>PVJL010002531.1:0-193175 GCA_004026885.1 Lyroderma lyra | reverse complement strand
GGAAATAAGACAGGAACTAACAGCAGCACAATTTGGAACAGATGGTAGATACTGAAAACCTACTTACTGATGCATTAATACAATAATTTAGAAAGCTATTTGGGCTGTTGAGTACTTGCAAGTTCTATTGACAATAGACATTTTAAACATAGCTGCTGATTCACTGAACTGCTACTATTAACTCGGGTAGCACTTACCTATGATGAAAGGCATATAGATTTAGTCAGATTCTTATCTTCTTATCAGAAACCTTAATGTCAGATCCTCCTAACTCAAAACTTGAGGGTAAACGTTGCTTATTCTCACATCCTGCACAGATTTGGGAACTCGGGCTGAATTTTGACTGACTGTGTGAAACAGGAAGTTATTCTAATTTACTGACAAAAATGTGTACTTTGTGGTTTCCCATTCCTGTGTGTTATACATACATCACCTAAATTGATACTTCTGTAGTTTTTCAGTATTGCAGTTGAGTTTTATTGCATTTACTTACAGACCCATTAAAGTAAGAGGAAATGTTTCTGCATTTATGAGGATAGGTCTGTTATTCTCAATGTATGGCCTTTAAACATGTTCTAGTATAATTTGTATAATTGACTTTGGTTTATATTTATGTTGTGTTTTTCTTTGTCCTTTCTAATGAATATTTCTAGATAATGCTTTAAAATAGAAGGATCCTTGTCATCATTACCTTAGACTACCCAAACATTCACTTATACATCAGTTGGAAACTTGTCACCATCATTTTAATTCAAGTAACTGAGGCAAAGTTGATGGGGTATTCACTGCAACAACAGAAAGTACTTAGCCTTTTAAAAAACGTTAGATAAGGTGGAACATTGGGTACCTATAATAACAATGGAATCTGAGAGCAGAGGCATTGAAGGTGGTGAGATTTATTTTTCCTCTCTAGCCATTCGCAGTTGAATTTGTCTTTGAAATACTCTTTCTAGCACTAACATTTTGCTTTATTATAGCCCAACATTGCCAGATAAGTTTCCCAATAATTTTTTTTTTTGGATTCTCCATATTTGCTGGCAGGTTCATGAATTACCTTATGAATATTGCATTATAGGGTAATCTTAGCTTTATAATATTTCACTAATTCCACGTGGAATGTCAAAACCCTTCTGATAATAACAATGTTATCTATCTGTGTCTACCTATCTATAATATCTCTTTAAATTTGTCTTCTATCTAATAGCTAGTTTGGGAGCAAACGCAATGTTGAAATATTGGCAGGGCAATTATTTTATCTCTGTTATATAGATGAAGAAACATAGACACACACACAAATTAATGACCTGTTCATGTTAACAAACTATTATAAAATAGAGTCAGAACACAAACTCAGGGCAGAAGAGGGTTTCTTTCATAAGTGCTCCCCCTCATAATGCACGTACAAGTGAATTGATGAAATTTGATTATATGTATTTTCAAATGAATGCTCCTACTGCTACACTTATATAAAACTTTACAAATTCTATATCTAATTAGTTGAATCCTTGGAAAGTGATATAGTTTTGATTTCTTTGTATAGAGAACTACAACCTGCTTACTAGTTCTTTAACTCTAGCATTAAATTTGTCTTTGGGGAACTTAAAAGCATTCAATTGCTAGTTACTCACATCAATATCTTGATCCATACGCATCATCTTGGAAAACTGTCTTCGTTGTTTGTATTTGCACTGGTCAGTGTACTTGAAAGAACACACAGGCCAAATATGGATTAAGATGTTCCACTTTTCCACCTAATTTGTCACTTAGAAACTTCAATACCTCCTTGGAAAAGCTCAGATATAATGGAAATTTAAAAAGGTACACCATGGGTTATTTGTTTGTTCATTTCTTTTTTTCTTTGCTTTCAGTTTTATATTCCGCATGTGAGTGAAATCATGCAGTTCTTTGTTTTTTCTGTCTGGCTTATTTAACCCATGGACACAATTAATAGTTTAATGTTTATTTGGGGACGAGTGGGTCAGGGAGGGGAGAAAGGGGAGGGGGTGGGAGAGGAGGGGGGGAAGCTAAATATAAGGAGATGGAAAGAGAACTCACACTGGGTGGTGAACTTATTATCCATCAAGTTGACAATGCACTATAGAATTGTATGCCTGAAACCTATGTAATCCTTGCTAACAGATGTCACCCCAATAAGTCTAACAATAAAAATGAATTAAAAAAAAAAGGTACACTATTGGCCTTTTCTGCTGGATTATAAAATCAAATAATACATGTTTTATTTTATTCACTTTTTTCCCCCAAGTCTTTCAAGATGATTTTTGACTAGTTTCTGTCATCCAGAAACTAGTTCTGAGCCTCCTTATTTGAATACACTGGAGTATGGTAATCCATGCAGTGTTTACCGAGTCTTGGGCGTTTTTTTGCACCTAACAACTTTTATAAAATGTGAGATTAACTTTAACATTATTACATGAGTAAAGCTTTTACTTAATGTAATTTACATTGCAGTGTTATTTATAAAACAATAAGGAAAACATTAAATGCTCCATAATTAACAATGAAGAATGACTATAATTACATATCATGTGTGCCTTAATTAAAAAAGATAGACAAATGATAGAGATGATAGATAGATAGATCGAGAGACAAAAAATCCACAAATAATATGTGATAATTGTTTGCAAGTTGATTTTTATTTTCACAAAATAATGTCAGAAATTATGTGTTTATATTTGCAAATGTGTATGAGATTTCCTAGTTTATATATTCTGGATAAAATTTTCTAAGTAGTAGGGTGTGGCATTTTGTCAAGTTTACTGAATATTGATGAAATGTTTTTCGTATTGGTTATAGAAATATACATATTTTCAGCACTATACTAGAATTCTTGTAGCTCCACATTCTACATCCTTTTAGTTTTGCTGAGTTTTAATTGACATATAGAGGGGATAAAATGATGATTTAATATAGGTATATATTGTGAAATTATTAACATAATAACTTTATTTAACATCTGTCACCTAAGATAGTTATAATTTTTTGTCTCATGATGAGAATTTTCAAGATCTAATCTCTTAGCAACTTTCAAATATACAATATTGTTAACTAATCATCATATTGTACATTACATACCCAGAACTGATTTATTTTATAACTAGAAATTTGTATATTCTGGCCTGTTTTCCTCATTCCACCAACTACCAATTCTGGCAACCACCAGTCTCTTCTCTGTTTTTATGAGTTATATTTTTTTAGATTCTACATGTAAGTGAGATCATATAGTATGTCTTTCACTGTCTGACTTATTTCTCTTCACATTAAGCCCTCAAGGACTATCCATGTTGTTGCAAATGGCAGAATTTTCTTCTATATAACTCAATAATATTTTATATATAGAGAGAGAGCCTGATAATTAAGTTTGTGAACTTGCCACTGTGTGCTTACATTGGCAGCACTGTTCAATTTGGTAAGGTTTCATAACCTTGATATATCTGTGTCTCACAGCTGTGTTTATATCGACACGCGATGGTGTCTTGCTAAGCAGCGTTCCTTATTGTTGCTGCATGTTTTTGTGTGCTGTCATGAGAATGTCAGAACTTGAAATAGAGCAACAAACATACATTAAATTTCTTGTTTAACTTGGCAAGAGCAAAAGTAAAATCAGGCACATGTTAATCTAAGTTTATGGGGATAATGCCATGAAGAAAATGGCAGTGTACAAATGGATTAAATTTTTTCTAAGGGGAGAGAAAGCATCACTGATGAAGAGAGCTCAGAGCGGTGAGTAATGAGCAGAACTGACCATAACATTGCAAAAATTCTTTCAATTTTGTGTCAAAATCATCAGCTGACTGTGAGAAGTATAGCATACCAAGTAAAAATTGATATATAGGAAACGCAGAACTGAAAATCTTGGCATGAGAAAAGTTGTGCAAAAATGGTCCCGAAAGGGCTCATAGATGAACAGAAGCAAAGGAGAGTTGAAGTTTGCCAAGAACTTTTGTAGAGGCAAAAATGATATTTTGGGCTGTGTTATAATATCACTTGTGATAAAACATGGGTGTATCAATACCACCCTGAAACAAAACATCAAAGTGCACAAGGGAAGTCAGCCAATTCTCCATGACCAAAAAGGTTCCATCAGTCCAAATCAAGAGTCAAAATGATGTTGCTAACATTTTTTGATATCACAGGGATTGTTCATTATGAATTTCTACCAACTGGACATTCAACCAAGTTTACTATTAATATTTGGAAGTGCTGAAAAGGCTGCAGGAACAAGTTAAATGAAAACGACCTGAACTTTTCATCAACAACTCATGGTCTTGCATCATGACGATGCACCAGCTCAGAGGACACTGTCTGTGAGGGAGTTTTTAGCCAGTAAACAAGTAACTGTATTGAAATACCCTCCCTACTCACCTAGTCTGGCCCCCAATGACTTTTTCTTTGGAAATATTGAAAGAAAGACTTTTTAATGATATTCAGGATATCAAGTATCATACAATGACAGCTCTGATGGCCATTCAAGAAAGACTTCAAAAACTGCTTTGAAGGGTGGACTAGGCATTAGCATCAATGCATAACTTCCCAAGGGGAGTACTACGAAGGTGACTGTAGTGATACTGTAGTGATACTCAGCAATGAGGTATGTAGCACTCTTTCTAGGATGAATTCATGAGCTTAATTATCAGACCTCTGTGTGTAAAATTGGTAAAATATATATTATTGTGTGCGTGAAATATATATATTTTATATATATATATATAGTGTGTGTGTGTGTGTATGTGTATGGCATTTATGTTGTTTCCATGTCTTTATACAATACTACAATGAACTTGGGGGTACAGCTATCTCTTTCAAATAGTAGTTTTTATTTTCTTCAGATATATATCCAGAAGTTTGCTGGATCATATAAGTAGCCACATTTCTAATTTTTTTGAAGAATCTCTATACTGTTTTTCATAGTGACTGAACCAAATAACATTCCCACCAACAGTGTACAAGTTCCCTTTCCTCCATGTCTTGACCAATATTTGATATCATGTGTCTGGCCCAAATAAATAGGGGTTTATGAGAGATTGGAGATCAGGAGCATCAGCTGCTTCTTTCTTTTGGGTTATGTTCTCAGTAGATCTGTCTTTATTTCACTATTGCATGCATGACATTTCTTTTGCTCTATTTGTCTATCCCTATTCCAAGATTATACTGTGTTTATTTTTCTTAATTTATAAAAAGACTTTCTTTGTGACAGGGAATGCTCCTGCAACATGACTTTTGGTTCTGTTCTGATAGTCACATCATAGCTATCAAAGCTCCACATTGATAGCTTCATACAGCAATTCCCAAAAGTAATAAGAAAGGGCATGTTTTTTCCTCATGATGTTGCTTTTGTCATGGAGTAAGTCAGGCCCAGAAGCTCCCAGCTACCTTCTTTCTGTATCCAGTGGTTACATGTGGACTCATATCATTCGCCAGTCAAAACTAGTCATGATTTGTCATGAAGTGGAGTTCACCTTATCTGAGCTTAACGATAAGAAATAGTGAAATAAAACCAAATTCCTTTTACCAATGAAAAAGGATGACATTTCTTTTAGTTAGAAAGTCAACAGTTTCTGTCATGGAGTTTCAAGTTTTCCAGTGAATAAAAGAGACAACATAGCAAATAAATGCAAAAGAGTGATCATTTAGAGTTTTTCTAATTCAAGCTCACTTATAGAGCTTTTAAAAAGAAAAGATTGATTGCTACTTTCTCATGTCTTTAAATTTTTATAATTTAAACTGATTTTCTAAAGGTGTTTGCTCCTAATTAGTAAGGTAACAATCTGTTTTCCTGCCAGTTATTTTGTCAACATAAAATTTTGCTATTTCTTAATCACTTCATAGAAATTTTAGGAAAAAAATACTACAGAAAAATAATATGTTGCCCAGAATGGTCTATACTGTAGAATTCCCAATAATTAAAATATGTGTATATATTAAATGAAATTTAATTTCCCACTGATAAAGCAGGACTTATATATTCAAAAGATGATTTTTTCCCATCAAAACTAACATGCACAATTTTTAGTCCATTATGAAATCTCTCCTGAGATTTTGATTTAGAGATTGTCTTTGGATTCTACCACCTTTTTCTCTCTCTTGTGTGTGTGTCTCTCTCTCTCTCTGTGTGTGTGTGTGTGTGTGTGTGTGTGTGTGTGTGTGAAAGAGAGAGAGAGAGACAGACAGACAGACACAGAGACAGAGGCAGAAAATGAAATAGAGTTCTTGGGACCATAATTTAATTGATTCCCCTTGTTAATAGTAATTTCTACAAAGTAGTTATTAATGGACTAATCTTGTTAATAAGATTTAGGGGTCAAAAATAAGGTTTGATTAAAAAAACACATGAGTTTCGTTTTTGTTTTCTAAACTAATTTAAATACAGTTTTATAAAAGTCCCAGTAAACTCTTGAATAATGGTATCATTACTGGAAAAATATATAGATGTGCAGAGTATAAAGTGAAAATATTTATTCAGATCTATTTGTTTTGTTCTCACTGTTACCTGTTAACCTTTCTAGTTTCTTTTATGTATCTAACAATGAATACATATTTTAAATGTTGCAAGTTTTTTTGCATCTATATTTCAGTAAGGTGAAGGATAAGTGTTGCTCAAGTATCTAGATCCCTTCAGTACAATAATTTGCCTGACAGTTGGAATCAATCTACTATTGTCTTTCTGATGAGCTTGGTAATCTTAGGATATGAAGTATTAATGGACAATTTCTCTGAATATCCTTGCTGGCTTCATAACTATAGGCATCTTGGAATATGCTGAGCTTGTAAAACAGGTATGCAAAGTAGGAAATGCATCAGATTTCTAACTTAAATTAGCCATTATATGAAATGAACCAAAGTAACTATTTCCTGAATAAGGAGTGATTTCTTCCCTTCTGTGAATTGGATGGCAGTCCATACGAGAGGTGAGGAAAGGAAACCAATAGTAATCCTTTGTGTATGAAAAGCAGCACTTCCAAGAATGGTGTGAGATGTTACAACTATGGAGTTGGGGAAAGAAATAAGTTGCTTCTCACGTTATTGAAAAGCACCTTCCACACAATGAAGCCTTGTATCTCCTTATTCTTAGGAGATAATTTGTACATGTGAGGTGAGGTCTACATTCTAAAAAGCAAAATGGAAAAAGCAATTAAATAGAGAAAAGGGAAAGGGTGAACAGCTATGTGGATTTTCTATTTCCTACTTGCTAATATGTGCACAGCTATAAAGTACATCCACAAACACACAAACACACACACATGAGGCCAGAAAATTAATTTCATGAACTTATTCTGGAAAAAGTGCTACATACCTCATTGCTGATATCACTATGGTCACCTTCAAAGTACTCCCCTTGGGAAGCTATGCACTAATGCCAGCGCCTAGTCCACCCTTCAAAGCAATTTTGGAACTCTTTTTCTGGAATGGCCATCAGAGCTGCTGTTGTGCCCAAAATTTGATAATTAAGTTTACGAACTTGCCACCATATGCTTATGTTGGCAGCACTACACAAACAAGTTGCCAAGGTTATGACACCTCACCGAGTTGTTTGTACAGTGCTGTACGATGACAGCTCTGATGGCCATTCCAGAAAAAGAGTTCCAAAACTGCTTTGAAGAGTGGACTAGGCACTGGCGTCAGCGCACAGCTTCCCAAGGGGAGGACTTCAAAGGTGACCATAGAGATATTCAGCAATGAGGTATGTAGCCTTGTTCTAGGATGAGTTTGTGAAATAATTGTCTGTCTTTGTATGTACTTAATATTTTCCTCATAAGTTTTAAAATCACTTTAAAAGTATGAAGAAATATTACTTTTATTATGTGTCACAAAACAAATATTCTTCTCTCTCTCTGTCTCTCTTTTTCTTTCTCTTTATATATATATACTATACACAGACACACAGTTACACACACACACACACACACACACACTCATACATGTGTTTTGGCATTTTAACCATTTTGTATGTAAAATAACTAATACAGGCCTAGAAAGAATAGGATTTGGATTATTGTAGCCCACTTTATGCCATTTAAAATATCTTTGTTTATTTGTTTTATTGTTAAATTTATTAGGGTGACATTGGTTAGCAAAAATTACATAGGTTCCAGGTGTACTATTCTACGGTTCATCATTTATGTGTTGCCTTTTTATCGTGTTTATGCAATTCTATGTTCATATTGAGTCTCAAATTTTGAATATGTATAATGATGAATTTTTTGTTCATAGAAATTAAATGAGACAATATGTTTGTATCTCATCTAGAATTTTAAGCATTCATTAATAGATTAATTTGCATGTTGAAACAGCCTCTACTATGTGTGGGTGGTAATCTAGATATTGGAAACAAGAAGGTAGCACTGATCAAGTCAGGCAAAGTCCTCATCTGTTAAAGTTTCAGTGTACTTGAGAGACAAAAGTAAATATACAAAGCAAGCTAATATAAAATATTGTTAATACTAAAAATAACTTTCAATAGAATGTTGTTTAGATTACGAGTACTACAATGACTCTGTACAAAGGCCCTGCCACAGAAAATAACATGGGTTGTTGTCTGAAGAGGAAGAAAGCTATACTTGGTGAGTAAAGAAGAGAGTTTAGCCAAGATTACTTACCCTGCATTGCAGGGAGATAAGAAGGTAATCTGGGCAATTAGGAAGCTCCTGCAGATTTTCAGTCAAGAGATGATGGGGAATATCCTAGCAAATTGGAAGTAGAAATGGAAAGAAGTGGATAGATTTAGAATATATATTGAATATTCATTCTAAAATGAGCAGGAGAGTTGAATGTAATTATGGTATGAATGTACAGTGTGTCATGTGCTTTGCTAATTGTTCTCATCATTATCGCATAGATTTCAGAATGTTTATGGCTTATTGTATAGCAATTTAGCAGGATAGTGGAGACAGATGGCTTAGATAATGGAGAGGTTGTATAAACCTGTGTTTCACTATTTTCATCTATGAAATGGGAACTACTACTGTTACATAACACAAGAATTGGTGGCATGATTAATATATGCAAAGCGCTAACAATAGTGCCCAGTGCTAGTAAGTGCTACATAATATTCAAAACAAAACAAAACAGAACGAAAAACCAAAGACTTTCATGTGTGAAAGTTTTTCTGAAAGACAAGGTTGTGGTTTTTTTTCTTGAGCCAAATATTAGCCAAGAAAAAACAAAACAAAGCAACACACACACACACACACACACACACACACACACACACAACAAGACTAAACAAAACAAAACAAAACAAAACAAAAATCAATCAACCAACAAACCAACCAACCAACCAAACAAAAAACAGGTCCTGGAATTAAGGAGTACTTTTATATATTGCATTTTGGGAAAGAGAAATGTAAGTTGTATAGAAAGAATTTATACTGCTGTAGGTAAGAGGGGGCAGGATAAAGCGAACTGGGATGGGGAGCATTCTATGATAGGAACACAGTAGATAGGGAAGAAATATTTACAACCTTTGATTGGTTACAGGCAACACTTCTGCAAGTTCATGCATATGCAGGAAGGGTGCAGTCTAGGTCAGCTAATAGAGGCCTGGAGGATGATTTAAATTTCTAACATACATTGAAGCAAGGTGAGCAGTCTATTGTCAGTTGACTGCCAACCAGGAGGCTAACTACTCTGTGTTTCTCTCATCCTTCAACCAGCTGTAATTTGATTTAGAACATCACAGAATATTTTTTCTTGTCAATAATATGATTAAAATAATAGTTTAGTAATAATTCAATATTTTTGAATGTCTGCTATGCAGCATCAGTATGATTTAATGGAAAAACAGATGAGTTTGCAATTCAATAGACGTATATGGCAACTCCTGCTCCACAATGCATAATTTTTTCTTGGCTTTGAACATGTTGCTTCACTTCTCTATAAAATAGAGATATTAAGTCGTACATCACAAGACTAAGGTAAGGATTAAATGAGATATTTGTAAATCATTTGACATTATGAATAGCACTGGCAAGAAACTTAAATATCAGTTACTATGAAAACTTTAATGTTTCTAATTTTTTTATTTCCTCCTTTCTATAAAATTTACTGATATTGATCTTAGCTATGTAACTTTTTTGCACAAGTACATGCAGCTGACATGACTTGGATGATCTTTATATGCACAGGTTTGCCTTCTGATGCTCCTGCAATGTATCATGAAAAGGCTGTGGCTCACGCTGGTCGAAGGAAATGAGGAAACATATGGAATAGATCTGAAGCCAGTCTGAAACCTGGAATCAAGCTCAGTGAAGCCACCATCACTCCAAAGACCTGTGGGCAAGAAAATAAGAGTTTATTCTTGCAATACATTGGGATTTTGAACAAATTTGGTATGTAGTTTCATTTCAGCCAAAAGTGATTAATATATTAGCTTTTTCTTCTCTTACTTTTAAATCATGTCAATTGCCAATACTTAAATTATATCCAAAACTTAATTATTCCATGAGATTGAAAGAATTTTCAAATATAGCTCTATCAGACTGTGAACAAAAACAAGGTCTAGGTAATAAGCCTGATAAGCTCAGGGGGGCCATATGGCAGGCCTGAAGAGCTCAGTGACTAAAAGTAACCACATGGGGTGGTCTGACCACAAATCCCTAATTGGGCAGGTCATAGAGGGTAGTCATGTCCCAGGCCTCTACTTCTTTGCAAAGGTCAATCTTTACTTTAAACAAGTTCTGCCCGTTGCTCTTATGCATCTAGAATAACTTTTGAAATGTCAGAGTAATTTTTTTTCTAGATCACCTTAAAGGCACAACCACAGGCACCAGAACGCAAGATCACCAAAGCACGAGACCACAGAACCCCTCGTGGTTATCTTATTCCCTGAATACCATCTCTATGTGCTGTACATGTAAATATTAAGTATTCTGTACCCACCAATGCAAAAGAAGTATATATTTCTCCATTTTGCTTTTTATGCAATCTTAACGATTTCCCTGCTTAGCACCGTCCCGCCCCCTTAATCTACCACTAATGGATTCCATGTACCTTCCTTACGTTTCTCCTTTCATTCTAAATGCATAGAAGGAACTGCAAAGCTGCCATTCTCTGCAGCATTCTCTCATTCCATGGAGTTTTGCTTCCGGGCGTGCCCTCACAATTTTGGATAAAACACACTCTTATAATACTTTTCTGTAGACTGAACATTCATTCATTGACAGGAATTTGCATTGTAGTTAATAAGAATTATCAGTAAACTAGGATTTGTTAATAGTAACCCTGTGGCTAAGCATTGTGGTAGATTCTCTTGAAGAAGAAAAAAGCACACGAAGCTTGATAAACTTAGGATATCTTTCTGACAACACGCTGAGTCCTTTATGAGGTCCTGTTTCCCAGGCAAGCTCCAGAGCTGTGAAATGGAGGAACTGGAGCAAGAAAAGCTTCATTGACCATGCTGGCATTGAGTTCTAGGTGAATTCCAAAGCATATTAGCACTACAGATACTGCTATGAAAAGCATAGGAGTTTTTATTCACTCCCTGACTTTTGCTTTTTCTGAGGACGAAGGAAAGCCAGTCCTCTCTCCCAGCTCCAGGGCCACAGTCTCCTGGCTGCACACTTATCTTCCTGCCTAATGGGACCTGCGTCCCTCAGAGGCTACAGACAACACAACCTTCGGGGTTTGATCAAATTGGTCTTCCAACTATGGTTTCTGTCTCTAATGAGCAAAGTGACACTTTACACTGAACTTAAAGGAGAAAGAGAAAGGGAAAATCCATTGATTTACTATTTTATTACATTTCTGATTGGAAAACAGAGTCGAGCTGTGGCCTTCCGTGTAAAACTGTCCATCTTTAACTTCTGAAGGTTTCTGATTTGATCTTGCTGAGTTATTTATCCTAACGTTGTCAGGCTCTGTAGTTGCAGATACAGAGCTTTGAAGGGGAGATGGGATGCAATTGCTAAAGGAAGCATTCTAAGTGGATGCAATCAAGGTCTCTTCCCTAACCTCTTAACTGTATTTCAACAGTGAAGAAAAGAAAGAAGAAATAAAGAGAAATGAAGACAGAGAGAAAGGGAGGGAGGAAGGAAGGAGGCAAGAAGAGCAACAGCATCTCCTGAACAATTAGTATGACCCAAGCATGTATTAGATGCTTCATGATACATGATGTGTATGTATTTATATACTCCATTGATCGTAGATGTTGTCCCTGAGAGCTAGATGTTTATAGATCCATTTTACAGATGCAAAGTTTAAATACATGGCTTAACATCCTAGAATTTAATAGGAACCTTATATTTAAATATGAATAAAGTGATTAAATAATACAATGCTTTCAAAAATAATAATCTCCTTTAACCTTTGTAACAACTGTCTGAAGGTATTTGATTATTGTTCAGATTTAGGAAAAACTGGCTAATGAAGGTTTAATAACATGCAAAGCGTCACACAGCTAATAAATGGCAGAGCCATGCTCACGCTGGATTTGCCTAACTACAAAGCTCCTGCTTTTCGACTTCTAATTAATGAAGGTGTTTACATTTAATGAGATTATAGAAACAAAACTCACTTGTTTTCCAAATATATTTTGGAAGAGAAGTGCAGTTGATGATTAGGAAAAACCTCCAGCAGTATTGTGTCTGTGTTGGTTCATACATTTTTCCTAATTTAAATAGTTTCCAAGTCTCCTTTTTTCTTTTCAGCTGTTACAAAATAAAATCTCTCTTTCCCACCTTTCAGCAAACCACTAATTGCCTTTCTCCTATTTAGTAGATACGCACTTCTGTCAACTAAACCAGTTTCCCTTTCTGCTAAAGAAGCAAGGTTTCGGTGGCAATTAGGAATAATTGTTATGATTTCTCCACGTACCTCACTTTGGTTTGCAACAGAGCAGCACATCCCATTAGCCTTAGAAGACAGGAGTGTTGAAAGAAAAATATATCTTTTGAAAACCAAACACCACTGAGTTTAAGATCCAGTAATCTTTATTAAGTCTCTCTGGGCAAAACAAAATTGATGATACGTAAAAAACAGGAAGAAAAATGGAATACAAAGTTGGTTTCTTCAGACAAGTGTCAAACATTAGAGAGATTCTGTGAGGCAGGCAAGGGAGCAACTATATTTTATGAAGTGAGAAGTGATCCTAAAGGACTCTTCAAGTTTTACCTCACTTAAAATTCCAAGATTGAGTCATTCCTTTGGGTCACCACTTCATGAAGAGTCCTTGTTTAAAATAAAAATTCTCTTTGAAGTGATTATGAGGAGCAAAGTTTTGCGATCTCATAATATGGTTTTTAGGATATTGATTTTTTAAGCTGGTTATTAAGAAATAAAAGACTCAAAAAGAACCTCTGGCTTCCCCCAGCATATAAACCACAACTACCCAGTGAATCTTCAGGTCTCGTATTCTATGACACCCTGACATGTACATCCATAATAAACGCTGGACATTTTCTCCTGCTCATCTGTCTTGTGTTAATTTGATTCTGAGCCTAGCTAGAAGAAGTTAGAAGGTGAGAGGGAAGTTATTTTTTTGACCCCCACATGATGAAATGTAGAGCTGTGTGTGTGTGTGTGTGTGTGTGTGTGTGTGTGTGTGTGAGAGAGAGAGAATGAGAATGAGAGAGAGAGAGATCTGTGTATCTGTGTATATTTATGGTAAAGGGAAGGTGGAAATCTCATTGAGACATTTAGTGCTTTTGCAATCTTAGTGCTTATCTATGTTTTGGGGAGTTGATTCGAAGTACTGAGATGTTTTTACTAATTAAGTCCTAAGTACACTGTGCCTCTGAATGACTTTCACCTGCACTTTTACCTGTGATATCTAGGTGTAGAGAACTTCACTAATTGTTTTGGGATTTGTCAAATGCTGCTTATAGTTAACTGCAGTGGACTTATAATGAAGGAGAGAATAAAGAAAAAAAGTCACCCAAAACTCAAGTTTACAAGGACAGATCTAGAACAGAGGAAGTAAATCATCTAGAAATAAAAAGAAACACTTCACTTACTCCATCAAAATATTGTACTGATGTTGTTCATCCACAAATATAGAAGTATATAACCTAATTACTGTTTTTATTTCATCCTACTTTTAGCTATCATATGGATAGAGACCTTGGCATTTAATCATAAAAATCACAAGGCAAAATGAATATTTACGTCAATAGATGGCAAAAGGTGTTTTTGTTCTAAAACACTTCTTACCTTCCCTTCTTATGTCTCCACCATTCTAGACACCATATCATTAGAAAAGACAAGAATATAGTCTCCTGGTTAAATAACTCATTATTGCAGCCCTCTCCAATGGAAATTTTATCAAAGAATAGTTTAATTTGATGATGAAATTAGGAAGCTCATTTCATGGCCCTGATCGAATAAAAACTAGGATGGGAGGTAAGGGTCACGGGCAGAAAGCTGCCTAGGAATTCTAACATAGGTTTATTGGGAGGTGGCACATAGACTTGGTAGTGGTCACAGTTCAAAACCAGAACTCCTGAGAACAGTCATAGCCAAGAGACCTGCATTTTCATTTATCTTTATGCAGATACCAAGCAAGTGGGCCGTAATCCCTTCTGATATTAATTTCAAGGGTTAAAAAGGCCACCCTCTCCCCACCCCATTATAATTTTCCTTAGTAGCATAACATGAATTTTGGAGATGTCAGCACAATTTCCTAGTTGGAGTGAAGCTACTCCATATTAAACTCTCTCAAACTTTGGTAGCAAACTTCTAGCCCAGTATTCAGGGATTTGATTTCTCATTATTTTTCTTCAGTCATAACTTCAGATATAACTTTATGTTCTCCTAAACTCTAATCTTAACCATTATCTTCATATAAAGTCTATCGGTACCTTGTGCTCATCACGTGAACAGTTTATTTGGCACTCCATGAATCTGCTTTGCTCTCCTTTGTGTATCGGGGTCCCAGACTTGAGGGCAGGAGATCCTGAGAGCAGCTTCTTGCAGCCAACGAGGAAATCCGCTCCTGTGAGATCAGGGAGGCGTGGCTGTCTTCACTCTGCCTTGGGCTATTCGATTGGGTTATTTTCCAGCAGTGAAATGTATTGAATAATATTGTTTGCAGCTTGAGATTTGGGGCTGTTGGACATTAAAAGTAAGGGAGAGTAGGGAATGGAATCGAAATGAGTTTTCATTGTGATGCGTTTCATTCTTGCTTTGCAATTACCTCAAAGACAAGTGCTTACCTGTGGGTCCCCAAGTGTGTCCTTAGAGAACATAGCAACATAGAAAGTAAGCACAGATATTACGTGTGCAGGTGAAGCATTAACTCCCCAAGGCAGTCTCTTTTAGCCCAATTAAGAGAAAATGTTAGAACAGAGCAGGAAACATACAATTTCACAGCTAGATTTGGCTCCAGTGATTAAAGGCTTCCTTGTGGGAGAAACCCTAATCATTTTTAAACCAATGGGTATTGGCTGGTAAAACTAAAGCATCATGATTTTTCAAGCAGAGCCATTTGAATGGCGTAAACAGAAGCTTATGCCAGGATAAAAGAGCAAAACAGGTTGCATTGTCAAAGAGCGTTAAAGGTACAACATGCAATGATAAAAGGAGAACCAGAAGGTGACTTCAGAGTTTGGGGCCAGTTCTGATTACTTTTTGTACCAGTGAGGGGGATCACAATGAAGTGGACTACTGTCTACCTAATGTATCTGATAAATACTTAGTGTATCGACTATCTAAAGTATTACGCTTTTTGTGAAATCTTCCTCATGGGGTGGTTTTCAGTTTCAGAAATTTGTTTTCAAAAACAGCAGATTTGTATTAACATCTTGGTTAGTAATGTTCTTGCTAGGTAGGGCTTAAACTAAAGTTTCACAGTCTCCTTGGAAAAGCTTTTAAACATGCTATGCTGACTATTCCCTACTTATCTCATAGCTCCAAGGCGGTTCCCCCGCCCACCGATTTCCTGGGGGAGGGGGCGGGGGGAGGGGTTTGGATTGTACCACCCATATCCTCTGGTTTGAATTAGGCCACATCACTGGGAAGCACTGGCAGTTGATTGTAAGCCAGAATAAAAGTTTGGAGTACTTCTTTTTCTCACTTGTTTCCTGCCTCAGTAATATGGTCCTCCTCCGGGTCCAAACTCTCTCCAGACAGCAGGCCTAGAGGCGATAAGATTTCCCGTACCTCTGTCAATATCCCTGTCATTAAGGGCTACTTGTTTCAACCCTTTTGAGTGTGAATTTTATTCTCGCTGGAACTATGACTTTTGTTGTCATTCCCATTGAGATTACAAGACCTGATGGTTCCTTGGGTATCAAAAGCCAAGGTAGAGAAAACTGCTAGCCTCTGCATAGGCAATGTACACATCAGTCCTCATCATTTGCCTCTCTGTATTCCTCCTTCCAGCCTACGTGGAGTCCTCAACATTGATATGTTGTTTCTGGGTTAACTGTAAAGGCCCCTGTTCGACTACTGCTCAGAAGAGTGAAACATATTAAGCATTTTAGTTGGGCTTTATTTATCAAAGTAGTTTGTGTAAATTATGAGGCAGCAGGGATTATACATTTATTCATTTATTAACTTACGTATTCATCCAGTTGACTTTTCATAAATTCCTTTTTTTCAATATATATCTTTGTGCCAGTCTTCTGCCTGGTGGGTAACAAAAGGCATGCTCCACTGGCTCAGTGAAAAGAGTTGAGTGGAAGCTGTTATTACCACATGGCCTGCAGGTACAGAAAGGGGAAACAAGACCAGAACACACAGAGTACTGGTGCTGTGGATTCAGTCGATCAGGAAGGAGCTGATGTTGTAGAAGAGTGCAGGCATTGCCAGAAGAGTAGTAATCTGGAGCAGAGAAAGTGGAAAGTGGGAGGAACTGCTTCTACCTTTCTCTCTTTCCTCACTCAAATTTCCGGAGAGTGACTCCTTTTGATTAAACTAAATATTAATCCATAAGACAAGGTACTCACAGTAACTCAGTTCTTAGGGGTCATTTCTTTGAAGGAAAAAAAACTGGGGAAGGATGACTAGCTCTGGGTCTGTGACAAATGGAAAGTAATAATCTCCAAATGATGTAGAACAGAGGTGTTCGAACTTTTGGCTTCCCTGGGTCACATTGGAAGAAGAAGAATTGTCTTGGGTCATACATAAAATACACTAACACTAATGATAGCTGATGAGCTAAAAAATAAAAATAAATAAATAAACATAAAGGTTTGTGCATACATTTCATAATGTTTTAAGAAAGTTTATGAATTTGTCTTGGGCCACATTCAAAGCTGTCTTGGGCCCATGGGCTGCAGGTTGGACAAGCTTGATGTGGGAGATGAATATGTAATTCCTGATAAAGAACATAATTGTCCTTAAACTAAATGACCATATATGTATGGGTTTATTTCTGGGCTCTCTATTCTGTTCCATTGATCTATGTGTCTGTTTTTATGCCAGTACCATAGTATTTTAATTTTATAGCCATCTAGTATAGTTTGATATCAGGTACCATGGTATCTCCAAGTTTGTTCTTCTTTCCCTAAATTGTGGTGACTATTTGGGGTCATTTAATCTATGACAAAGGAGGCAAGACTATACAATGGGGTGAAGGCAGTCTATTCAATAAATGGTTGGGAAAACTGGACAAATGTATGCAAAAAACTAAACTAGACCATCTTCTTATACCATATATTAATAGAAGAATAAACTCAAAAATGGATTAAAGACTTAAATGTTAGACCCAAAACCATAAAACATTTAGGAAAAAAAAACATAGGCAGTAAATTATCAGATATTGCTCTAGTGTTTTTTTTCTGATCTATTTCCTCAAGCAAGAGAAACAAACAAAAAACAAACAGAAAGCAATGGGACTGCATCAAACTAAAAATTTTTTGCATAGCAAATAAAACTATCAACAAAATGAAAAGACAGTCTACTGAATGGGAGAAGATATTCACCAATGATATATCTGATGAGGAATTAATATAAAATATTTACAAAAGAGGCATACAACTCAACAAAGACAAAAACAAATAAACAAACCCAAACAATTCAATTAAAAAATGGGCGGAGAACCTGAATGGATATTTCTACAAACAAACAAAAAACATAGAGATGAACAATCAACATGTGAAAAAATGCTCAACCTCACTCAGCATCAGAGAAATAAAAATTAAAACCACAATAAGGTATCACCTCACACCTGTGGGGATGTCTATCATCAATAAATCAACAAGTATTGGTGAGGATGTAGAGAAATGTGAACCCTTGTGCCCTGTTGGTGGGATTGCAAATTGGTGCAGGCACTATGGAAAAAGGGTTTGGAGGTTCCTCAAAAAATTAAAAATAGAACTACCTTATGACCCAGCTATTCCATTTCTGGGCATTTATCTGAATAAATCCAAAATACTAATTTGAATGGTATATACACCCCTATGTTCAATGCAGCATTATTTACAATAGCCAAGATATGGAAGTAACCCAAGTGCCCATCAATAGATGATTTAATAAAGAGGATGTGGTAACATATATAGAATGGAATATTATTCAACAATAAAAAGAGAATGAAATCTTACCATTTGTGACAACATGAGTGGATATAGAGGGTACTATGTTAAGTGAATTAAGTCAGACTGAGGAATACAAATACCATATGATCCCATTTATGTATGGAATCTAAAGAACGAAATAAATAAACAAGAGAGAAACAGGCTTGCAGATAGAACAAGTTGATGGTTCCCGGAAGGTATAGGAGTTGAGGAGTTGGGTGAAAAAGGTGAAGGAATTAATAAATACAAATTAGTAGTTACAGGGGAGTTCCCTGGTGGTGTAGTGGCTTAAGGCTTCAGCGGTGGTGCTGTCAGCACTGTGGCCTGGGTTCGATTCCCAGCCAGGGAGCTACCCACATACCAAAAAGCAAAAAATAATAATAATAATAATAATAATAAAAATAAAAAAAAATTAGTAGTTACAAAATAACCATGGGGATGTGAAATCAAGCATAGGAAATCTAGTCAGTGATATGGTAATAACTACATATAGTGCCAGGTGGGTACCAGGCTGATGAGGGATCACTGCATAAATTATAAATGTCTAACCACTATGTTGTACACCTGAAACTAATATAAATAATATAAAATGATATTGAAGTCAATCATAACTCAAAAAAAAAAAAAAAAGGCAGAAAGAAGATAATGGTTCTTGCTCTCAAGAAGCTCAAATTCAAGAGTATATATATTCCAGAGGCAAGACCAGCAGTGGTGTGTAGTGACATTGACTCCATGAGTCAGAGTTATCTTCTTGGGAAAGTGTGATTCTTCTCTGCACTAGTAAATTCTTGTTTAGACTCAATCAAAAGAGACATTGGTAGCAAAATAGTTGCTTCCATGCTTAGTTTGCATAGATAAGAAGTTAAATAGGCCACTTCAGTTATATCAGAACAGTGTAAGTGTACTCATTGTCAACTGTTAGAGAAAGGCTTCTTGTCACTTTCTTGAAACTGTTATACATATATTGCATGAGGATTATAAAACTGGAAATCTCCCTGGGGGCACTCCATAGTTGGATAGATTAACCAGCAGTTGGATTTCTAGAGGACATTTTACATTGGAGGTCTCCAAGACCACCATCAGGCTCCATGATTTACTTGAAGAACTCAAGAACTCAGAAATTGGCATGCTTACCATTATGGTCTATTATAAAAAAAAGGATACATAGTAAAATCAACAAAGGGAAAAGACACAGTAGGTAAAGTCTGGAAGAAATCAGTAGCAAGCTTCCAAGAGTTGCTTCCCAGTAAGATTATAGAGAATGTATTTAATTCCTTCGGTGACACATGGATAAGGTTGCTAATAAGGGACACTTTTCTAAATGTGCTTGTCCAGGGCTTAATTGGGCATTAGTTACATGAGCACCTATGTGACTGACGTCAGTTACTCAAGCTGCAGGCTCCCAGAGGAGAAGCAGGCGTTCAGCATAGATCACAGATCATTGCAACATTATTTAGCAGAAACTATTTGCACAAACTCATACACTGTGGTTCAAGGTCTCAAACATACAAAAACACTCTTACCAGAACATTCCAAGAGCTCAGTCCTAAGTGGCCAGCTGAGGGCCAGTTATAAAAACAGCCTTTCTTGGAAATGTGCGAGGTTTGAGCAGTCCTGGCCTGCTGAGCTAACCCACACGTAAAGCCTTTTCACCCACATGTAAAGGTGCTGGATTTGATTTTCTGATTCCTCTCTCAATGTAACTAGCAGTGTGTCTGGAAAAATTATGAGTAGCCCATGTCTGTACCTTCTCTAATTTGAAGTTAGCTTCCAGCAATATTGTGAGACTAATCATGTTGGCTCTTGTGTCCCCAGCTTTTCCTTTGTATCTTTTCTCTGTCTTTAGGGCTCACTCAATATCTTATTTTAAGTTCTCACCATACTCACGTTCTCTCCTCTTCTCTCATCAAATTCTATTTTTAGAAAGGCTTGGGGATGTCCACTTACTACTGAACCTAAGTCTCTGTTTAGGGAGTTCACAGCTTCTCCGGGCAAATGACAGGATTTGGGTCTTAAAAAGGCAAGATGAAAACCCCTGGGAAACATCACACTGGGCTGTCACTAATTGCAACCTTCTGTCTTAGATGTCTGATATTTTGCCTCTGAAACCGTATTTATACTATCAAGACTGTCCATTGGTTATCAGCTCATTACTATTTACATGATAATTAAACCCAGTAAAAACAGTTCAAGTTCATAATGGTACTCCTAATCAATTTATTGGGTGCAGCATGTCCCTCCCCCTTCTCCATTAGAAAATACAACTTTTCAAATATAACTTCAACAAAGTATGGTGAGCTCAGACTTACGTTTCCATAAATAACACAGGACATTTCCCCACATTGTGAATCAGTATTTCTCAGATGTTCACCATAAATTGCCAAATTGGTTTTTTGAAATAAAAACATCGCCAAGGAAACACATTTTGTATATTTCACATTTGCTTCTCCCTCTAGCTTTGGCTGAATTTCAACTGAAAAAAATTGTCAAGACCACAAAGTGACATGATTGGAAACAGGATGAAATTTTGACAGTTGACTTCATACTATGTCTTCTTCCCTTCCCCTCTACAAAATCTCCAAAAGAATACAAAGTCATTTGTTATTTGGAGATAAGCAGCTGTGTTTGGGACAATGTAATTATGAATAACACCTTATACTCTAGGCAAAGAAATGTACATGTGACTATTTTTATAAATGCACATGTATATAGGAATGACTGTTTATTGCAGTATGTTTTTCTGTTTATGCATTTAAAGATATTCAGCACGCAATCTGTCAAGATCAGTGGTCTCATTTTAAAAAATAATTTTTAGAAAACACACAAGAATTTGAAATATACATCTAGTATCCTACAAGGATGTAGTACAAGGTTGTAATAGTACAGGCCTCCTTGGAGCATATTTCTCTATGATCATACAAGAAAGGAAAGCAGGACCCCTTAAGACATGTCTAGTTCTGAATACTTCCTAAACATAGAGAAAGAGACATAGCAAAAGGGATTTGATTTGCTGAAACCAAGTGGGTATTGAACTTATTGTGATGACAGCCTATCACCTTTTTTGTTTGTTTTCATTTTCTGTAGTAAACCAAGAGGGTAACAGAAAGTTACCAAGTAAGGGTCATTGCTTGTGGCATATTTGTAGATAAACAAAAGTAGAAATGTTTACAGTGTAAATTTTTTGCAGCAAAATTAATATGGTATATATTGGTAAGAGACAATCCATGAGTTGAACAATTTCCCTGACCTTACGGTACCATGGTATTAATTTAGAAAGATAGAGGAGAACTTCAGCTCCTCTTTCCAATTTCTAATCACTTTGTTGCACCCTATACCCAGGATTTTTTCCTTTGAGTGCACTCTCTACACAGTAGCCAGAATGAGTTTTATAAAATGCAAATTTAATCGTGACATCCCTGCTTAGAATTTTGCAGTGGCTTCCTATTGTTTTTAAAATCTGAAACCATTTCATGGCCTTCAAAACTCTGGGTTACCTTACCCTTAGGCTTAATTCTCAACCCCTTTCCCTGCCCCTGCCTTTCTTACCATGTTACAGTTTACTAGGACATCCCTCTAGTGGTCCCCAACACACCAATCACTCGCCTGCCTTCAGGACTTTTGTAATCACTTCTCCCTCTCCCTGGAATGCTCTTTCAGGTGGGGTCAGAATATTACTGTGTAAAAGAAGCCTTCCTTAACGGCCCTCATTTATTTTTCAACTTAGCACTGGGGTTGCTTTCTGGTATATTTTATTGTAATTTTTAATCACACTTACGTTCAATGAGGTCCTTCCTCTGTCCTCTTCTATCTCATTTATTGTCAGAAAACACTGGTTCGTTCACTTACTGACTCAATCTTAGCACACCATAGTGACTGTCCTTGTCCTGGAGCACATTATGAAAAGCACCATTTTGTCTTCCAGTAGTAGCTGAGTTGCATTATCCAGGGTTTTTAAAAATCTACCAATCTATTAAACTATTCATTGAATCTAATATACATTAAACACTGTGCTAAGTCCTGGGAATGCATTTTTAAACAAAACAGACAAATTCCTGATTTTGTGGAGGGTTTATTTCAAAAGAAAAACAAAAATAGATAAATCATCTAAAAAACTAATCAATTCCAATTTTGATACATGCTTTAAAAAGTTCAGCATCCTAGGATTGCATATAAACCCACCCTAGACCTGAAGGATGAGAAGGCCATAACTAAGAAAACAGGAGATTGTGTTCTGGAATGGATAGTGAGAAACTTCTGAAACAGAGATTTATTGTGTATTTAGGGTTTAGTGAAGAGGGTAGTGGGGCTAAAGCACAAAGGACAATGGAAAAAATTGTACAAAATGAATTAGAAATAAAGTAAGAGCTAGATATTGCAGTTCTGAGGAAACTACCCCCAAAGAATTGGAATACATCAAAAGAGCACGAGTAGGTCATGAAATGAGGGAGCAGAGTTTTGCTTCTACAAGATTACATTCTCCTTCCCCTTTTTGTATTAGAGTTGATCAAGTAAGGATAAAAATATCTTAAGTGTCTCTGTGCCTTGTTCAGTGCTTAACACATGGCAGGCACACAAAATGTCTTCAATAAATGACTAGACAATGCCAGGAGAAGACGTGCCTGTTGTTTAGACTGTAAGCTTCTTGAGAATCGAAAATATTATTTTTATTTAACATCTCTTTTCTTGACTTCCAACAAATTATATGAGACACAGGAGGTAGTTACTGTGTATTTGATAGGTTGTTTTGACTTTTAATCTCTTTCCATCTCCAAGATGTGCCAGTATCTTTCCAAACCATTAGGTCACAAAAGTAGCTCCCCCCAATATGTGTTGCCTCCTATTCTTTCTGATCCTGGAATTTGAAAATTAATTTGTAAAAAGACCAGCCAAATAAATAAAATAATCCTTCACCCCCAACAGCTGCACCAATGCACAAGTGCACACTCTTAGATCCTTATATTACGTGAAGTAGGAAAAGCAGAAAAGAGAAGAATGAGAATGATTAGGGAATCTGTCCTATGCTTTTTGCCTGGTTTTGATGCTCCCTATCTTCATTTGCTGCAATCGTTGGAATTGCACATTTGCTTAAGTGTGTGTGCGATGGAATATGACGAGGGAATGAAAATTGGCAGTCTGGTCATTTCCACTCCAATCGATATCTCCTTCCACTCAATTAGCATGTGTGCTATGGTTTTAAGGCCTACTTATTGGTTCTGCCATTTTGCTATAAAACTTAAGTGTGCACTTTCAAGCTGCATCATAATTATTTTATTAGTGGTTGAAATAATTTGTAAAATGTTGAGGGAATGTTCTCGCCAAAAGCCCTGGTGTGAGACTGATGTAATGAAACATTTTAACCTTTCTCAACTTGAAGACCATGATGCCTTTTGTTTCACATAAAATCTTCTTTAACCAGAGACAATAATTAACTCAGTATTTTAAAAAGTCAATTATTTTTGGTCTCCTATATTTAATTGTGCTCTTTATATTTCTGTGAATGTAACGTTTAATTTTTTATGCCCTGTTCTCTTTCCCAATGCTTTTTCTTTTTCTTTTTTTTTCATTTTATGAATAGAACTATATCTTGGATGTGTGTCTTCTATTGAATACAGTGCAACCTACTATTTTCAAAGTTCCTCAACTAATAGGCTTTGTGGTGATAGTACAGATATATTCTTGTATAGGCGAGGAAAAGGAAAATATTTAATCATTAAAGTTGTACTGGAAAAACTTAGCCATAGTAGTTTACTTTACTGAGAATACCTTGGGTTAGTCCAAAATCTCTGTCTCCTGATGTTAATCTTTGCTTGCATATTGGATGATTTAGCTTTGTGTCCTGTATCTTGGATCTGGACCCACTTTCCTGTAATCGGGTTTTGAATTTCAGTCATCATCTTTATGCCTTGGAGATCCAGTTGTTCTTCTAGCCACCCACTTGATATAGAGAAGGATTCCCACCTTAACTGTTTTACAAACTCTTAGAGGGTTATTAAAGTAAAGCCCATAATTTCTCTAACAGATCTATTTTTAAAGACAATTGGTATCATCTCCTCCCTAGATTGGGACAAAATAAGGGACACCACACAATTATGTATCCTCTTTTTTTGTGTGTGTGTTTTCTACCAAGAAAGATAGAAGGTGAATAAATAAATTCTCCACTCCTACTTCAAGAATTCTCTGCAGAGTTGATGCTGGTGTTTTCCTGGTGGCATTCACTAGGTACTTTTACAGACTCCTCTGGAATTCTCCTATTATTACTTCTGCAAGAGAACCTACTACTGAACTTGAAAACTAAACCTCTAGCAGGCTTCTCTGCTGTGTCAGAGGTGAACAGACGACACATAGAAAATAGTTTAGGCACGTTTATGGGATTATGATAGAAGTCTTATGGTCTTTCTGCTAACATTAAAAAAAAATAGGTAAGTTTAGCTGATTATATCTTCGATTCCAAAATAAAAATCACAATCATTATTTTCATTACATTTATTTTATTTAACATTAAATTAATATTTGCATCATTGGACTGGAGGCCTTTAAGAAAACCCCGAAGAAGATAAAAGTTACCCTAAAGAATGTGTTAAAGAGTACTTGCAGTTCAAGTGCTTAATGGAAAGCAATCATACAAAAAGTTAAACCAGAAAAGAAGGGCAATATCTATAACTGAAGTAAAATTGTACATTTATATCAACAGAATAAATTTACTAGTTTTTGAGAACAGTTTGTTCCCTGTTTTGAAAGGAGATAATGAGATCAAAGCATATGCAATTATGTCTGTATATTTGTGTTTGATTTTTGTCCACATATTTATTTTAATCTGCTAACCACAGAAGTAATACCTTTTAATTGTAGGTACCATGGCCAAATACAAGGGAGACCCCAAGGATTACTTTGGAAAACTTGCTGATTAGACATATTAAAATAAGACAATATAAGTCAGTGGACGTATTTACAGTGAAACAGTTTTGTTCCAATTTATGGACTCCTTTACATCCACTCTGTCTCTTTCTGCAAAGTAATAACACAGGACATAAATAAACTACAGGGAAAAGGGAAAAAGCAAATAAAGTATGGGGAATATATCTTGGTTTCATTTGTGTCAAAACAGCAATAAACTGGAAAAATATATTCGGCTAAGGTGCTATTTGAGTTTTATTTATAAAGGCTACTATCTCTGGCCTAATGTTCATTAGCTTTGTCCTTGTTGCCTAGTTACAGATTTATAATTTTTGTCTCTCTTGTTATTGATGGCTCTAATGTAGAGAGTAGGAACTGAAGCCCTGATGAAAACACTTTAAATCTCTATTCAGAGATATTGTGAACATTTTTTTTTTTTTTTGATGTGTCTGGTGCTGTTGATTACAATGGTCTGGGAAAGGAATAGTCTCAAAAAAAAAAAAGTAGTGAGAAGTAGCACAGAGGTGGTCTGAGATGGTCTTGTATTATTGATAAAAAGCATTGTTAAAAAATATTTATTTTATAAACAGGATTCACCTGTGCATATGTTATGGGACTAGGTTAGTAATTCTCTCCTTATTGTGTCACAGATATTTCAGGTGTGGTGGTAATATTATTAAGGGGTTTCTTACCAAAGGCCAAGATCACTTGCAGAGTGAATAAACCCAATAATAAATGTTATATTGATGTGAGTGAAATATTGAAAATAAAAATTTTGGCCCTGTAGTTGAACACTCATACTGGCATAAAGGTGGATGGATAATTAGATCCTTAAATGCCTAATTTTAAAGGTTTAGAGGTAAACTGGTCTTGAGTGCTTTCAAGTTCTCAAGAATATTCCATGCTATATTAAAATGTCCATTTCTTGATAAACCTTATTTCTAATGAAGTAGAATCAGAGTCATTAGATGAAAATTGAGACGAAAATGTTAGATTAATGGTCCTCAAAACATAGCCCCTGGACCAGCAGTAGCAACTTAATCAGAACTTGTTACTAATGGAAGTGATTTGGCCTCATCCTGGACCTACCATGTCAACAAATGTGGGTTAAAGAAATGGGACCCAGAAATATGTGCTTTAATCAGCAAACCAGTGATACTGTGACAAGCTAAGCTTTGAGAACCACTGCTCTAGAACAAGGTTTTCCACTCTCAGAGCCATGGACATTTTGGACCATATAATTATTATAAGGGGCTGTCACCCACACCGGCATTCTAGAAGATTAAGAGACATCCTGCACATTACCCACTAAATACCAGTAACACAAATCCCAAGTTGTGGCAGCTGAAAGTGACTCCAGATATTGCCAATGACTCCTGAGGGGAAAATCATCCTTGGCTTCTGAACCACTGCTTTAGATCAATAACTTTAAGCTTTATTTGGAACTTGCTAAAATATAGATATTTTGTGACCAAGCTCTTCAGTTTGATTTATTATGTATAGGGTCTGGCACAAGTAATGCCCCCTTTTTTTTATGAACACATGTTAATAAAACCTGGAACACAAAGTTACTAAGGTTACTAAGACAACATGTCTGTTCATACCGTAGTACTTTAGAAAGGGCATTCCTTTTGCCAGACCCTGTATTTGGAATGACTTTATAATCTGTATCTTCAATAGGGATCACCAAGTCAGTGGCTCATGAGCCATATTTTGAGAAACAGAATCTGTGTATCAATGGTTCTCAAACTTTGCTGTGTTTTTAAAAATTGTCTATGTGCAAGTGATTCCAAAAGGCAACCATGTTTGAGAAAACTGCCCTAACTCAGTAGGTTTCTATTCTGGGTGAACATTACAATCTCATGGAGAACCTAGGAAACTTTTGGTGCCCATGCCCTGCCTCAGAACAGTTACATCAGGACCTCTTAGTATGGGACTCTGGCCTCAGAAAAGTGATTCTCAAATTCTGGTGAACACTGGAATCATACAAGGATCATTTAAAAAATAGTGAGGCCCAGTACCCATTCCCATTCTGATATATATTCAGTATGAAGTGTGAACTTCCAGTTTCAGAATATTTTAATGTTCAACGAAGTTTAGGCACAGTCCATTAGAAACTCTCAGAAGCTTTTCAGAAGTTTCTAACAGGCAAAAAAGGGTTGACAACTGCTGTGAGCTGATGGCAAGCCTAATTTAGTGGCTAGTTTAACTTGTTCTTTCTAATACTGAAGGTAAATGATCCCATTGGATGCTGTGAATTGTTAATAGCTGAAGATGCCTGAATGAAGTTTGGAGCACCAAATGAGGAAGATTTCACGTTTCAGCCTTAGCAGAGACTTGATAGTAACAGAAGATGTTAAGGTAGTATTTAAACAAAGAGGTCCTATAGTATATTGAAGAACGACACTGTAGAATTGTATACCTAAAACCTAGGTAATTCTTGCTAACAAATGTCACCCCAATAAGTCTAACAATAAAAAAAAAGAACCGGCAGTGCTCAAATTGCAAGACATACAAATGGGGGTGCTGACTGGGCATCAGAAATTGGGAAAAACTCTTATGGCATTTTAGCACTACCAACTCTTTATCATTTGTAAACAATTTCCTATAGATCACAAATTCTATGAAAGCAAGAACCAGGCCTGTGACTTCTTTACATATTCTATAATTTCTAGAAGAGTGTCTTATGCCCTTTCACAGATACTTTCTAAAGGATTGGTTGACTCAATTTGGCACTTGAGACAACTGAGTACTCCACAACTATATCATTTGCCTGTATATGATTCAGGATGTTTATAAAAGACTAGGGCTGATCAGTTGCATCAGGAGCAAGGAATTAAGATGTAGATTTATTTCTCTACTCAGCATTTTTCACTGAAATACAAATGATGTGTGCTTATGTTTATGTGTGTGTATATATACTTATGTGTATACCCATAATTTATACACATACACATACTATACATACACACACACACACACACACACACACACACACGCACGCATGAAACAGACTGTGTTATACATTATGGAAGTTATAAAAAGGAATAATAGGATTCCACTCTAAACAAGTTTACAATTGAAGAAAGATGGAAATCATTTTTCCAATGAGTTCTTCTTGTAACTCTCTTATGTATTCCCCATAAATTAATACAAAGTATCAAGCTTTCTTCTGAAGTTTAAGGAGAAAACGGTGGAGCTTTGCCATAGCAGAACGCATTTGAGACCTTCTCTTTCCTCTGAGCCATTAATTAAATGCAGACCAAAAGATTATCATTATGTTAGTCAAGGATCAAATCATGTGGTACAAGAACTTGCAAGTAAGTAACTGTTGAAATGGAGCTCACGCTTTCTTCACTTTGGGCAGTTTTCCAGCATGAATCCTCTATTTTATGGTCATTATGGGATTTGTTGTTGTGTTGCTTTTTCTTGTCTTATTTCTTTGGATTTGGAGTAACATTAGTTTAGAGATTCCTTTCCTGCTCTCCTAGGTCTCTAATCTTTTCTATAAGGTTTCCCACTTGTGAGACAAAGAGTTTGAACTCAGTAGTATTTTCTT
The DNA here is from genome assembly GCA_004026885.1 of Lyroderma lyra. NCBI lineage: Eukaryota > Metazoa > Chordata > Mammalia > Chiroptera > Megadermatidae > Lyroderma > Lyroderma lyra. The sequence goes on along the minus strand of PVJL010002531.1, from coordinate 164,255 downwards.
GTTTGTTTTAAATAAATGAAATATTATTTTTAACAAAATCTCATTCAAAGTTCTAATGCATGAAACATTTCAAAGCGGAACTGCTCTGACTGAGCAAAGTAAGCTGCCCACAGCCTTCCTGACAGAGCTTCCTCTGTCTTTGAGGTACCTTCCCGAGTGCCTGATCTCGGGAGAAAACAATCTGAAAAGCATCAAACGAGATTTTTCTTTCACTACTCTCAGCTCTAGCACTTTTGGTTTTGGCAAAATTTCTTTTAATAATATGAGTTCTTGCAGTCCAATAAAGAAATGCCAAATAGAGGATTTAGGTAAGGCCAGTTGAAGTACAACATGGAGGGTATAAATACTGAGAAACATCCATCACACATAGAGATTTCAATGCAGATCTCACGTAGAGATAGGAATTATTTTCTGCATCTGCCAGAAACATAACAAAAACTCCTTTGTGCACTGAACAAAATTATGCCCTTTCAAATATTAAATGCCATCTACAGAAATGCCAGGCCCCATTAAATATAGAATGAGAAAACTGGAAAAGATTGCAGTTTTATTCTCCATGTTTTTTTTTTTTTTTTTGTGCAAGTCACTTGTACACACATCTTACTTTCAAAGAAAACCCTAAACCTCAATGCAAGAGTTATTCCCTCTGCAGCTGTTGTAGAGATATGACAGGCTAGAATACAGGGTTGATTGAAGAGAGGGATTTTAGTGCAGTGAGATTTGTTTGTGCTTTGAACCGCATGCTTTGTGGCTTTATGGAAAGATGTACTATTTCTCTGAACATTGTCCAGCAAGCTGCAGCACAATGGATCTTAACAAACTCTATTTGGTGGGGAATAAATAGCATGCTGTGACTTTGATTAGAGCCCAATGCAAAAACATTTTGGAATGAGGTGCCCAATCACAGCCTCTCAGAACATACATATAAACAAGCAGATGAAGTTCTGAAAAGTGTATTGTGGAATGAGCTCACAACCTCTAGTGGAAGAGACAGGACAGCTGAGGCTAGGCTCCCATTGTTTACTGCTGGTGCTAAGAATTAATAATAGATACCTGAGCATATATTATTTATTAGACCTGATCCTAGACCACACAAATCTACGGAAGTCACCAAAGTGATCTTTTATTAAAATCCAGAGCCCAGCAACTAGAAAACAAAGAGAAACAAAGTAAGCTAACTGGATAGTAGATAGAAAGGATGTAACTACAAAAGCTTCTTTTCTGGGATAGAAGTCTTCTCAGCCAGAAGTATTTAGTGTTTTCTTCCAGGTGGCAGCAGAGGGGGCTAAAATTTGCCTCTGGTTTAGGAAGATGACCATTATAGATCAATAAGTACTAGGTCTGTAATGTCATCAGAAGATTAAGTAAATTTGTAAATGGATTGTTGCCTAATTTTAGGGCTTTTTTACATGAAGTGTCAGTAAGTATTTTACTTCAAAGATAGAAAAAAGGCTTCCTAGCCACCCAAAATGCCTGGTTCATTTGCTCTCAGGTGGGAGATCTTTTAGCATGATAGAATAGGGTTCAAATTCATTCCTGTCTCTAGTCTGTTTCCCTTTTTCACAAATATAAAAATTGCTCTTACCTCAGTGCTCTCTTTGCATTTCACTTATATCTCTTTCCCTCTATTACTGCATTGATGCCAACTTGAGGGCAGGTCTATATCTTGTATTTCTCTGTGCATCCAACAAACCTTCAATCATATAGTTTTCTATATAATAAATCCATGTTGGCTAAATTAAAAAAAGAATGAAGATATGAAGAAAAGTGTCAAATTGGAGTAAATATAGAGTATTCTTATACAAACAAATGTGAGTCTCTAATAAAATCTATTTTGAAGTAGCATCCTCATTTCCATATATTAAAAAAAATCTCAGAATTTGAAAGGCTTCCAAAAGAAACAAGCATGTGTGTGTGTGTGTGTGTGTGTGTGTGTGTATAGTTTTTAGGCCACTGGGTGCAATTTGGGTAATATCATGTTTTAGGCTTTTTGCATATAGAACATTTATGTACACCGCTTATGTGACCCAACAAAACAACTTTGTGAATGTTGTGAACTTGTCAGCATTTGTAGAGCTAATGTTTTCTTGAGTGTCAAGGAAGATATTGAGGCTTAGAAAGTTTGTGTCTTGCTCAAGGTAATTCAGATAATAGATGTCCTATCCAGAATTAGAACTTGAATCTACTAATTTTCAAAAATCCTTTTTATCATAAAAGAATCCACTTCATCTTCCTGTTATGGTTATAAATTGACATTTAACACACTTACATCACAAAAAAGTGACAATTGATCAGAGGAAAGGGCCAATGAGTTGAATAATCACAGAAAATAATAAAGGCTAAAAATCCTTCAAATTTTCATTTGTATGTTATAGCTTATCTTATATTTTCTTGGCATCACTTAATGAGAATCCAGTGGTTTTCAAATGGTAAAAATTAATAACAGGACAAAATACCAATAAATATATTTCCCTCTCCTACCTTATAAACCATAACAAATTAATATTAAATATTAGTTCACAAGTATAATATTCGATATGCTGACATCATAGTGTCTTTAAAGTTATGTACCTCTCTCTCCCCTGGATATTCCATTAGATAAACAACACAAACTTTGGAAGCTTCGTTTCCTACTACTTTCATTGTAAATTAGACTACACTTACTGCTCTAATTCTGTCATCTGCCTGTTAACTGAAGCATTGCCTGGGTAGTGATGATAACTCTTTTATACTCTCGCAGAATTATTTAGCACACTTTCACGTTGACATTTTTATTTAGGTCTTTGTTTATTGATAGAAATAATACAGTATTCTTTTTATTGTTAGGTTTATTGGGATGACATTTATTAGTAAAAATTACCAAGGTTCCCGGTGTACAATTCTATAATACATCATCTATGTGTTGTGTTATGTGTTCATCACCCAGACTCAGTTCTCTTTCCATCACCATATATTTGACTCACCCTCCCTCCTCTCCCATTCTCCCACCTTGTACCCTCAGATGACCACTAATGACTAAACTATCAATTGTGTCCATGAGTTTTTGCTTCTTTGTTGCTTTCAGCTTTGTGTTCCACATATGAGTGAAATGACATGGCTCTTGGTTTTTTCTATCTGGCTTGTTTTGCTTTGCATGATGGTCTCAAGGTCCATCCATGTTGTTGCAAATGGCCCTGTTTCATCTTTTCTTACAGCTGAGTAATATTCCATTGTGTGTATGTACCACAGCTTCTTTACCCAGTCATCTGTCACAGGCACTTTGGCTGCTTCCAAGATTTGGCCACATGAACACCACTGTGATGAACATGAGGGTGCATATATCTTTGCAAACTAAGGTTTTCAAATTTTGGGGGTAGATACCTAAAAGTGAGAATGCTGGGTCACATGGTAGCTCCATTCCCAATTTTCTGAGGAACATCCACACTGCCTTCCACAGTGGTTGTACCAGTTTGCACTCCCACCAGCAGTGTACCAGAGTTCCTTTTTCTCCACATCCTCTCCAGAACTTGTTATTCCTTGTCTTGTTGATAACAGCCATTCTCACAGGTGTGAGGTGGTATCTCATTGTGGTTTTGATTTGCATTTCCCTGATAGCTAATGAGGGTGAGCATTTTTTCATACACCTGTGGGCCATTGAATAATACAGTATTCTAATGATGGCTTTCTTTCTAGAAGTGAAGTCCATTGTTCCCAAGAGGGATGTTTGAAATAAGTGTTTTTTCCTTAGTTGTAACTAGAAAAACACATTTTGGAAAGAAATGGATCAAATAAATTGCGCCTGTCATTTATACTATGTGATATACAGTCATACTCATAATGGTATGTACATTACCCACAAAGTCCTGAGAATAGGAGCAAAGATATGGCAAGGATAACATGTTCAGTGACAAATATTGGCCTAATATAATATAGTATTTCCTCTAAATTAAGGCAAATCTGCTGCTTATTTGGTCTTAGTTAAGGAAGAGTAAGCTGACTCTATATATCCACAACCACTCCCTAGTTGGTCCAGTTTTTTAGTTTATAGAGGGCCAACTCTGAACAGAGAGATTCACAGGTTGTGTGCATGTCATTGTCTGTTTATTTGGTAGATTTGTTTAAGGTCTTTTCCCAAATCAAATACAAACTCTCTAGATAGGCATTTCAAGCTCTTGTTAGTCAAACATTCTTATTAGTTACAATCCTTAGAGTAAATTTCATGGGTGATACGAGAAGACAGATGCCGTATTATGAGTGACTGAGTGCAAGGAACCCCAGGAAAATGGAAAAAGAGCTAAAGCAATGAGACTGATAAAGCTGAGGACATACTGTGTCACCTTCCAAGTTGTTATGTATGGGGATTTAGCCTATACGTGTAGGGCAGTGAACCAAGCTTAGCAATGTGCACATCGTGCTCAGTAAACGTGGCCGACAGAGAACAAGGCCGTGTATTTAAACTTTGCTATATTCTCATGGGCTTCTGAAGAAGTCCTAGAATACAGAAGAGGAGATAAATATCACTTAACATAAAAAAGAATATAGAACAGAGCTGCCCAATAATGAGATTTAGTTTTATGTGAAATAATTGAGCTATTGTCCACCGCAGGTGTTCCAGCTAATGTTGGATGATCATATGTCTGAAATGTGACATCACAGGTATTGCTGAAGGCATTCTTACACAAGGTAGGAGCTCAGCTAGATGATCTCTATGATCTTTTTTCACCCTCAGAGATTAGCTGAAGCTAAGATTGTATGAAGAGATGCTTGAGAGAGACATCTTTAGATTCTAGATCATACACAGAGTGTCTCCAGTATGGAGTATTCATTACTCAACCAAGTGAGATCCTTAGGAAAGAGAAAAGGTGGCACTACAGAACAGAGAAGTGGTATTTAAAAAAATAAAATCCAGCTATGTTTTGCAAATCATGAATATATCTATCAATATAACATCAATTTTGCTATAAAAATTTCTAAAGTTTTATAAGTCATCAAAGCATCTCGTCTTTTCGTTGGAAAATATAATGAATTTAGTTAGCGTATGATCCATCCCTTGTTCAAAGTAAAAATAAAAAAGACGAAAACTTACTATTGATGAAAATTATGCTTCTTCTTTTGTGAATTGTAGCAACTCTATAAATTGAGAAAATGGGCTCTAGTTCATGCATTTATGCCATTTTAAATTTATTTATTGGTATTAAGAATGCATTATTTATAACAATTTTATCTTTGCTGTAATTTAGTAATCTCAAGTTATTGAACTAGAAATAAAATCATTTTATTTAAAATATTATTGAATAATAAAGTTATTCAATTAGTACTCATTTGAAATTTATTTTATACATTATATTCTGCTTTTAAATGATACAATATAAAACCTAAGTATAAAACACTATTTCTATCATCAGAAACTGACAAGATGCGACTACAAAAATAAGACATAGAGAACAATTAGAGAACAGTATGAAATCAATAAGCACATGACAACATATAATATTTATCTTTTCTGTTTCTTCACTGTAGAACACTTACTGCAGGTGTTCACATTGCTTAATACCATCTGATTTTCCACCTATTGTTCATAGCTCTCAGTCAAACTGCATTACTTTTACTTTTATCTCCATAGTACATCATTATCTAAAATCATTTTATTTATTAACTGATTTCGTATCTTTACACAACGCAATATTTGATACATGTATTGAAAAATAATTACCACAATAAGGTTAGGTAACACATCCATAACCAAATCCAGATATTGGGAAACTTATTTTGTGTGGTTAAAATATTCAAGATCTACTCTTTTGGCAACTTTCAAGTATATAATAGTGCATTAAGTATAATCACTATTCTGTACATTAGATCCCTAGAACTTAATCATTTTATAACTCAAAGTTGATCCTCTCTGATCTTTATTATTTCTTTTCTGGTTCTCACTTTGGGCTTTGTCTGCCATTCTTTTTCCAGTTCCCTTAGGTGTAAAGTTAAACCATTTATTTGAGATTCTTCCTGTTTCTTTAAGTAGACCTGTATTGCTATGAATTTTCCTCTTAGGACTGCTTTCACTATGTCATATAGATTTTAGGTAATTTCATTTCATTTTTGTTTGTCACAAGGTATTTTTTTATTTCTTCCTTGAGCTCAGTGTTGACCCATTCATTATTTAATAACTTGTTATTTACCTTCACGTGTTTGTGTGTATTTTAGTTTTTTCTTTTAATTGATTTCTAGTTTTATACCATTGTGATCAGAGAAGATGCCTAATATGATTTTAATCTTTTTAAAATAATTGAGACTTGTTTTATGACCTAACATGTGGTCTGACTTGGAAAATGTTCCATGTACACTTGAAAAGAATGTATATTTCGCTGCTCTGGGGTGAAATGCCCTAAAAATATCAATTATGTCCATTAGTGTGTCATTTAAGGCCACTGTTTCTGTGACGATTTTCTGCCTGAAAAATCTGTCTGTCCATTGGTATCAGTAGGATATAAATGTCCCCTATTATGATTGTGTTACTTTTGAGCTTTGCCTTTATGTCAGTTAATATTTGTTTTATATATTTATATGATACTAACTTGAGTGCATAAATATTTACATGAGTTATGTCCTCTCGTTGGGTTGATCTATTTGTTATGTAATAACCTTTTTAGTTTCTTGTTATCATCTTTATTTTAAAGTCTATTTTCTCTGATATATGTATTACTACTCCCCCTTTTTTCTTGTCGTCATTTGTATGAAATATCTTTTTTTTTTTTTATCCCTTTGCTTTCAGCCTATCTGTGCCCTTCAATCTGAGATGGGCCTATTGGAGACAACATATATTCATGGATCCTGTTTTCTTATCTATTCAGCTACCCTATGTCCTTTGATTGTAGTATTTAGTCCATTTATATTTAAAGTGATTATTGATAGGTACAGCGTTCTTGTGACTTTATTATTCATATTTTTTCTTTGTTTACTTGTTTTCTACTTTCTTCTGCTTAAAGAAGTCTTTTTTAACATTTCTTGTAATACTAGGTTTATGGTGATGAGTTCCTTTAGCTTTTTCTTGTCTGGGAAGCTCTTTATCCTTCAATTTTAAATGATGGTCTTGCTGGATAGTAGTCTTATTTGTAAGCTTTTGCTTTTTGAATATTTTTGAAAACTTTGAATATTTTTCTGTCACTCCCTTTTCACCTGCAAAGTTTCTGTTGAGAAATCTCTTGATAGTTCTATGGAAACTCCCTCATAAGTAACTAGTTATCTTTCTCCTGCTCCTTTTGGGATTCTCTCATTGTCTTTAACCTTTGCCATTTTAATTATGATGAGTCTTAGTGTGGCCTTTTGGGGTTCATCTTTTGGGAGACTCTCTGCACTTCCTGAACTTGTAGTCTATTTCCTTCACCAGGTTAGGACAGGTTTTAGTCATTATTTCTTCTCATAGGTTCTTGCTTTGTCTGTTCTTTTGGTCCTCCTATAATGTAAATGTTACACTTGATGTTGTCCCAAATGTCCCTTAAACTATCTGTTTTTAATTCTTTTATCTTTTTTTCTGTTCTTATTGGGTATTTTCTGCTACCTTGTCTACTAAATAGCTGATTTGATCCTTTGATTTATCTAATCTGCTATTGTTTCCTTCTAGTATATTCTTCATTTTCATTATTGCATTTTTTATTTCTGACTGGTTCTTTTTTGTGGTGTCTCTATGTCTTTCTTTATGCTTACTATCTCATTTTGAAATTATCACCTTCTTATAACCAGTGTTTTAAACTCTGTCTCTGGTATGTTGGTTGCTTCTATTTCATTTAATTTCCTCTGTTCTTTTATTTGGGACATGACTTTTTGTTTCCTCATTCTAGTTGCCTCTCTATGTTTGCTTCTCTGCATTAGACATATCTGCTATGCTTCTTAGTCTTTGATTGTTAGCTTTATATAGTACGTTTTCTGTGTGGTCCAATGGCACAATCTCCCCGATCATTTTTGTGTGTTCCAGGAGAGCCCTTCATGTGTGTTGTGTATATTCTCTTGCAATAAGTGAGCCTAGATTGCTTTTGGCACATCACTGGGTAGGTTTGACTCCCAAGCTGGCTGACTGTGAAAATTGGCTATGCTTATAGTGTATGAGCTGCTGTGTGAGGGCTGACCTCTTGGAGTGGGGTTTGCCACTGTGGATTCTTACACCTGTTGAGTCCATCCTTTGAGTGTACCACTTGTGGAACTAACCAGGTAGTGCTCTGGTGTGGTCTGAAACTAGTGTTGGGTTTCTGGTATCTCTTGGTAGGGGCTCCTGTGCAGACCTATTTCAGCCTTTAATGTGACTGGCCTGGGGCTACCCCATAGGAGCTACTCAGATATATGTGGTTGATTGCCACCTATGTGGGACCTGGAGGCATGTGGGGGAGACCTCACTGTGAATCAAGACTGCCTGCTACCAGTATTGGCCTGAGGCAACTTAGCAAAAGGTCCAGGGTCCCCTGGACCTGTTGTCACCTGTCAGCTGCTCGAAAGGCTCAGCTGATGAAAGAGCCTTCTTAAGTACGTGAGCCATGCTGGTTGACCCAGTATTAAGAATGCCTCTGGCAATGCAGTGCTTTTTGCACAGGGTGGGGTTCCAAGGAGTTATAGGGTATGAGCAATGGTTTCTACAAAGTTAATGCAGTTTCTCTTCTCGCTTTGAGGCCAGTCCTGCAACCACTTCACGAAAGTGCTCTGAGAACACCGTGTCCAGCTGCTGCTCTCAGGCCTGAAGTTCCCTGAGAACTACCCAGGAGAGGCTGCAGTGCAGGATGTGGCTTGCTGTTCACCACCAAATTTCCCTTGGCTGCTGTAGACCATCCACTGCTGTAAAAGCCTTCTGCAGCTTGTGGGAGAGGGCCAGACACTTAGTAGCTGAGAGTGCCCCTGACAACGCAGTACTAGCTGTATGGGGTGGAGACCCAGTTCATCACCAAGGTGGTACACATGTGCAGATTTCATCAACCAATTTAGTCTCAGATGTGGTCCTTTGTGGGAGGGTTCAACATAGAAAAGATGGCTCTCTCCTGCAGGCTATACTTGAGATAGGCTCCACACAGGGACAATGGTCCCTACAGCCCTTACCAAAAACCACACAACTCAATCTTTCCCCATATGTCTTTGGTGCCTCTCCAGTTGCCACCCCTCCACCAAGTAAGTCTGTGTGTGTGGTCTCTTTAAGAGGGAGTATGGGTTTTCACCTGCTTTCTGTCTCATCAGGATGGACAGACAGAGTCCTCACTGATTTGCACTGTCAGATATAGTGGAAACTCATTTTCCTGGCATAGAGTTCCTGGGCTGGGCCTTTTTTGAGGGGACCTCCACTAAGGAGGTGTTCCTCCCAGTGTTGAACAACTATCTGTTGGTCTAAGAAAATATAGTAGAAAAGAAAAGCCTAAGTTTCTGTCCTTGGAAACAAACAAACAAAAAAGTAAAGTAGAAATAAAGACAATTGTTATTATATACTAAATACCATGAAGGAAATAAATAGGGACCTCTGATAGTCACTAAGGTTAAAAGGCTGAAGAACACATATTCTGCTCAGAATAGTTTATGATTTTTTTTAATTTTAGTTGAGAAGTAAAATAAAAGTAAAAAAGCAAAACATAATGAAGAAAGTGCTATGATAGAACTCTATATAAAGTGCCGTCTTAGAGGGCATTGCAGTCAAGAGCTTGGGTCTGAGGTCAGAGCACTAGCTGTGAGATCTGACAAGATACTTTACAAATCTCAGAAGCTTCATTTGTGAAATGGGTAAAATTGTAGTTGAATTTTCATGAGGATCAAATAAAATAAATCAAGCAAAACCCATTATTTCAAGTATATATTAAGTTCTCAAAAACAATTATTATAATTATCATAGTTTTTTTCTTCATTTAATTGTTTTATAATGCAATTACTGTGGCCTATATTAATTAACTTTTACACCAGACCTGAGCAGACTTTTTCAGGGCAAGGGCTATTTCTAATTTTCTCCTAGTGTTGCACTCCACCAGTTATTTATTTTATTATTCAGGAGGTCACCCCAAAACTGCTTGATCATTCATTGGCGGACCATGATCAACATCTTGCCCAGCCCTGATTTACATCTTCTTGCCACAAATGAAGATGAAGTCCCAAAGGACTATATACTTTGTGCAAGATCATACAGCTGAGAGTAGGTGGCATTCAGATTCTTGTGTCCTTAACCACTGTGCTATTCAGTTTCCTGAGATAAGGAGTGGAAGTAAAGCCCAGAAGTAAACTTGACATTGAATGATGGCTAGAATTTCACTAGGCAAAGATAGGAAAAAAATTACTGATTTGGGCAGACACAAAAACTTGAAGGCAACCAGCATATTAGGAAAATAGAGACATTTCATGGCTAGAGCACATTCGTGTGACAAAGGTGAGAAAACATTGAAGAGTGAAATGAACAAGGCAGGAAAGAGCAGTGATGCTCAACATTTTTAGTCTAAGGACCCCTTAACACGTTTAAATGAATGAAGATTCCCAGAGAGTGTTTGTTTATGTTATATTTACTGATATTTATTGTGTTAGAAATTAAAATTGAGAAAATTTTAAAAACTTTATTAATTTCAGAGCAAGAATATTGAACTCTCTTTATATTAATATAAAAAGATATTTTTACAACTATCCATAGTATGTAGTGCATTTATTTCATATGTGGCATAAGAATTACCACACATTTGCAGAATTAAAACAAGATCAGTTTTTAATTTCACAGCTGCTGTGGGTGATGAGTCCATACTCACTGAACTGGGTCCTCTGCGTAGGGTCTCATAATATTACAATCAAGGTATTGCTTGGTTATGTTGCCAACTGGAGACTGAAACAGGGAAGATCATTTGAATTGTTGGTAGAATTCATTTCCTTGAAGTTGTAAGCTTAAAGTCACTGTTTCCTTGTAGGTTGTTAGCTAGGGATGATGCTTAGCTCCCAGAGCTCAATACAGTTTCTTGCCATGTATAGTCTCTTATAATATGACAGCTTACTTCTTCAAGTCCAAGAAAGGAGTCTCTCTCTTCTCTGCTAAAATAAAGTCTTACATAATGAAATATCGTAGGAGTGATAACCTATTGCCATATACTATTGGCTAGACAAAAGTTACAGATTCCAAAAGGAACCAATTATACAAAGTCATGGGTACAAATTAGGGTGTGTCTGTCTGACACTTGAGACTAATTAAAATAAAAAAATTTTTATGTCTGATTTGTATTAAGCTTGTGTTGAATATTTTACCCATTCCTTCAGATAATTGTAGATATTTTTCTTCAGGACTACATCAGAACTCAATAAATGGTTGTTTCTTAGAAATTAGTTGCAAAATAGTAAGTGAAACACTATCAAGGAAGTTTTCATGCTACCACATTAAAATTCATTGGTTTTCTTGCATGCGTTATTTTGACCTCACAGATCTTTGAAAGGTCTCAGTATCCATGGGTCCCTAGAGCCATAATTTAAGAACAACTGAGTAAGAGTCTTCTCTATCAGTGCAAAAATTTAGAGAAGCCTTCTCTTTCTTTTTATATCTAGACTGAACATCATAGAGATTGAGAGTATGGACTCTGGACTCAGCTTCTTGAAGTCGAATCCCTGTGCTACCCAGTGATGAATTGTGTGAGTTTCAACAAATTAGATAAACATTATGAGCTTCATTTTTCTAATCTGTGGATCTAAAATACTATTAGAACTTATTTGATGGTATTGTTGTGAAAATTAAAAATAGAATGCATGTGTAGTGCTAGGTCAAGTGCCCAATACATAGATAGTGAGTCCTAAAAAACTTTTAGGCTAATATACCAACATGCAATAGTAGTTATTGTAGGTATGGAAGTAGAGGAACTAACTTACTTCACTGAAGTAATTACATGACTGATCTAATACATGAGTTACAAATTCAAACCAAGCACATGCTCTTTATGAGCTCACAAATAATGCTTTCTACAAAATATTAGCCCCTTCTGTTATCTTGGTTTCATTACTTGCTTTCCCTCCTCTGTAAAGGCCCCTGCTTAGTTACTGCTTAAGAAGATTGCTTCTCTATTTTATGCTCATCTCTGATATTCTGAAACAGCTCAGTTGTGTAAAAAAGGCACTACATAGGTGGGCATTAAAGCAACTACAACCTTGTCTATATCTGGAAGAGAAATGTACGGCTTTTCCAAAAATTACGTATTGTTTTCTAAGTGCCTGAGCTTAATGTGTAATTAGACTCCATCCTCAAAAAAATCACCCATGTTGGAGGTTCTAAATGGCTTTCTTTTGTACCACATTTAACAAACCATGAGAGAAGCACATTTAAAACCTTGGACAAAAATATTGTTGAATCCTCTTAATAGTTTTGTCAGCTGGATGGTTCCAAAAAGTATCAAACTTTGTATGAAACTCCTCAAGGTCAATGAAAGATGTCTAACAGTTACTAGATTTTCTTCTGCATTATTAACAGTTCTTATGTCTTTGGAGAGACTGCCTAGGTAACTGACTATAATAACAAAGCCAGAGGATTCACCTTGTTCTTGAACATAGTTGTCCAATAATTCAAATTCTGCTTATCCTATTTCTGTCTTTACTACCAGTGACATAAATCAGTTACCCAAGAATTGTCAGAGTCCATGGCTTGGGAGAATACTTGGCTTAAGTGACCTCCAAATCCATGTCAGTCACTCCAGAAAACTGACTCCAGAAAAATTTAACTGCTTTTGGAGTAAGATCTCCTGGCCATTAGTATTGTCTTTAGAACTCACTAAAAGGGCAGCCCTATCCATTTAGAACACTTGAAATTGAGGATATAATGTATCTCTTGCTAAGTGAATTATGGGACATTCTTAGAATGGGTGTGTCATAACCTAAATCATAACTTCAAATAAGAAATTGTTTGGAATGGGCAGTAGTCAGGTTCTGATAGGTTATGCATTTTGAGGAAGCCAAGATGTAGTTTATCAAAGCCACCCCAGGTGACAGTAAAAGCTGAGATGTTCTGTTTTAAAGAATGGGAAATGGAATTGTATTTAGGTTAGGGAGGTCTTCACACAAAGCTATAAAGACAAACTAGCTCTCACCACAGGGTAAGTAAAAACCTTGAGAAAAGGCTAATGATGGTCCCATGATTAACAAGGAATACTTCAGTATATTGGCATCAATGACAACTTTGTGCAAGGAAAGGACCACCATAAAAAAAATCAAGGGACAGAAATGTACATAAAGATTCTATTTTGACTTATTAATCCCTTACAATAAAAATACCAACCTTGTGTTAATGGAAGCCTTAGCACATTTCTTTTGCATTATATCTTTCTCTAACCACCACTATGTTCTACATCATGGTTTCTCAACCCTGTAACTATTGAAATTTTAACCCAGATGATCTTTTGGGGTGTGTGTGAGGGAGGGGTGAGTATTTTTTGCATTGTAGAATGCTTAGTAGCATCTATGACCTCTTCTCACAAGATACCAATGCTACATCCCCTTCTCAAAGTTGTGTCAACCAACTATATCTCCAGACATTGTGAAATTTCCAAATGTCCCTTAGAAACAAAATCACAGCCAGTTTAGTTCCATTATTCTATATCAATAGCATTGTCTTCCCCCAAAGACAGGAATAGGTTACCCTAAGTCTGTATCACAGTTTTATTTGGAGCTGTTCAAAGATTATTGTCAACATATACAGTGCCCCAAACCCTAAATGGTCAAAAGAACATATCATTCAGTTATTTTTTTAATTCCTCAAGTTTTATGTATTCATACAAACTTTTATAGCAACTACTAATTGTGTGATTTGTCTACCTGTTTCATCATAATTGATTTTGCCTAAAAGTCTTAGTACTTCCCTTTTCTCTGTAAGAACCCATTTCAGAGCAATTTTGGCTTCCAATCTTGGTATTTTCTTACAATTCTCAGCACTATTAATAACTTCCAAGAAGGCATGTTTATATAATAATAACTTGGAATAGTATAGGTGACTCAGAGATACCTCAAAGACTTCTTTTGCCATATCATAATGCAGTGCATGACATATGTCCACTAGACCACAGAAATAAGCAGCTGAATGAGAGCAATATTCTGGTTCTATTGTATAGACATTCTAACTACTAATCTATACTGAAGTATAGAGGACCTATTCTTGGGACCCTCATTGTGACATTGATTATCAACCCTACAGCTTCCTGACATTAATTTTCCCCATCCATAAGCATTATTACTATCTTCCACTATCTTCTGTTGTATCACAATAAGGAGAAGCCTTTTGACCCCTCCCCTACAGTAAACTGTGATATCAGAGGGTAAAGAAGGTGAGGAAGGAGGTCCTAGTGGGGCTACTGCATTTACAGAGTCAAGCTAAAGGTGAAAACTGGGGGATAATTGCAAAAACATTTGCCACATCGGAAATATCCCAGAGCACCTAGCACCTCTTAGTTTTAGGGAGAAGTGATTGGAAAGATGGTATGAGCTGGGATTATACCTACATAGTCAGACTGCTGATTTGTGACTGGGGCAAACATACTAAAGCCTGACTCTATTATGTAAGGAAATAGAACAAACTCAGAATCAAGACTCAGATAATTTTTCTAGGTTCACATTCATCTCTTTTTGCTTTTTAAAAACATTTTATGAAGTATTTTAAACATACTGGAGAAAATAGAAAATAAGACAATTCTTACACAGATAAATTTCAAAAACACCGTAATGAGTGAATACAGTAAGTTAAAAAAAATATTATGAGCACGATATATAAAACTTGAAAACTTGCAAAACAATGTGATATAACTTTTTTCAATATTGAATGTTAACATTTTGATGTAATAATAAATATTATAAAAAGAAAGAAAAAGTTATAGAGCAGTTAAAACACTCATGCTTCATCTTTCTCTCTTCAGAAAATAATTCTATCATAAATTTGAAGATTATATTTTCATCACATTTTATGGTACCTTGTGTGTGGAGATATCTACATAAAATATAGAACACAGTATCTATGTTATCTGGTCATAAATAATTGGCATCTTATAAGACATATTAAGCATATCATCATTTTTTTTTAGTTTTTCATGTTAGTTCATGTAATCCTAATGTATTTCATCTTATTAAATATCCTTTGATAATTGTATTAAAATGTATTTATCTTTACCCTATTGATATACATCAATATTTTCTTCTCTGATATATTGAAATTAGAAACACTGCTGCAGTTGGAATTTTTATTCATACATATTAGGCACACTCTAAGAGCTTTAGACATTAGCTAAACAATGAACTTAGTAATTAGGTAGGATAATATACCTCAGGTTTTAGAATCCAAACTCTGTATTTGAAGTACTACACTTCTATTTTCAGATCAAGACCACAGACCTTTCTGCAGAGTTTTTCAATATATCCAGCCATGATATCCGTCTTCTCACTCCCTAGAGAATATTCATTTTCATGATTTAAAACACTTTCTGTTTGCGACATCAACCAATCAACTGTTCAAATTCAAGTTTCTGAGCCCTAAAATTCTACTTTATTCATTGTTTAATTAATTACATCAAATAGGAAATATGTCTTAAATCTCTAACAAAAATATCAAAATAAACATATCTAAAACTGAATTAATCACCTGTTCTACCTAGTTTATTTTAAAAGTTTATAACCAAACTCATCTTTTACCAATGGCATTTTACACAGAACTAGAACAAATAATTTGAAATTTTATATAGAACCATGTATCACAGTTGAGAATTGGAAGGAATATCTCAGCTCCCAATGTCTCCCCTAAGAAGCAAAGCATTCCAAATACACACTGGGCTTCCCAAACTAGAGCACCAGTACCAGGATGATAAGCCCCCACTACATCTAACTCTAAAAAACAGTGATGATTCCATTTATCCAGGTAAGAAGGAAGGCTACTGGAAACCCAGGCATCCTCTTTAAAGGCCCATGCATAGATTCACTTGCTCCCAGGCAATCAGCCTGGGCTTTGGTGATGGATGGCAGCTCGAGAAGTGCCAGAGACCTCCAGGAAGCAGCTGAGTTTGGTGGTTTCAGGGCAAGGGCTGAAAAAACAACTGTTATTTTCTGTGTGGAACCATCTTTCCTTTATTAAGCTCTCACCCACAAGACCAAATCTGAATCTGCATTAGCCTAGTGAACTCTATTCTCTTCACTCTGGTCACTTCCTGGGACACCATCTTACCCAACTTACTCAAGGAAGAAGTCAAGATATCTTGAGATAAATGAAAATGGAAGCATAACAATGCAAAATTTATGGGACACAGCAAAAACAATCCTAGAAGGAAATTCATAACAATACAGGCTTATCTCAAGAAATAAGAAAAATCTCAAATCAACAATGTAATCTTATACTTAAAGGAACTAAAAGGAGAGCAGCAAATAAGCCCAAAGTGGGGGAAAGAAGGAAACAATAAGGAAGGAAAGTGGAAATACACAAAATAGAGTCTACAAAACAATACAAAAGATTGATGAAACCAAGAGGTGGTTCTTTGAAAAGGTAAACAAAATTGACAAACCTTTAACCATACTCACCAAGAAAAAAATAGAGACAACCCAAGTATATAAAATTAGAAAAGAGAGAAGTGACAGCCATACAAAAATTTATAAGAAAATATTATAAACCATTTTACACCAACAAATTTGACAATCTGAAATAAGTGGATAAATTCCGAGAAACATACGGTATTCCAAGACTGAATCAAGAAGAAACAGAAAATCTGAACTGACCAAGTACTACTAATGAAATCAAATCAGTAATCAGAAAAAAAATAAAATTTCAACAAACATAGATCCTTGATCAGATGACTTCACAGGTAAATTTTCTCAAGCATTCAAAGTATATTTAACACTTTTTTTCAAACTATTCTAAAACATTGAAGAAGAGAGACAGGTCCCAAGCTCATTTTATGAGGCCAATATTACCCTGACTCCAAAATCTGACAAAATTACAAAAAAAAAAAATTATGTTCATCCCTGATGAAGATAGATGCAAAAATTTTAACAAAATATTAGCAACCTGAATTCAGCAATACATTAAAAAGCTTATGCAGCATAATCAAGTAGAAGTTATTCCTGGTATGCAAAGTTGTTTTAATATCACAAATGAATTAACATGATAATCATTAAATAAAATGAAGGATAAAAATTATATAATTCTATCAATACATGCAGGAAAAGCATTTGACAAAATACAACATCAATTTATGATAAAAACTGTCAGCAAAGTGGTAATAGAAAGAATGTACCTGAACATAATAAAGATTGTATATGACAAATTCACCATTAACATTATATTTAATGAGCAAAAGTTAAATGTTTTCCTTAAACAGGAACAAAACCAGGAAAGTCCACTTCTACCACTTTTATTCAGCATAATATTAAAAGTCCTAGCCAAATCAATCAGACAAGAAAAAGAAATAAAAGGGATCTAAATTGGAAAAAAAGAAGTAAAATTGTAATTTGCAGATACTATATGTATAAAGATACTATATATACATGATACTATATAAAGAACCCTATAGATTCCACTAAAAAATTATTAGAACTTATAAATGAATTTAGTAAAAGAGCAGAATATAAAATTAATATCTACAATACCTATAATGAACTATCAGAAAGAGAAATTAAGGAAACCATCCCATTTACAACTGCATAAAAAAAACCTAGAAATAAATTTGACTAAGGAAGTAAAAGACCCATACTTAGAAAATTATAAGACATTGTAAAAAATGAAGAAGATACTAATAAAGAAAAGCATGTACCATGTTCACGGATAGGAAAAAATCACATCATTAAAATGTATATACTAACTAGAGCAATCTATAGATTCAATGCAATCCTTACCAAAATACCAATGACATTTTACACAGATCTAGAACAAATAATCTGAAAATTTGTATAGAACCACAGAAGACTCTGAATGACCACAGCAAAAGTGCAAAAGAAGAACAAAGTTGGAACACTACTAGATATCAAACTATACTACAAAGCTATAGTAATCAAGACAGCAAACTACTGGCATAAAAATGGACATAACACAACAATGGAACAGAAGAGAGAGCCCAGAAATAAATCTACACCTATATAGTCAATTAATTTATTAAAAAAGAGGTAAGAATATAAAATAGGTACAGGTAGTTTATTCAATAAATAGTCTTGGGAAAACTGGACAGATACATGGGAAGTGAAACTAAACCGTCTATTTATACCATATGTCAGAATAAATTAAAAATGGATTAAATACTTAAATATAAGACACAAAACCATAAAACTCCTAAATAAAAACGTAGGCAGTAAACCCTCTGACATTGCTTTTAGTAATATTTTTTTCTGATCTTCTCAGACAAGAAAAATAGAATAAAAGTAAACAAATGGAACTACATCAAACTAAAGCTTTTGCATGCAAAAGGAAACCATAAATAAAATAAAAAGACTACCTACTGAATAGGAGAAAATACTTTCCAATAATACATCTGATAAGGGGTTAATATCCAAAATTTAGAAAAAACTCATATCACTTAACACCAAAATAAACAAACAAACTATTTAATTCAAAAATGGGCACAGACCTGACTAAATGTTTCTCCAATAGGACATGCTGATGGCCAGCAGGCATATGAAAAGATGCTCAATGTCACTAATCATCAAAGATATGCAAATTAGAACCACAATGAGATATCATTTCACACCTGCCAAAGTGGCTATCATTAATAAATCAACAAATGTTGACAAGGATTTGGAGCAAAGGGAACCCTTGTGCATTATTGGTAAGATTGCAAATTGTTGCAGCCACTATGGAAAACAGTATGGAGAGTCCTTAAAAAAATTAAAAATATAACTAGCTTATTACCCAGCAATTTTGCATCTTGGTATTTATCTGAAGAAATCTAAAACACTAATTTGAAAATATATATGTACCTCTATATTTACTGCAGCACTATTTACAATAGCCAAGATAAGGAAGCAACCTAAGTGCCTATCAACATACAATTGGATAAAGAGAGGTGGTACATAAATATAATGGAACAATACTGGGACATAAAAAAGAATGAAATCTTACCATTTGCCACAACATGAATGGACCTAGAAGGTATTATGCTAAGTGAAATAAGTGTGAAAGAGAAAGACAAATACCATACGATTTTACTTTACCTATATGTGGAATTTAAAGAAGAAAATAAACAAACAAAACAGAAACAGACTCAGATATAGTAAACAAACATGATTGCCTGATGGGAATGGGTTAGGGGGCTGGATGAAAAAAAATGAAGGATTTCAGAAGTACAAATTGGTAGTTACAAAATAGTCCTGGGGATATAAATACAGTGTAGGAAATATAGTCTATCATATTTTAGTAACTATGTTTAGTGCCAATTGGGTACTAGACTGATGGGCAGGATCACTTCATAAATTATATAAATTTCTAACCACTATTCTGTACACCTGAAACTAATATAAAATAATATTGAAGGCTAACTGCAATTGAAAAAATATTTTAATGAGCATAGGAGTAGAGATGACCAAAGTAAAACAAGTCTTAAAGAGCAAACAAATTAGCCAACTGGAGTTAGAGTTATATTTCTACTTTAATAACTATACATGTTTGAAAAACTAAAGGAAACCACATTGTCAGTTACTGAGAGTTTGTTGTGCATTTTTTTTCACTGCTTGTGTTTTCACTGCCTAGAAGTCTTCTCTTCCCGTCTTCACGAGCCTAACTTCTTTTTCTTTAAAGTAGACTTTCCTCAAGAAGTCTTCTCTCATGTGTGAGACAGTGTCCAGTGGCTTCATTTTGATTTCCTGTAGCACATTCTGGGCATTTCTTTTATGTCAAATATTATGCCATGTAAATTGGTAGTTTGCTTACTTGTTTTGCTCATTAACTCCTTGAAGGCATGGCTAGTGCCTGATGTCACTACCTCCCTAGCTCCTAAAATTGAGGTAATAGCAGATTGATCAAATTATGGGACAAGCACATTAAAATGTTTCCTCCAATTGTATGCCTGAAACCTATGTAAATCTTGCTAACAGATGTCACCCCAAAAAGTCTATCAATAAAAATGAATTAAAAGAAAATGTTTCCTCCAGATCACACAGTTAAATCTGAGCCTGGAATTCGAGCCTGCTTATTTTCAGTGCAGACCTCTTTCCATCACCAACCAGAGAAAGGGTCATTTTTCAAAACCAGTATAGAAATATATCAGTGTCATATGATATTAAGGTTGTCAAGGAAACCTTTCTGTGTCCAAAATACCAGTTTTCTTTACCAACTAATTCCTGAAATTTCACTAACAGGAATATCAAAAGAGTAAATATTTAAAATGCCACTACTTAAAAAAGACTTTGAAATAGAAATTTATTGTATACACATTTGTACTGAAATAAAAATAGCAGATAGGAGACAGAGTAGGAGGCACAAAGTACTAGAAACTTGAAAGAACAGGCGACATGGCTGGAGATGCTGAGAATAATCTCCATTTGCCTTATCTTTGGCGGGTACCATTTTGAATCACATGTACCAACGTGCCTCTTCCCTTGTTCTGCTTGTGCCTGCTTGTTCTTTGACACACACTAAGAGAAACTAACACACACTCAAGCTTTTCCTTTAGGAACAGCTATGACACTCAAAACACAGTAAATATTTGCATCTAATGTAGTAAAACATAATACCGCTGTAAAGATAAAAAAAATTATGTCAAAAATAATTGCCATAAAATTCTGGATTGTGGAAACCATTGGGAAGAAGACGATTGGGGTTGGGATGGGACACAGGAGATGCCATTATGGCAACAGCTGCTATTTTCTTTCCTTCTCCTCCTTCTTTCTACTTCCTCTCCTCTTCATTTCAAGCTGGAGATACGTGTTTACATTGATGGTGTCCTTACATCTGTGTTTTGTTACTTTTCTATATGTGTCTTTTATTTCAATATTTTTAAAAGTGATGAAAAGGAAAAAAAGTGAAAGGAAGATAGGTTATCAAGGATAAAAGCTCTACGAGGTGTGCTAAAAAATATGCGGTGAATGTTTAAATAAAAAGTTTATTACAGTAAAAGACATATTGCCATTAAGTCCCCTCACTTCATATACACTTATCCCATTGCTCTTGTCACTTTCTGAAGCAGTGCTGGAAGTCCTCTTTTGTGAATGTCTTTGGTTGCACAATTGTGGCTGTCTCGACGTCCTGAACTGATTCAAAATGTTTACTTTCATGGTCATTTTGACTTTGGGGGAGAGCCAGAAGTTGCATGGTGCCAGATCTGATGACTAAGGTAAATAAGGACATAATATAATGTTTTTATTTGACAGAAATTGCTGTACCAGAAGCAATTTTTGACCTGAATCGGTTCAGGACATCGAGGCAGAATGACAGGGCAACTAAAGACACTCGTGAACTTAACTGCCACTTAAGAAGCCTGACTGTCCTGAGGAAGCCACAGTGAATGCCTACAAGAGGAGGCAGCAGAGAGGCAGAAAGATGCCCCAGCTCTGTGAGCCCCAGCTGCTTCAGATCACACAGCCCAGGCTGTAGAACGTGCAGAAGATGACTTCAGCCTCAGGTCACATCAAACTGGCAGTGTTTGAGCGATTCCAAGTAGAAATCTTGCTGCTCAGCATCAACATATCTGTGAGGAAAATAAACGTGTCCTTGTTTTACACCACTGTTGCAGAGTGGTTATTGCGCAGCTATAGATGAATATAAGGTATGATGAGGACCAGTCCACAAGCCCATCCAGGGGTAACACGGGGCCAAAGATGTTTATATTGCACATTTCCTCCCCATTTCTTTCTCCCTTTTCCTTGGAAACCTTTCCTTTGGAATTCAGGACCAGATATCCAAATTGAAATTAGGTAATTTCGAATAATTAATATTTTCCATTCATGAAATAGGCATAATAGCATCTTTCCAACATATCTAATAATGTTGAAGAGGCATCAATGAGATAAAATGTCTGAATTTTTTATTTGTTCAACAAGAAATCACTATGAAAACACATTATTAATATTTGCAGTTATAACAATACTAACTTTTATTGAATACTGAATGTATTACAGAGACTCACAAGGGCTTTAGTCATAGCCATCAGCCTCTAGGAACACTCCTATGGTCCCCAAGTCTGGTATTTATGCCTTTGTATGGTACCCTCTCCTCGAGTGTGAGCTAGACTTACTGACTTGACTTCTAAAGAATATACGGCTCTTAGAAATCAAGTCTGTATGAGATATCACTTCCATGATTTGGTTATGAAAGATTGTGACTTCAGTCTCACTTGCTGATTTTCTCTCTTTGTGGCTTTGACAAAGCAAGCTGCTATATAGGAGTCTCAGATGGCAAGAAATTGAGGTCAGCCTCCAAGTAACAGCCAGAAGTGTACTGAGGACTTCAGCCCCAAAACGCACAAGGAATTGAATTCTTGCAATAGCCATGTACATGAATTTGGAAGCAGATTCTGCCCCAGTTGAAACTTTATTACAGCTTTTGAAAAATTAGAAAGACCTAGTTAAACCATGATCAGCTTAGATTCCTGACCTATAGGAACGGAGATAACAAATACGTTGTTTTAGCCAATAAGTTTTGGGGTAACTTTTAATGCAAGAATAGGTAGCTAATGTACCTGCATGGAGGAAACTGTGACACATAGAAGATTGCTAATTTAGAGTCTCCCAATTAATAATCATCATATTTCAATGCTAAAGCAGTCATGATCTTAACATAAATTCTTTCTTTCTGCTCTGCCACTGGGAGATACTGAAGAAATTATTACATATACTGTAATTTAGCAGAAACTTTTGAGGAAAAAAAAATGCTGCCCCACACCCATTGTCAAAGTTAAGGAAATGAATAAGGAATAAAAATGTAAAATTTAAAGTCCAGTTAGAGTAAAAAAGAACTAAAATGCATTGTGCCTTTACTCTATGTCAGCCTTCGGGATTGATGTCCTTTTACCGTTTAGTTCCTGAATCAGTGCCTTTTTTACTGGAATGCTCCA
Source organism: Lyroderma lyra (assembly GCA_004026885.1). Lineage (NCBI taxonomy): Eukaryota > Metazoa > Chordata > Mammalia > Chiroptera > Megadermatidae > Lyroderma > Lyroderma lyra. The sequence goes on along the minus strand of PVJL010002531.1, from coordinate 141,306 downwards.
GGTTCTTCCTTTCATGGCTCATTTCTGGATGGCACAATCCTCCCTTTGTATCACTCCTAAAAATACCTGCAGCACAAGAACTTTTTTTCAGAAAGCCATATTAAAACATGCAATCAATACTAAAACCCTTTAACCACAGGTCCAGATTTTAATTTGATAGTTTGTTACAGACAATGAGAATTACAAAGATAACTGGGTCTGAAAAACCGACTCACTTGAATGGTACCATGCACAATCTACTCCTTCACCTCAAACCCCGGAATGTGCTTATTCCTGGGTTCAACACACCAGGTTTGGTGGAGCTTCACTGCAAGCAGTTACATCTACACCTTTATAGCTCTGTAGTGAATGAGTCTTAGGGCTAAGTAACTGCTTTCTTACTGGATAAAGTCCAGCCCTTGTTCAAAATGTGTCTCAAATAAAGGGCTGCATCAGAAAATCCTCCCTGATTTATTCTAGTTAAATTTCTATCTTTCTGTCACCTCCTGGCAATCCACAGGCTATGTAACCAACACAGTCTGACTTCCTCTCTCCAATTAGCTTTGTATTATGGAATCCAGGCAAATCCCACCAGGAAAATGAGCCTTAGTGAATAATGTTACAGTTATTTATATCTTCCCCATTTTTAGCTCAATATGCTGTGAGGAATCATTTGTGTTGAGTGCTATTAGCCTTATATTGTCAAAAGCTTAGTATGGTCAATATTTGTAAGAAGAAACTGAAGTGTACCTTTTTTACTGTGAAGTTGACATTATCATGTGGATTTGAATAAATGAGCATCTTTATTCAGCTAGAATAAAGAACTGACAACTTATCTACTGACCACCAGGAACAGGTCCTGAGCAACTATTATTAGAGACATAATTTCGCCACTCTGAAAAAGAATGTGTGAAAATAATTTAAGCAAATGTTAGAAGAAGAGTCTATTGTTCTTGGCAAATAATAGAAAAGTAGAAGAGATTTTAAATTAGTTATTTTATTCTACAGGTGATAGGGAGGCAATTTAATTTAGCAGGTGGGCTTCAGGCAGGGTAGCTCCGTGTTTAATTTCCACCTCAATTGCATATTATCTGTGTGACCTAACAGCAAATTTAAGGTGCCTGAATCTCAGTTTTCTTTTCTGGAATCTGAGACTAAAATGTATACAGAAAGATAAGCCAACTTCAGAATTACTCTGAGGATTAAACATGACAATAGTATAATATAGTTCTTGTATTATGCACAAAGTGGTTGGTGGATAGTATAATTTTCACCCACCCTTCTAAAGTGAGCCTTTTCTGTAAAATTTTACCTTTTGTACATTGAGGATGGCAGCAAAATATTTGATTAATTATGAACTCTACTCAAGAGATAGATAACCTAACACCAAAAAAGAATAACATGTGATAATATTTAGGCAGAATATTAACAATTAACTTAGCTGCAGAGTGCTTGCTAAGTTCTGCTAATTAAACTGAATTCACACTCTCTATCTAAAAACAAAGTTATAATTCTAACTAAATTTCCATGTAGGTCAGAAAACAGAAATATAATATGTAAATTATATATAAAAATCACAGCAAAATTAATAAATTGTTATTTGGATCTATACCAAAGTCTCTTATGAATTTTGTGGCATTAAAATATATTCCAGTAAAGGATTAATTTTAGTAACACTGAGTAAACAGGGTGTCTGGATTTGGAGAACTATGGACAATGAACTACCTAGTTCTTTTATTTTTCGTGGAGATGACAGAAATGAAAGAAGTAAGCCCAACAGAGTAGGCGTTTTTCAGCATATTTGCTTGTATCGTATTTACTAACTTTCCATTGACTGTAGTAAGCCACATGATAAAACAAAAGTTCAAGTGGTGATGAATAATACTTGACCCATGGAGGCATAAAGCACTGAAAAGTCACATAGCAAAACTGTGGGTAGAAGCAAGTGAAGATTCAGTCCAATGGACCAACTTATTACAGATCTTAAGGCTAGGACTATTTGCATGTAAGGGATATAAATGAATATTTCTTATTGAACTTTCTTATAGAGTTTCTACAAGTGTAAGAATTATCTCTTGCCCATACCAACCCTCTTGAAATAATGTATGCTAAACCAATTGGAAAGTGAGGGCAAATTAAACAGAGTAAAACAGACATATTTCACTTCTAATCCACTAATAAACAGGCAGAAAAATCTTACATTTGAGACATGCAAGTCACCATTTGGCTCATGCCAACTTGGCAGTTAATAACTCAACTAATCTGTATTTAAGTTTTAAAGACTAGCCAAAATTGTCTCATTTTAAGTGGTATGTTCCATTTCATAAGATAGGAAGAGAGGCACCGGGTCAAGTCTAATACTTTACTATAAGCAAAACAAGAACGATGCATCTCTAAAACCTTCTGGTGGGGTGGGAGGTATATGGACAATTCTGTTGCTGTGAAGATGGTAGGGAGAATAGGAATAATGGAAATTGGGAATGTAAATAATGTTAAATGCGGAAGGAAGCAAGAACCACCTTGGGTACTGAGAGAAGAAAATGGAATAAAATACTTTTGATGCCTAATCAATGAAGGTGGAAAAACTTGGCCCTGACAGAATTAACTGCAATAGTCAAGTCAAAGGTTGGATAACATATGAAAATAATATAGATTGAGGAGAAAATGGCTATTATTATAGGAGAGCACAGAAATTCCTCCAACACTTCATAAGAGGGGAAGAAATAACAAAGAAGCTGAATAGTAACCTTATTTATGTTAAATTTTAAGCATTCTAATGAGACAAAACTTAGCATTAGAGCTTTTGACTCAATAACCAGATATAATTTGGTTTGCTAATTATATTAAAATAAAAATGTTAATTGCTTTTTTAAATCTGTGAGGAAGAACTTATATTCTTCTAAATAAAAATTTTAGTGTGACTGAATCAGGAAGCACATGCATTAAGACTTTATCAAAAAATAGTTGGGCACATAGAGGGAGAATGATGATTGAGCCTAGGTTTTGTCACAAGTGATCTAAATTGTGGTTTAAAACTGTGACTTAAATTGATTTGGTTTAAATCAAATCCACCCTAAATCCTGCTTTTGCCTGGAGCTATACGTAAGGATTCTTGTAGAATAGGTAGAGATACCAAGCATTAGTAGTTGTAACCAGGGAACAAAGTGCTATAAATCAACCCTCACAATGAGAAGCAGAATATTTTCTCAATGACTGTGAAAATGGATGTGATAGGTACAAATGCAATAAAAGAGCTATGAATACCTGATATATCTGAATGACACCTTCGACCTAACCTCACTAAACACTTGACCCAGCTTACGCTAACAAACCACAACATGACTGTGTTGGATGAGAACCTCCGCATTATCTACTGTACTTTTCTTTTTACATTACTTTAACAAATTTGCATTGAAATATTACTTTAAGATAGTATTTAGGAACACACAGGTGAATAAACTTTCTTCCTCTCTGTCCCAAAGGAGAAAAAGAGAAACGTGTGCTGGTAGTTACCTGTGCAAAGATAGGAGTATGTCCTTATGTTAAGGAAATGAAGGAGTGGAACCTAGCCTGGACCTTAGGTAGCCAGGGGAAGCTTTCTAGAAGAGCAGATAATTGAATTGAGTCTTTAAAGACACATAAAAGTTAGACAGCCAAAAAAATCAGGGAAGTATGTTCTTGGCAGGTGGAAGATGAGCAAAGATACAAAGATAAGAAACAGCTTAATGTGTGAAAGCAATGATTTATTATTAGGGTAACTACAGTGTTGTGTGGCTGCCAGGGTATAAGGTGGTAAAGGTCACCTAGCCTCATAGGCTATTCTAAGGCTTTTTGTTTGATGAATATAATCCAAACTTAAAAAAAAAGTTAAAACACCTTCATTAAATTTTAATTAATATAGAATAGACGGCACTTATTTAAAGGGTCTAATTTAATAAGTTTTGACATATGTATATGCCCATTAAATAGTAATCACAGTGAAGTGAACATAGTACCTACAAAACTTCCCTATGTCCTTTAGTTAAACCTGTTTTCCACCTGTCCTCACACTCTATCTCCTAACAATCAGCAATCTACTTTCTTTTCAGAATTAATTAAATTTCTATTTTCTAGAGTTTTGTAGAAATGGAATCATACAGTATGTACTACTTTCTGTCTGGCTTCTTTTATTTAATGTAATTATTTTTAGATTCATCTGTGGTCACAGGTATCAAAACTCATTCATTTGTTTTGCTGAGAAGTATTTCATCAAATGCATCTGCCAGAATTAATTTATCCACTTACCTGATGATGAAAATTTAAATTGTTCCCAGGTTATAGCTATTAAAAATAAAACTGATGTGGATATTCATGTGGAGGTATTTGCATGGACATACATTTCCTTCCATCTGGAGTAAATACCTAGGACAGGAATGGTTGGATCATATGGTAAATTGTGTTTTTACCTTTTATAAAACTGACAAAGTCTTTCCAAATTTTGTTGTACTATTTTAAATTCCCTCTAACAAAATAGGAGCAATCCAGTTCCTCAACATCCTTACTGACACTTGGTAAGGTCAGTCATTTTCATTTTAGCTATTCTAATAGGTACATATCACTATCTTATTCTGATTTGTAAAATATTTTACGAATACATTTTTAATAAAAATATTTATTTATAAGTGATAACCAAGTATTATTATACCAACATATTGAAAACACTATAAAGCACTCACACAAACAACGTGTTTTAAAGAATTCAATAAATCATAAATGAAAATTCAATATTTTATTCTTAAGTATTAATAAATCATCCAATGTATTTATTGGAAGGAGGGTGATACACTCACTTTGGCAATCACGGGTCTCGGCATTAGAAGTAACTGAAGGATTTATAGCAGAGGATCGATGTGTTTAGGAGCAAAAAAGAGGTTACAAGTGAGAAAGGTGGAAGAATAATTGGGAGAAAGAGGATAAAAGTAATATCGGTAAAATGAAGAGTGACTAGTTTTGAGAAAGAAAAATTAGCCGGATATGTGAATTATTGTTTTTGCATGGCAACTCTTCTGTTTATAAGTTGGTGTTAATTAAATTACTATTTAGTTAAACAGTTCAGAAGGCCAAGTTGAGGATGTCAGCACCTCCTTTTCCCAGGTACTTGTTCTCTCTCTGAATAATCATGCAAAAATGTTATTGATGAAATGGTTTCAATATGTTGTGGTTATTAAATAATTTAGTCTTCCAAAATTGTAGATCCTGCTTAAGAGCTTCTCTTCTATTTAGTGATTTAACTCACTGAGAAGGAACGACGTGGCTCTAAGGCAGAGTGAACACAATGGCAAAGAAGGAGAGTCTTGGTGGTTTGTCCCCATGAAGCCTCTCCAAGTCAGTAACTGGATGTCTGCACACATGCGCCAAAATAGTGGATTTGAACACGCAGACTTAACAGAGATGGTTTGGGGACAGTGGAGCATTTTAAAAATCTCTTTCTTTCTAAACAATTATTAAATCCCAATGCTGAGAGTGTAGAAAAATCTCCAAAGAAGAGCAAACTTTTTTATCTCTGTAATAATCTTATGAAATCTTATATTGCCTGTGGCATTTGAAAAAGCTCAGACACCCAACCATAAAAGCATTTTTGATTTAATAAGCTTTTAGAAGGCTTTTTCTTTTCAGAAGATCAAAGCCCTTTATAAATAAATGTTTATTTCAACCTGACAACATCTCTGCGGCAGGAAATACGTGCAGGTAGGTCAAGTTCATTGGTTGAGGAAGGTAGTAAAATGTAGAATATTAGAATTAGGACTGGAAAGAATGTCAGTGATTAGTTACGGTCTGGAACAGCTTTTTTGTTGTTGTTGCTAAGTTTCTTTAAGGATATGAAGGAGATTACACTTATGATGATAAAAAAACAATATTTTCTCACATTTTCATGAGAAAAAAACATAGCAAATTAGGGAGAAAAGACAGAAAGGGGATAGAACTAAAAGAGATAATGAGTACATCATTGATGAAATCTTAATTCTGGCTTGACATCACAGAATCACAGCACAAAGGTGGTGACCAGAGCATCAGCTAGTCCATCCACCCACTGGATCCATAAGATTTAGTTATTTCCACTTACAGATGACAAAACTATAATTGATAGAGGTTATGTTATGTCCACAAATAGTGAGTTATTGGTATCAGAACAAGAAATTAGGCCTCCTGCATTTTATAGTCCATCATGGGAAAATTGTCAAGGACCATATTTGTTACATGCAAATCACATATTGTTTTATACCTTTTTTTGAAAAAAGAAGCTAACTAGTAAAAAAAATTTAACTGAGATATGGTATGCAGGTATTTATTTATTTATATAAACACGTATGTATCTATTTACAAGTTAAAAAGCTCTATTTTGGTCAATAACACAATGGACTTAAATTTTATTTGGATTATATATTACAACTATTTTTGTACAAAATCATAGAACCTACTACTCCATGACATAGGTGTAAATGTATTGATCTTTTTAATTCACTATATAAATATGTAGAAGCTAGATCAATATAGGCTATTGCTGGTGTGTTTCTTACAGAAGACAACATTTTAAATCCTAAGTACAAAAACTGAGTGAAAAGGTGGAGTTGATGTAGAATCCTGCCTCTTTGGGGTCGGAATCATCACCTTCAGGGACTAATGAATACTCTATAAGCACTTTTGGGTAATTGCCTAATCTAGATCTCCAAAGCTTAAAAGAAAGGGTAGGCATTGAAAAAGGTAAGTGAGTCTGATTCAAAATCTGAGTCTAAGTGCATTTTTGCAGACAATAACTTTTACAAACTATTTCTGAGGCTGAACAAGTTTTTAGATAGAAAAACTTATAGCTCTACTGCCATATTTCAATATATACTGATATTCTTTTGGGCAGACCCTATAAATAGTAAATAAGATTGATTTTTAAATGACTTTTTTTCTGTCCCAAGAGCTACTAAGTATATGCTTAAATATATTTAATGGTGAAAATATTTTATCAGTGATATTATAAATGAAGCCTTTTATAAGGAAAATTAGAGAGAAATAATAATTAAAAAATACTGTCAACTTTTCTGTCATCCATCATTCATTGCAACATGCTTATTATTCGTTTTCTGCTTTAAATATTTTAAAATTGAAAATATGCTCATTCAACCTCATATAAGATAAAATAGAGGAGAATAAGGCATCCTTTATGGAGAACACCAAATGGAAGAGGAAAAATTAAAGATAAGATATTGAAAATAATAAAATTTATTTTATTTTTTAAAAATAATTTTTTGAGATATTATTGTCATATGACATTGTGTAAGTTTAAGTTGTATATGTTGGTTTGATACACTAATAAATTACAAAATAATTACTATGGTAGCTTTTGCTAACACCTTTTTCAGGTCACATCTTTATCATTTCTGTTTTCTGTTAAGAATAGTTATGATGTAGTCTTTTAGCAACTTTGAAGCTTTAATACAGTATTACTGATATTGTGCATTATATCTCTGGAACTTATCTACTAGTTGTAAATTTGTACCCTTAAAAATGATCTCCCCAATTCCCCATTCCTCAGCCCCTGATAACTATCATTTTACTTTCTGCTTTTACAAGTTTAGTTTTTACAGATTTCACATATAACTGATATCATATAATCCAATTAAAAAACAAGCAAAGGATCTGAATAAACATTTTTCTAAAAAAGACATACAAATGACCAACAAGTATATGGAAAAGTGCTTCAATATCATTAGTCATGAGGGAATTGCAAATTAAAACTACAGTGAGATATTACTTCACACCTGTTAGGATGGGTATTTTCAAAAAGATAAGTTACAGTTAAATTCTGAATGGAAGAGCCCGCCATTGCTGTTTATGGTTCTTTGTTGAGTCTATATCTTAAGCTTTTTAGCAGGTATGTGTCAAACATTTCTGTTTCATAATCAAGACAGGATCAGAAGCCATGAATACTGACAATTGATTTGTCTGTTTCATTCCGCCCCTTTTCAATTCACAGTAACCCCCAAATAAATAAAAGAATATGTGCATTTAGTGATACTGCCACTGATTAATCATTTGACCTCAGACAGATCACTGTATCAGTCTGAAATCCTGTTCACTGCTTTGTGAAATGACAGTGGAAATGCAAGATTGCCTGCTTGCTGCAGAAAGTCAGAATAGCTTGACTTCCTCAATCTCTCTGCAGGGGCCAAAGTGTGCATTTAAATAATCATAAGGAATGGGAGGGATTATAAGGTTTCTTTCAGGCTCCTATAAGTGATTGTCTTGTTTTAAGAGTTGAGTTTTTCTTTTATTTTTCTGTCATGATGGTTAATTTAATGGCATCTCATGGAAATCACTAAGATTCTTTGAGCAAATTTATTGATTTATAAAATACAGCAATAGTACTAAATTACAAAATTGTTAATATATAAAATGTAATAATAGATGAACTTTACTCGCATGTAGTTTACTTATTATAATTTCTGTGTTCAGTAAACGGTAGCTGGTATTATTATTCCATCATTATCTTCTCTATAGAATTCATAAATTCACAAATTACAGGGCAGGTCTATAACATTGTGAGATATTACAACGTAGGCACTAATGTTTGAATTTAAGTGAAAGTTCAAAGCATGTGATTTAAATAAAGGAGAATTGCATTTTCACCTCAGAGAAGTAATTTAACTTTCTATAGGTTTAAACCTTTCTTTTCTAAGAAAAGGCATTATCTAAACAAAAAAATCAACCCTCCACTTTTGAGACTTATTTTTATATTTGTACAAAGATTTGTCTTAAATGGAATGATATAAAATTAAAAATTTTGTAGAGTCAAGAAACTGCTGACAAGAGGAAAAAACCACCTACTGAATAAAGGAAGATATTTACAAATGATACATCCAATAAGGGGTTAATAGCCAAAACATACCTTAAACTCATCCAACTTAACACCAAAAAACACAAACAATCCAATTAAAAAACGGACAGAGGACCTGAATAGATATTTATTCAAAGAAGACATACAGATGGCAGATGTGAAAAGATGTTCAATGTCACTAATCAGAGAAATGCAAATTAAAACCACAATGAGATATCACTTCACACCTGTCAGAATGGCTATCATCAAGAAATTAGAAAGCAATAAGTGTTGGGGAAGATGCTGAGAAAAGTGAACTCTCATACAATTCTGGTGGTATTATCAATTGATATAACCGCTATAAAAAACTGCATGCAAATTCTTAAAAAATAATAAAACTCATTATGACTCAGCAATTGTACTTCTGGGTATTTAGTCAAAGAAAACAGAAACACTAATTCAAAAAAATATATGCATCCTTATGTTTATTGCAGCATTTTCTTACAATAGGCAAGATATGGAAACAACTTAGGTGTCCATCAATAGATAAATAGATGAAGACAATGTAATACACACACACGCACACACACACACACACACACACACACACACACGTGTTAGAATATTACTCAGCAATTAAAATTTGTGACAGTGGGGATAGACCTAAAGGGTACCATGCTAAGTAAAATAAGTCAGACAGAGAAAGACAAATACCATATGATTTCACTTGTATGTAGAATCCACAAAACAAAATAATAGCAAAAAAGGAAAAGAAACAGAGAACGACCTGATAGTTATCAAACATGGTTATTAAAAGGAAAAGGAGTGGCAGTATGGGTAAAACAAATTAATTTACATTTTCATAGTTCTCACAACAGGCTAGGCATTGCTCTAATCACTTTACACATACTGCACTTAGAGCAGCCATATGCAATATGGACTACTTCATCTCCATTCATAGATGAGAAATTTAAATTCAGAGAGTTTAAGAAAAGCATTATCTTAGAGAAATAATCATAAGCACAAAAATATTTAGCCATAAAATCAACTGACTGTAAGAAGCATAGCAGATCAAGTAAACATTAATAGAGAAACAGTTAGGAAAAAACTTAACTGAAAATTTTGGTATGAAAAGGGTATGTGCAAAAATTGTCCCAAAGGAGCTCACTAATGAGAATTAAAGTTTACCAAGACCTTTTGGAGAAGCAAGATGATGTTTTGGGTTGTGTTATCACTGTGAATGAAACATGGGTGTGTCAATACAATCTTGAAACGAAGTGTCAAAGTACACAATGGAAGTCACCCAATTCTCCACTACCAAAACATTTCTGTCAGTCTAAATCAAGAGTTAGAATGATGTTGCTAATTTTTCTTGATATCAGATATTTTGATCATTATAAAGTTCTACCAAATGGACAGTCAACCAAGTTTACTATTTGGAAGTGCTGAAAACGATGCATGAAAAATTAAACAAAAACAACCTGGAGTTTTTGCCAACAACTCATGAATCTTGTATCACGACAATGCACCAGCTCACACTGCACTGTCTGTGAGGGAGTTTTTAGCCAGTACACAAATAACTGTATTGGTACACCCTCCCTACTCACCTGACCTGGCGCCAATGACTTTTTTCTTTACAGGAAGATAAAGGAAATATTGAAAGGAAGACATTTTCATGACATTCAGAACATCAAGGCGAATATGACAACAGCTCTGATGGCCATTTCAGAACCAAAGTTCCAAAATTGCTTTGAAGTATGGACAAGGCATTGGTGTTGGTGCATGGCTCCTCAAGGGGAGTTCTTGGAAGGTGACCGAAGTGATATTTAGTAATGAGATATGTAGCACTTTTTCTAGAATGAATTTGCAAACTTAATTGTCAGACCTCATGTTGTCAGCAAGTTAGGGGTCATCAAATTGCTGAAAGGGACATAAGAACAAGAGTTGATTCATTTCATATTTAGGATTATTTTCTGTAGTTCATGCTTATACATGCTATCTTAAAATTGAAAAAAGGACATTTTCCAACATACTACCAATGCCAATGCCTATATAGTCATTATATTTCTGGTAAGTTGCCTCAGTTACTTTTAATTTCAAATCTATTTTTCTAATGTTATGGATTTTTAGAGCTGGAAGGGACCTCAGAGGAAACTCATCTCATCTTCTCATTTTTATAAGTGGAAACAGTTGTCTTATTAGTGACTGCCATGATGGATGGATGTCACTGGAGAGCTTATTTCAGTTTTTCTTATTAACGGTACCAATGTTCACCTACTGTTTAAAGGCTTAAATGCTCACGGTTATCCTTAGCTTCTTCCTCTCTCATTCTCACCAGCTATTGATGCTGAAACTGTAATACTCCTTGTTTCTGACTCCTCCTTGAAACTCCTTTTAAAACACTCTAATTTGAACCTCTTACTGCTTCTCATCTGGACAATTTTAGTAACCACACAATTTGTGCCCAATTTCTTCTTTTCACCCACATTATACATTGTACTTTCTGAGAGTCACCACTTATTGTACTATCTTGATTAAAAACATAAAGTATAAATATTGAATGTCAAATAAAATTCAAAGTCTTTAACATTCATAACAGCAGTACTTTGATATGACCCCAAACCACTTCTCTAATTCTATGCCTTTCATACATATATGGAGAACTATGAATGAGTGAGATATTACTGCTTACTAGACAAATAAGCCTCATACTTCCCAACTTCTATAACACCTTACAGAACTAGAAAAATTGTATGTAATGCCAACACTAAACAATAAAAACAGCCTAATTTATTTTAATATGTTCTGGAATAGAAAAAAAACAACAACTACATTTTATATGTAGAAGATGTATTTTATATATGAACATATGTGTGTGTGTAGTCTGATTTAAGAAAATTGCCATGATAAATTTTTCAACTTATTATATTGTATATTTTGAAAATTAATTTTATAAAGTGTTTCAAAATTTTAAAGGCTAGTTATTGTAATAACACTATCCCAAATGTTGCCTTTTTCTTTTTTTTACATTAAAATTTATCTCTAATACTAATTTTGGTAGAGAATTACAAATTTTTCTCAAATTTCAATTGATATCGCCTTGCCTAAATTATATCATAATGATGTTTTTGCCTTTAGAAGCAAATTTTGTTCTATAAACTAATTAATATTTATCAAATAACCTCAACAGAATTATTGCCTCTTAATGGCAAACACTTGCTCATACATGGCAAGAAGTCTGTTGTCATGGTTATGAGCTTGGCCTCTGCAGGCAGATTGCCTGGGTTGTAAATAGTGCTCGCCCCCTTGCAGTTTTATGACTTTAAGCAATGATGTAGCTTCTGAATGCCTCAGGTTTCTCACATGAAAATGAGGATAATAATATTCCTAAAGTATTGGTGAAGATTAACTGAGACCAAATCTATGGGCCCCTAAAAAGATTCTGACTGACAGCCATCACTCTGTTACCGGAAAACGGGGTGTCCTTGTCGACACGATGTCCAGGTTCTTGGTATCTCGAGCAAAGAATTGAATGAGACACACACGAAAGTAAAGAGGTGAAACAAAGAGATAGTTTATTGAGGGGAAAGTACACTCCAAAGAGGTAGGAGCGGGCTCGAGCAGGAAAATGGCTCAGGAACCCTGATGAATGAGGCTTTGGGGCTTTTATTCTAAGTCTTCAGGGGAGACACCTCTGGGCGTGGGGTCTCTTGATTGACAAGTCTGATTGATAGGCCTGTGACATCACCTTTCTTTTATTGTTCCTGTCTCCTTTCCAAATTCAATTACCTCCTGTGATTGTCTTATCTTGGGGCAGGGATTACTGGTGAGAGGGTGGTATCAGGGCAGTGGCGACTATTCCAGCAGGGCAAGTCTCATGGGAGGGGTCCTGAGATTCCCCCTATTCTATCTGCCTTCCTCACATTTCTTTGAGAGACGTGATCCCCCAAATCTCTACGGGAAGCTGAGGGACTGAAGGTGTCCTCTTCTGTATCTGCTTCCTGCTGAGGATGGTCGTTGTCCCTACCTATTGGGGATCCATGGAGCTCTCACCCTGTCTGATCTAAAGGGGGAAGGGGTCTCGAGATCCACCAAGTTGACTCCTTCGGTAGAGATGGGCTGGAAACCTTGCCAGGTGACGTCTGCATTGCAAAGGCCCCTAGATAAGGAGAACCAGACCCAGTTAGTGAATTCAAAAGCTTTGGCCCGAGATGTAGACTTCAAAGCCATCACTGTCGGTGGCTACGTGACAGATTTGTTTAGCCCTTTGGAGTCTGCATCTTGCTGACTTTGGTCTCCTGCCTATCCAGGAATGGCCTGGGGATGATACAATTAACAAACGCAGATTCACACTCACAAGGATGATCCAGCACACCCAGCTAAGTCCAGTTTTATTATGACATATCACAAGTTTTAGGATGGCTACCCAGGGCTGGAGACAGACATTTTGGAAATACACAAGTTACAAGTCCTCTGAATGATTAGCTCAAACTGGGGCAAAGGACATCCGGGAGGTATGGGGTAAAAGCTTATTGTTTTAAGTTTTAAGCAGGGGCAAGGTGGAGACATTCTAGGATTCAAGTTAGGAGCAATCGGCTGTTTAAACTAGAGTTAAAGGAAGACTGATTGAGACGGTGTTAAAGCTACGGCCTAAAAAGTGAGACTGAGAGCCAAAGGACTAGAACAGGAGTTTGTAGTGTAGTGGGGGGGGGGGGGTGGCTACTCTGTTTGGCCCACATCAACTCCATAAGGGCTAGCTACTATTATTCTTCACAATTACCTGACCTAAAACTTTGCATTAATAGTCAAATATCTCCTTGAGCTGTTTTATTATCAAGTTCTATTTGAAAATCATAACATTTACCAGACACTTTCTAAAAGACTTTCTAACTCATGTTTTGGTTGAATAGATTGAGATTTACTAGAACAAATAATATATAACACTCTTTTAATATTATAGAGTAAGTCAAGTAGGTAACTTGTAAAAATAGAAAAATTACATTGACTTCTTGAAAATGGGAGTGAATGGTACTCACTAGGATCAGATTTTTTAAAAGAATTATTTAAAATATTTTTTATTTTCAATTACAGTTGACATATAATATTATATTAGTTTCAGGTATACAGCACAGCAATTAGCCATTTATTCATATTTAACTTAGAGAATGATCACCTCGATAAGTTTAGTACCCAGTGAGACCATAAATAAGGCAATATTATTGACTATATTTCCTATGCTATACTATACATCCTCATGACTGTTTTGTAACTACCAATTTGTACTTAATCCCTTCCCATTTTTCACCTACCCCCTACCAATACTCTTTTCATCTGGCAACCATCAAAATGTTCTTTGTATCTATGAGTTTGTTTCTGTTTTGTTCATTTATTTTGTGTTGTATTTTTTTAGATTGTACCTGTAAGTGATGTCATATGGTTTTTGTCTTTCTCTGACTTATTTCCCTTAGCATAATATCCTGTAGTTCCATCCATGTTGTTCTAGATGGTAAGACTTTATTCTTTATTTTATGGCTGAGTAATATTTCATTGTATATGTGTACCACATCTTCTTTACCTATTTATTTATGCATATTGATAGATACTTAGGTTGCCCCTACATCTTGGCTGTGATAAATAATGCTGCAATGAACAAGGGATGCACACATCCCCTTGAAGTAGCATTTTGGGTTTATTCAGATAAGTACGCTTAAGTAGAATTGCAGGATCCTTCTTTGTCTTTCGTTATGGCCTTTGTTTTAAGTCTATTTTGTTTAAGATATATGTGTATGTGTGTGTGTGTGTGTGTGTGTATGTGTATATATATATATATATATATATATATTATCCCAGCTTTCTTTTTATTTCCATTTGTATAAAATAATACCTTCTTTTAATATCCTTTCAGTCTGTGTGCATCTATTGACCTGAAATGAGTCTTCTGTAGGTAGCATGTGAAAGGGTCTTGTTATCTAATCCTTTCAGTCACCCTATATCTTTTGATTGGAGCATTTAATTCATTTACATTTATAGGAATTGTCAATAGATATACGAGGCCTGTCCAGAAAGTACTCAACCATATAATATGAAAAATAGAGGTATTTATGGCCAGACTTTTTCCAGACAGCCCTCATGTAGTTATTGCCATTATTCATATTTTTTAATCTTTGTTTTTATTTTCTTCTTTGTCTTAAAGAAGTCTCCTTAACATTCCTCATAATACTGGTTTGGTAATGATAAACTCCTTTAGGTTTTTCTTGTCTGGAAAACTCTGTAACTGTTCTTTGATTCTAAATGATAGCTTTGCTGGGTAGAGTAATTTTGGCTGTAGGTCCTTGCTTTTAATCACTTTGAATATTTTGTGCTAATCCCTTCTGGCCTGCAAAGTTTCTGTTGAGAAATTATCTGACAGTTTAATGGTGGCTCCCTTGTAAGTAATTAACTGCTTTTCTCTTGCTGTTCTTCAGATTCTCTCTGTGTCTTTAACTATTGGCATTTTAATTATGATATATCCTGGTATGGGTTTCTTTGGGTTCAATTCATTTGGGACTTTCTGTGCTTCCTGAGCTTGTATGTCTATTTTCTTTGCCAGGTTAGGAAAGGTTTGCACTATTCTTTCTTCAAATAGGTTTTCAATTTCTTGCTCTCTCTCTTCTTTTTCTGGTACCCCTATGATGCAAATGTTGGTATGTTTGATGTTGTCCCAGAGGCCCCTTAAACTAGCCTCATTGTTTGTTGTTTGTTTGTTTGTTTTAGGTGATCTAATTGGGTATTTTCTGCTACCTTATCTTTCAAATCACTGATTTGATCTTATGCTTCATTTAATCTACTGTGGATTCCCCTTAATGTATTCTTCATTTCAGTGATTGTGTTCTTTATTTTGAACTGTTTCTTTCTTACGTTTTCTATTTCTTATTGAAGTTCTCACTAGCTCATTGAGTGTCCTTATAACAAGTGTTTTGAATTCTGCATCTGGTAGATTGTTGTCTCCATTTTATTTAGTTCTTTTTCTGTAGCTTTATTCTGTTCTTTCATTAGGGACATCTTTCTTTGTCTCTTCATTTTGGCTGCCTCCCTGTTTTTATTTCTATGTATTAGAAAGAGCTGTTATGTCTCCCAGTCTTTGTTAGAGTGGCTTTATGGAGTAGGCATCTTGAGGAGCCCAGTGGCCCAGTCTCCACAGTCACAGGAGCTGGGTACCCCAGGTGTTTCTCCATGTGGGTTGTGTGTGCCCTCATGTTGCATTTGAGTTTTAGTTGTTATTTGCATGTCAGTGAGAGGGACTGACCCTCAGGCTAATTGCCTGTGAGGACAGGCTGTGACTACAATGGAGGAGCTATTGTGCAGGGGCGGACCCTACAGAGCAGGATTTGCTTTTGTAGGTGCTGGTTTCTGCCAAGTCTGCCCTTTGAGTGTGTCATTTGTGGAGGTATTTGGATGTGTTCTGGTGTGGTTTGAATCTGGCCACCAGATATTTGGCCTGGGGCCTCTTAAGAGGGTCTCTGGTGTAGGCCAAGTTAAGCTGCTGCCTGTGCCCTGCCCAGGGCCATCTGGCATGAGGTACAAAGTGACCTGCAGATGGTTGCTGCTTGTGTTTGGCTTGGAGGTGCCTGGAAGAGGCTTAACTTCAAACTGAGTCTGGCTGCCACTAGTGCTAGGCTTGGGGCCACTTAGCAAGAGGTATGTGGCACAGTGAGGCCAAAACAAGACACTTGTTTTGGGTTTATAAACCTTTCAGAGATTTTTAAAAAGTCCAGAGCACCAGCCAAAACACTTTGTATGGAAAAATCACCAGAAGTGCCTTAAGTGGGTCCAGAAGTTTAATGGGAATTGGCCTCAGGGAATCACCAGGGCAGGTGAACAGTGTTAGCCAGAGTTTTAGAAACTCCAATACGGTGCCTACAGGCTGAGTCAGTGGGGGTCTCAGCAACAGAACAATGGCTAGCACTTCTGTCTGAGGGAAAGCTACCCCTCCAGCCCTCACCCTGAACTTAGACAACTTAATTTTTCCCTATAATGCCCTGGTGCCTTTGAGCTCCTGCCCCAGTGCTAGAGCTCAGAGTGAGTCCACCGGTGAGTAACTACACGCACAGCTCTTGAAGAGGAACACCTGGGATTTTAGCAGCTTTTTATCTCACTCAGACACAATTTCTGCTGGTTTTAACAGCCAGAAGTTACAGGGACTTCTATTCCCAACACTGGCACCTTGGACTGGAGAGCCCGTTGTGGGACTGGGACCCCTCACTCCTCAGGGGTACCTGTAAAGCCAAGATATCCCTTTTGGTTTTTAATGATTATGTTTAAGCTGCAGAAAAAGAACTATAAAATGAAAGTGTGGAACCAGGTTGTTTCACATGTCACTCCTCCTACCAGTCTTGACGTGGCTTTTTAAAAATTTTTTGTTCTTAGTTATAGGAATTTCATGCAAGTAGACTTCAGGCCATTCTCAATGATGGTTGCTCTGTAATTTAGTTGTAACTTTGATGTGGTCATGGGAGGAGGTGAACACAGAATTTACTTACTCTGTCATTTTCATTATCCTCTAGGTTTAGATCTTGAAGAAGTCATTGTTTATGTCTTGGAGCAGATTTCTTAATATTGGAGTCTGTTGAAGGACTTTGGCTTTAAAATCATCAAGGTTGTTCTACATAGGAGGAGCACTGAATATTTCAAAGAAAAATCAGAAATTTTGAACATTTAATTGTCTGGATATTGTCTTTAAATCTGTCAACTTTGTACATGATCTTGGAGATCAATTCTTTGTAGTGTAGATGCATTCAACCCTAACTGTCCTTGTTGATAAGAAAAGGAAGATGCCTTTACAAATTCAACGTTAGTGGTTGTTAAATATCACTATACATCAGAATCACTGGAAGGCTTGTTAAAATAATGAATTTTTCTTGTTGAGCATTTTTTGAGTGAAGCTGGGAAATTTCCATTTCTAACACATTCTTAGGTGATGCTGATACTGTTATCTGGGAACCACACTTTAAGAACAACTGTTCTATTTTATTCAAATTTGTCTTCTTATCTTCGCCTCACTGTCTCTTCTTATAGTTTCATTATTTCTTTCTTTATGGCTATATTTTTGTAGTTCCCTCTGCTTGGGCAAGAGCTTGGACTTCCATTGCACACAATCAATGGCAAGTATTAATACTGGAATCTGCCATGCTTCAGGCGTGAATAAGTCACATGCAATTTAGAATAATATTTTTCCTGGACAGGCTCCCTTTCTAGCCATATCCTCTCTACCCCCTTAATTAGGTCTTTTCTGTCTAATTGATGCTTTTTTTATTTTTTCCCCTTCTTAACCTACAATTTATTACTAACTAGTTCATTGCCTTTTATTATATTATTCACTGTTACTTCCTGTTTTATTTTTGTCCGCATGACTTAATTATAAATTTTTTGAAGGTAGAGATTTTATCTCATATACTATCTGTTTCAGCCCAAACCTTAACAAGTAAATTTGCTTTTCAGTATATGAAGGGGGATCTCCAAAATATTCAATTGTCTTCTGAAGGGTGGGCCCCTTGTAGTACAGGCCTCCCTCACTTAGACGAGTGTTCTAGAAAGCCATCTGCATCAGTGTATCAGTTGGGATTTTTGTGAGAGCCTGCATTTAGCTTCAGGGAATTGTTTTGGAGATTCTTTCAACATGTTTGCCCATTTCATAATGTGGGATTTGCACAAACCATGTGAGGCATGACAATGCATCTGCCCACACTACACTGAGTGTTCAGCAGTTTTTATCTCAAAATGGCATGATTTCCATGCCCCACCCGCCCTATTCACCCAATCTTGCCCTTGGTAACTTTTTCTTTATTTCCCTGGATGAAAAAAGTCCTCAAAGGGAGAAGTTTTGCCAATGTGGAAGAGGAAAAAAAAAAAACTGGCAGTAACACTAAAAGGCATCAAAATTGATGAGTTCAAAACCTATTTTGAGCAGTGAAAAAAGTGTCTCAATAGGTGCATTGAACCAGAGAGTACTTTGAAGGTGCCTGAAGTTTAAATGAATAAGGATAAGTATACAATTTTAATAAATAAATTCTAGTTTTATTTGGGTTCCCCTTATATGCTGATTGATGTGTTATCAAAATTCCTCTGATAAGAGTTTTTCATGATATCAACTAAGGCACAGGAAAAATGTATGGCAATATAGATGGGTCATGGGTAGAACTATCAAATTTAGTAAATAAAAATATAGAACTTCAAGTTAAGTTTAAAATTTAGATAAACAAAAAATAATTTTTAGTATAAGTATATCCCATGCATTATTTGGGACACACTTATAGTGAAAGATGATTTGTTTTTCTGTAATTTAAGTTTAATTAAGCCTACTGTTCTTTATCTGATAATCATTATCATAGATTTTCAGAACTTTATTTTTCAAAACTTTATTGAAGGACTTTATCTTGTTCCCAGTAGTAGCTGTTTCTTATTAATAACCATGTGTGACTTTTGTGCAAGATATGTAATCTCTCAGAGCTTTATTTGGATCATCTGATTAACGGCAATAAATGATTATAACTGCCCAAGCAAGTAAATTATATTTTTTCCATGGTCACTTATTTTAATGTAAATACTTATGAGTGGAATATATGCATATGGTGACCATTAATATCCTTGTGAACTGAAGATCCATGGTATAATATTCCAAATATGTACATATGACATTATATTTCAGGTTTATGGTAGATAATATTAAGGCATATTTCTGCTCTTAAGAAGCTTATGGAAGTGGTAAGCTCTTGAATGTATAAGATCTAGTCTAAAAAAATAGGTTAATAATTTTAATGCTCCTGTGCCAACTGGCCACAGAGTTTGAAGCCAAGTCAGTCAGTGAGAGGGACAGTGAAAAGCTAGACCTTGATTTTCTTGTATCAGGTTCCCTCTGACCAGACATACCCCATGGTGATGTCACAGCTACAGTTACTGAAATTAGACTCTGGTGTCTATTGTCTAAGCTGGTCTATTGTCCGAGAACCATGATTCTGACCAAAAGGTTTGAGAGTTTTGGTTACTCTAAGTCTTATATTAAAATAAGTAAGTAATGTTCTGATGCTAAAATCTTATTTATTAGTTAACAAATATCTTGGAGCAAATTCACATAACATTGGAGTTTAGAAAATAGATTCCTAGAGAAAGAAAAAACTAGAGGCACCGATAACATTCATGTATAAGTATGAGATGACATTTGCTATTCATCACTATTTTCCCAAGGAAATCTGTCCTGAAAATAACAGCAGTTGTTCGGTTAAATCTTGAGAAATGGCAAAAAGTTCATTAACTCTAGCCTCTTACTTTTGACCTGATATTCACATACTGACCTAAGTTTGCCTTACATTTCTGAATCTCACATCTGTACTCGCTGATAAGAACTCTGCCTTTATGGTGTAATTGGCCCTCTTTAAAGGAGTGAATGGTCTTACTTTGTGCTTTATTTGCCTTGAAAAAAAACCTGTAAATTTTTAAGAGTCCCCAAAGTATCCTAAGTTCAAATTGTAAATCGTTAATAAATAACAAATTAGGATTTCTTAGCTATTTGCAATTATTTCTCAGGCTAGGGAAAATTTTTACCTGGTTTCTTAGGGTTTGCAAGTTTCTTTGTGTTGTTTTAAATTACATATTTATTCTCTGTTGGTAAACTAAATATTATTTTCTTCCTTTATATTTTTGTTTTTGATGTTATATGTGCTTCTCAATTGTGCTATACTTGTCAACTCCCTTTCATGTTGCTATTACAAATTCTTTCCAAATTTGTTCATTTGTTAATGTAAAATTATTTTCTCCCCAAATAGTAGGTTCCGCTTTCTCTTTTCTGTTATTGTACTTTTAAATCTTCTTGTGTTATAAAATTATATCAAGTCAAGCAGTAGGTAGTATGTTCCATGCTCTCTCATTAAGAATGTTTCCATGTAAGCATTTATTTGTATAATTAATTACACTTTGTGACATGCATACTTATCCATGTTTAGCAAAACCTTAGCTAAAAACCAATTTAATTATTTTTCACCTATCCCTCAAATTGAACATAACTCCAAACTTGGTGTTTTGGAAATAAATAAAAACAAGAAGAAATCAAAAGATTCTTATCTCGTGGCAATTAAGGAAGTATGATGTAAAAATGAATGATCAGTTCTTCTCATGGAAATTATAAAAAATCTCTAGTTCAACTCCTCTTCTTTCCTTAAACTTACAGTTGACATTCAACATTATTTTATATTAGTTCCAGGTGTACAGCCTAGTGGTTAGACATTTATATAATTTTAAAAATAATCCCCCAATTAGTCTAGTACACATCTAGCATAACATATAGCAATTATGATATTATTGATTATATTCCTTATGCTGTACTTTACACTCCAATGACTATTTTGTAACTACCAATTTGTACTTCTGAATCTCCTCACCTTTTTCACTCGGCCCCCACAAGTCCTCTTCATCTGGCAACCATCAATTTGTTCTCTATATCTATGAGTTTTTTGTTTGTTGTTCTGTTTTGTTTGCTCATTTATTTATTTATTTATTTGAATTTCACATAAAAGTGAAGTTGTGTGGTTTTTGTTTTTCTCTGTTTGACTTATTTCACTTAAGATAATACCCTCTAGGTTCATTCACGTTGTCGCAAATGGTAAGATTTTATAATTTTTTATAGCCGTGTAATATTCCGTAGTACATATGTACCAGTTTTTCTTTATCCAATCATATGTTAATGGGCACTTAAGATTGTTTCTATATCTTGGCTATTGTAAATAATACTGCAATAAACATAGGAGTATGTATATCTTTTTACGTTAGTGTTTTAGATTTGTTTGTAAATACCTAGAAATGAGATTGCTGGGTCATAGGTAGTTTTATTTTAATTTTTTTGCGGAACCTCCACACTGTTTTCCATAGTGACTGCATCAATTTGCAATCCCACCAACAGTGCACCAGGGTTCCCTTTTTTTCCACATCCTCACCAACACTTGTTGTTTGTTGTTTTATTAATGATAGACATTCTGACAGGTATGAGGTGATATCTCATTGTGGTTTTAATTTGCATTTCTTTGATAATTAGTGATGAGCATTTTTTCATATATGTCTATTGGCCATATGTATGTCCCCTTTGGAGAAATTCAGGTCCTCTGCCCATTTTTAATTAAATTGTTAGTTTGTTTTGTGTTGACTTGTGTAAGTTCTTTATAAATTTTAGATATTAATCCCTTATCAGGTATATCATTGGCAAATATCTTCTCCCATTCCAACTCCTCTTTGAATGGAGTTTCACTTAATTAGCTGTAATAGTATGATTGTGAGTCTTCACCTTAAATATGTGTAGAAATAAAGATTTACCTATCCTCTTTATGATCCGTCTTAATAGCAACAATCAGGAAGAATAAATACTAAAATCCAGAATTCATTGTTTCAGAATTCATAATTTCCATCAGCTCTCATGTTAGTACACAGTTTGAGGAACGTATATATTTCCATGTTTTTGGACCACCAGAATGGAATGTTTGTCCTTCTGTATAAGTAGTTTTAATTTTTGACATAACTGTGTGTGCAATTCAATGTAGAGTTTGACCTATTTCTCTTCGATTAAAACAATTGTCACATATCTAATGCATAATTGCCAAAGTTTCAATTTTTGATTACAAAAAACTTGAATGAGAGAGAATTTATTTAAGTGTACACTACTGAGATCTCATACATAGTTAAGTAAGAGAAACAGTGTTACTGTTATTACCTCCATTTTCCTTTAAAATTCTCAAAGGCTGATCTCTGGCATGGTGCTCTGTACCCACACATTTGTTTCCTTAAAGTTATCCTGATTTCCATAGGTAAAGAGATAAATCCTAAAACAACTTTGAAACCAAGGTGAATGACTTCTGCATCTAGAAATCCTGGCACTAGATACTGCAGGCAAAGCAAGTTTGAGAGGAGAAATAACCAGTTAGTGATTCAACACATGTGAGGAACAATCAATCAATCAATCAATCAGTCAGTCAGTCAGTCAGTCAGTCAGTCAATCAAGAAAGAAACAAATGCAATCAAAATTTAACCAAAGATAACAAGGAATATCTTATGTGGAGATTTGTGGTAAGGTGCAATTATAAGGTACTGCTGGATCTGTGGAGTTGAGGTCATCAATCCTAGGACCCCCTAAAACTTTCAAAAAGGTCAGCAAATTTTAACCCCTTCTAAGCCCTTGTGCTACCATGGTATTTGCTGCTTTCCTAAGTACAGATGGTGTGCTAATTTAGTGAGATAGTTTTCACTAACTTGGGCAGTTTTTCAAGAGGAAAGGCTGTATTGCCCACGAAGAAGAGAAATTTAACTTGACACTTTTTAATAGCCCTGAATAAGAGAGGCCAAATAAACACCTACAGAAATTTTAAAAATTATTTTTAAAAGATAATTTACATACAATAAAACTCACTCATTTTAAATGTAGTAGATACATTAAAAAAATATGTGCGCATTAATGTAACCATAATCAAGACATAGAGTATACGCATCTCTATCAACCCAAAATATCCCTTTTGATCTTTTGCAGTCAGTTCTCCCTTTCTGGTTACCAAAAAAACACTTGATTTGCTTTCTTTCATTGTAATTTTTAGCATGTATCTGATAACAAATAATGTTAAGCTTCTTTTTATGTGTGCATTTATAATTATATATATATTTTTGGTAAATATCTATGCAAATTATTTGCCCATTTAAAAAATTGTGTCATTTGTACACCTATAATCACTTAAGAACTTTTAAAATCATTTTGTAGATGTATTCTTTAAATAATATATATTTTACAAATATTTTCTCCTGTGGCTTGACTTTACAGTTTTGTGTCTTTTAGAGTGAGATGTTTTAACTTGAAAGAAGTATAATTTAAAGGGGGTTTCCTGGTGGTTTAGTGGCTGGGCTTCCACACTCTCACCCCCACGTCCTGGTTTCGCTTTCTGGTCAGGGAACCAACCAACCAAAAAAAAAAAAAGAAGAAGAAGAAATGTAATTTAAGATTTTTCTTGCATGTTTTTTGCGTGCTTTCTAAAATTATCTTGGCAAAATCTGATGTCATTATTTTTTTCCTATGTTTTTTTCTAAAAGGTTTATTGTTATTTCTCTTATATTTAAGTCTATGGGTCATTTTGAGTTAATTGTTGTGTATCTTGTGAAGTAACACTTGAGGTTCATTTTCCCCTCAGTGTAAATATCCACTTATTCCAGAAACATCCATTGAAAAGAAAATATTTTTTCTCTTGAGTTACTCTGACATTTTCGTTAAAATGTATTGTTCATACAACTGTGGGCATATTTCTGTTTCATTGATTTATCCTTATGCCTATGCCATGCTGTCTTGTTTATTGTAGGTGTATAGTAAATCTTAAAGTCAGGGAGACAAACTCTTCTGTTTTTTTCAAAACTAATATGGCTATTTTAGGCATTTGCTTTTTCATATGCATTTGATATTCATCTCAATTTCTTTAAAATGCTGCTGGAGTTGTGTATTAGGTTATAATCGGCACATCAATTTGAGAACTGTCATGTTAGTATATAAGTTGGTCTTTTTTAACTTTTCTCAGCAAAGTTTTGTTTTTATATTTTTATATTTATTTATATATATTTAATGTATTTGGTAAAAATGTAAAATATATATTGCAATTTTAATTCAAAATTTCTTTGTGTATAGAAACATGATTATTACATATTGACATTGAATCTTGCAAGTATGCTAAGTTTTTGTTAGTTCTGGTAGCTTTGTTATAAATGCTTAAGGATTTTCTATTTATTTTTGTAAATAAAGAGGGTTTTACTTCCTGTTCATTGTGTACTTTTATTTGTTCTTCTTTTCTTATGCAGTGATTAAAAAACCTATACAATCTTGAATAGAAATGGTGAGAATAAAAATTTCTTTATCCCAGTAAGCTCTGTAATAAAGTCCTCTACTTTATTTCCAATATCAACAATTTCTGTTTCTTCTTTTGTTTTTAAAATCCATCTGCTTAGAGATTTTTAAACTATTATTCATCTTTTCAATTAACTGGCCATTGATTTCACAGATACTCTACACTATTATTCTGTTCTCTATTGAAATGATTTTTACTTTTAATCTTCAATATTTCCCTTTGGTTCTATTTGGATGGATATCTTCTTTTTCTAGGTTCTTAGGTTAAATATTAGATAAATGATGTTAGACTATTTTTTTTGTAATATAAATATTTGGGATATAAATTTTTCTCTAAGAATCACTTATACATTCTATACATTTTTGCATATTGTGTTTTCATGTAATTTTTAATTCAAATTATTTTTCATTTTTCTCATGAATTTGTCTTTGACTCATAGATCAGGTAGAATTTGGTGTTTAATTTCTAAATATTGGAGATTTCACAGATATTTATATATCTATAAATATATGATTATCTGTATATGTAAATATATTTTTTCTAGTTTAATTCTATTGAAGTAAAAGAACATGCTTTTCTTATTTAAATAATTTTAAACTTCTTGAGACTTTATGGCTTAGACTCTTTCTTTATGAGTTTTCCATGTACACTAAAAAAGAATGTACTTTATATTGTTATATCTTTAGATGGCAATAAAGTAAAATTGTTTGGTAGTCTCCTTCAAGTCTTCTAGATACCGAAATCCTGTCTACTTTCTCAATCAATTACTAGTAGAGTAGTGTTAAATTTTAATTTTTTTTTTTTTTTATGTGGGTAGTTCCCTGGCTGGGAATCAAACCCAGGCCACAGTGTTTACAGTGCTGAAGCCTTAACCACTACACCACCAGGGAACTCCTTAAATTTTAAAACTATACTCGTATTTGGTTCATTTTCTCTTATCTGTTATTATCAGTGTTTTTGTGCACTGCTGATAATTTCATAAATGTTTGAGATTATTACGTCTTCTAAATTAATTGCTCCTTTATCATTACAAAGTTTTCATTGCCATCCCTGGTAGCATTCTTTGTTGTTAAGTCTATTTTGTCTCATAGGCATATAGTCACTCTTATTTTCCTTAGGTTACTGTTTTTACTTATGGTATAACTTTTCCTGTTATTTTACTTTTATCTTAGCTGTATCTTTATATTTAAAATGAGTTTCTTGGAGATACTATATATTTTGTACTTGTTTTGTATGCATTCTTAAGTCTATATTTTACATACATTATTTAGGTAATTCACATTTAATTAAATTATAGATATGATTAGATTTACATCTTGCATTTTACGCTTAGATTCCTATCTACCCCATATATTTTGTTGTTTTTTTCCTGGCAACTTTTGAATTAAATTCACTGTTTTTATATTTCTACCTTACCTTTATTATTGGTTAGCTAAAATCTTATTTTTAAATAATGCTATTGGATTTCTAATCAGCACGTTAAATTTCTGTCTATCTATCTAACTTAATATTATACCACTTCCTATATAAAAACCTGGTAAGAATATATGTCCAGTTCTTTCTAATACTTTTTTTAACATCTGAATTAAAAAGGTACACTTTCTTATCTTCTTAATTTCCAGGTAGTCAACTCTTTTTCAATTTTCCTCCTTACTATTCTTAAAACCTTCTAGGGATACATACACTAATCCAGAATCCTTTATTTTATTATTTGTCAGTTGTACTGTTTATACGTATAACAGAGCCCAACATTACGGTTGCCAACCTTGGGAGAGAAATCAATCAACATTTGCCTATGTTTATTGTGCTGGTCCCACAAGTGTGTGCCCATCAGTAGAGTTCTGATAAAGCAGAAAGTTTCGTCAGATCCTAGTACTTACACTGCTTCCATGTTTTCTTTTTTCTAATTAGCTTTATTTTTAGTTAAGCATTTTAAAATTCAAGACACAATTTACATTCCAATAAAATTACCGTTTTATAGTGTGTAATTCTGTGGGTTTTAGCATTGATCACCACTACCTAGTCCTTGAACATTTCAATTAGCCTTCTCTCCCTGCAAAACCCCATGCCACTAATCTGTTTTCCATCTCTATTAATTTGCCTATTCCATACAGTTGATGTAAATGAAACCATACCATGTGTGGCATTTTGTGTCTGGTTTCTTCCACGTAGTATCATATTTTCAAGGTTCGTGTTCACCCATGTTGCAGTATTTCCACTGATGGATAGTTAGGTTATTTCCATTTTCAATTATTATATTATTATTAATAATTCTGCTACAAACTTTTATGCATAAGTTTTTGTGTAAATATATGTTTTCAATTATTTTGGATAGATACCTAGGAGTAAAATTGCTGAATAATATGGTAATTCTATACTTAACCACTTGAGGAAATGTTAAACTGTTAAACTGTTTTCCGAATGTATTGCACCATTTTACAACCTCACTCTCAATGTATGAGGCATCCAATTTCTCCACATTTTTGCAACATTTATTATTAAGTATATTTTAGGTTGTAGCCATCCATTGCATTTTATTAATGACTAATGATATCGACAGTGTTTTCATGTTCCTGTTGCATATTTACATGTCTTCTTCAGGAAAATGCATATTCAAATCCTTTGTTCAATTTTAGACTAAATTATTTGTCTCACTGTTGAGTTGTAAGAATTCTTTATGGATTATATAAAGTTGATACTAATAAGATATTTTTTAAAATTGCAAATATATTCTCCCATCATTGGAATTGTCCTTTCAAGCAAAAGAATCTGTTTCTAACTACGTCCAGTTTATAAATTCTTACCTTGGTTGCTTGTGCCTTAGGTGTCATATTTATTGCTTAATCCAAGGTCATGAAGACATTATTCTTTATTTTTTCTTCTAAGAGTTTTATAGATTTTGCTTTCATTGAGGTTTTAGTTCAATTTTTAGCTAATCTTTATATAGTATTAAATAGAAGTACAATTTCATCCTTTTGCATGTGGCTATCCAGTTGTGTCAGCACCATTTGTTGAAAAGATATTTCTTTCCACACTGATTTGTCTTAGCACCCCTGTAACAAAATCAATTGACAATGTATAGGTTTAGCTCTGGACTTTCAACTACTGCATAGTCTTGATTATTACACCTTTGTACCAAGTTTTGAAATTGGGAAATGTGAATCCTTCAAGTGGCTCTTCTTCTTTAGGATTCCTTAGGCTCTACTGGATTTCTTTCATTTTTCAAATACATTTTAAGATCATCTTATAAATTTTTATTTATAAAAGCTGCTATGATTTCAACAGGAAATCTGAATCAATTTGGGGATTATTTTAACAATAATAGGTCTTTTATTCTATGAACATTATATGTCTTCATTTCTTTAGGTCTTCTTTAATTTCTTTCTATTATGTCTTGTAGTTTTTAATGTACAATCATTGCACTTCTTTTGTTAAATTTTTTTCAAGAATTCTATTTTTTGGTGCTATTATAATAGGATTGTTTTATTAATTTTATTTTCATGTTGTTCCTTTGACAGTGGGTAGAAATATAACTAATACTTGCATATTGATCTTGTATCTGGCAATCTTTCTGAACCCACTTATTAGCTGAAATATTTTCATGAATTTCTTGAATTTTTTAATATATAGGAAGATTATGCCATCTAAAAATAGAAAATTTTATTTTTTCTTTTACTATGTAAATGTACTTCATTTACTTTTGTTATCTAATTGTTCTGGTTTTTACCTTCTAGTGTAACATTGAGTAGAATTAGGGAAAGCAGGTGTCCTTGCCTTATTTTTCATTTTACTTGAGTATAATGTTAACTATGGGTTTTTCATGGACATACTCTATTAGGTTAAAGAAATTTTCTTCTGTTCCTACTTTGTTAGTGTTGTATCATGAAAAGCTGTTAAATTTTAGCAAATATGTTTCTGTGTCTGTTTAATTATATATTTTCATTTTTTACTAATATGGGGTATTACAATTGTTGATTATTGTATATGAAACTAGTTTTGTATTCTTGGGGTAATCCCATTTGGTAACAATAAATAATCCTTTTATATGTTTTTGAATTTAGTTCATTAGTATTTAGTTGAAAATTTATGTATTTACATTCATAAGAAAAATTAATTGGTAGTTTTCTAAATATCTTTTCCTGAGTTTTGTACCACAGTAATACTGGCCTCATAAAATAATTTGAGAAGTGTTATCTTCTCAATTTTTTGAAGGAGCTTATGAAGTATCGGTGTTAATTTTTCTTTAAAAATTTGGTAGAATTCACCGTGAAGCTATGTTGTACTGAGGTTTACTAGGTGGAAGTTTTTTTTATTACTATTTAATCTCTTTGTTATAAGTCTATTCAGATTTTTTTCATATCTACTGTGGCAGTTTCAATAATTTATATATTTCAGAGAATTTTCTCACTTATTCTGGGTTATTTAATTTGTTAGCATATAATTGTTGATAGTGTTCCCTTGTAATTCCTTTTATTCTGTAAATTCAGTAGAAATCTCTCATATTTTGTGTCTCATTTTAATAATTTACTTCTTCTTTCTCTTGTTTAGTCTAGATAGTTTTTTATTAATATTGTTTATCTTTTCAAAGAACCATTTTTGGTTTTGTTGATTTTCTCTATTATTTTTCTATTTTGTATTTTATTTATTTACATTGAAAGCTTTATTATTTCTTCCTTCTGCATATTTTGGTTATCTCTTGTCTTTCTAAAGTATTTAAGTGTGAAGGTAAGTTATCAAATTAACAGCTTTCCTATTGTTTTAACATAAGCATTTGCAGCTGTAAATTTCCTTCTATGCACTGCTTTATCGTCATTTCAAGTGTTTTATCTTTGTTTTCATTCGTTTCAAAGTAATTTCTACCTTTTTGTGTGTCATTTGTTCTCTGACCTATTTACCACTGAGGGATATATAGTTTAATTTTCACCTATTTATTAATTCACATTTCCTTCTGATATTGAACATATATAATTCCTTTTTTGTCAGAGAACATATTTTGTATGATTTCAATCCTCTTAATTATATTGAGACTTGTTTTATGGCTTAGCATATGGTCTATCTTAGAGCATATTCTGTGTGAACCTAAGAGGGATATTTATTCTGTTGTTATTGGGTAGAATGTTTCACAGATGTCTATTAGGTCTAGTTCACTGACAGTGTTTTCAAAGACTCCTATGAAACTTCTCTTGTTTTATTATTAAAAGCAGAGCATGAAAATCTCTAACTATTATTGATACATTTATTATTTTTTCATTAAATTCTATCTGTTTTTGTTTCATACACTTTGGGGCTCTGGTGTTAGACATATATGCCTTTATACCTGTTACATAATCTTGATGAACTGGCCCTTCAATCATTATTAAATATTCAGTTCTGTTGCTAGTAACAGTTTTTGAGTTAAGGTATATTTTGTCTGATAGTAGTATAACCATCCTAGTTTTCTTCTTGATAATGACATGATGATGTATCTTTTCTCATCCTTTACTTTCAACTAATTTGAATCTTTAAATAGGGTATTGTTTTTATACAGCATATAGATGAAATACTTTTTAAAAATTTATTTTGCAAATCTCTGTCCTTAAATGGGAGAATTTAATTTATTGAAATTTAATAAGATTATTATAAAGATAAGGCTTACATCTGTCATTTTGTTGGTTTCTATGTCTATTTTTGTTCATAAATTACCACATACTTTGTGTTAAATAAACATTGGGTAGCATCCCATTTTAATTTCTTTGTAATTTATTTTACTATGTATTTTAAGTTCTTTTCTTAATGGTTGTTCTGAAGATTATTCTTTATATATTAAATTATAACAACAGTCTAAATTAATATCAAGTTATTTTTAATATTATATTAAGATAAATTTTGCTCCTCTACAGCATCTTTCCCTCTAACCTCTTTTTGGCTCATACTGCCATACAAGTCTTGTCTTTATACATTGTGCGCCCATAACTTAGTGTTAGATTTATTGCATTATTCAGATGTCTTTTAAATCCGAAAAAAAAAAAGAAATTATAAGAAAAAATGTATTGTCTTATATATTTACTTTAGTAGTTAGCTATGCTGGGTTGTTTATTTTTTTATATGGATTTGAGTAACTCCCTAGTCTCCTTTGATTTCAGCCTGGACTACTCCCTTGTGTATATTTTGTATGGCTTGTCTCATAGGAACAAATTCTCACATTTTTTGTTTATTGTGAATGTTTTGATTCCTTTGCTTCTTTCAAGATTCTGTTATTGTGTTTGTTTTTCAACAATTAGATTCTGACACATCTGTATATTGATAACTTTGAATTTATAATGGCCTACTTATAAATCATTAAACTTCTTGGATGTGTAGGTCAATGCTTTTTTATCACATTTGGGAGGTTTTGAGCCAGTATTTCTTCAATGTTCTGTCATTTTATGTCTCTCCTTTCCCTCTGGGACTCTTATTATATATATGTTGGTATATTTGATAGTGTCCTACAGGTCTCTGATCTGAAGCTCTGCTTTTATTTTATTTTATTTTATTTTTGTTTCTGTATTGTCAAACTGGATAATCTCAATTTATACTTCTTTAATTTTTCTGATTCTTTCTTCTGCCAGCTCAAATGTGGTTTCCAGGTTTCTAATACATTTTAAAATTTCAGTTACTGTATTTCTATTTGGTTCTTCTGTGTAATTTCTATCTCAATATTTATATTTCCTGTTTTATGAGATATTATTCTCATACATTTCTTCAATATTCAGACTTCCTTTATCTCTTTTAATAAACCTGAAATAGCTATTTTATTTTTTATTTTTGTCCAGTAAAGCTTCCTACATGTTGCTCTCTACTGATTACTTTTTTCCCATTACATGGGCCATATTTTGGTTCTTTAAATGTCTCATAACTTTTGCTGTTGTTTAAAACTAGAGATGTTAAATATGAGGACTGTTGGGAAAGTATCCATTCCTATAACCATTCTTGTTATATTGGCAATAGCTAGATATTTTAGAGACAGCCCTCGTATAATGTGGCAACTCTGGAATTCAGATTATTTCCCCTCACCAGTGGTTTTTGTTGGTATTGTTAGTTGTAGTTCTTTTTATTTATTTGCGTAGTCACCATTCTGAACTAATTATTTAATGTGTGGCCACTGAAGTTTCTGTTCAGTACTTCTTGTGTTGCACTCACCACTTTGATGACCAAGTCTTTGCTGATTCACCTAGGCTCCAGTCTTTTTGGAAGTTTCACAGAGAATTCTACTTCATGTATTATCATTTTCAGTTTGAATATCCAACAAGAAAGTTTTCTTGACTTAAATTGTTATAAATGTTAATAGTTCAGTTCTCTCTGCTTTCATCTTACAGTCTTTTCCCCAAAGAATTCATGAGCAATGTAATACCAAGTTATTTCTCATGGAAGAGGCCCCTATTATTCTTTCTGTTAAATTGGCCTTTTGTCAGGATTGCTCTAGTTCTTTAAACATAATTAATGAAGTTGAACTTCACAAGGAAGACTTTAGGATCCTCAATTTAGGCTTTACACAAGAGGCTACTTTTACTTCTCAATGTATTTTTATATTAAATTTCTATATTACAGAGGGAAATTAGTCTGTTCTTCCCAGAAGTACACACTGAACTATAACCTCAAATATATGAGTATAGCAGTGGAAGGCTAGCCTGCAGTTCCTTTACCTAAAGACATAGGTTCTTCAGCAACCCCCAAATTCTGTTACATATAGATACACACATAACACAGTATTGTGAGGAGATTACGGTTGATGTGAGAATGTCAGTCATCCTAAATCCCAAAGAAAATGATCACAGATGTGACAGCTGAATATTTTGGGAAATTTTTAGCATTAATAGGTGAAGTGAGTGATTTTATTTTGGGTGTGATTTGCATGTTTTATTTTATAAGGATTTTTTTTTTTTTGCATTTCCCCTTCTTTTAATAAATTTATGTTACTCTTGCAGATGAAGATTTAAAATTGAACATATAGATACCTCTAAACATATTCATCCTACTCTTTGTGATGAATATTTATTCCAGTTACTTTTGAATGGCGCAAGTGATAATATGAGATTTCTGAAACTAGGGCATATAATTACTATGCATTATTACTTAGTTCTTTTGGCATGTTCACTCTTGGAATCCAGCTCCTATGCATAAAAAGCTCAAGTGGTCCATAGAGAGACTCACATAAATTGAAACTAATGCCCTGACCCACAGCGGCAGCTGAACTCCCAGCTGGCAGCCAGCACTAACACGCCCATCAATTGAGGCAGCCATCTTGAAAACATCCTCCAACTCTCAGTTGAATAGCAAAAATTTGTTTTTGTAGACCCCTGGTCAAATGGATGATTTGTGTGTAAAATAGTGATTATTGCTCTTTTAAGACACCCAGTGTAGAATTATGTGTTACATAGCAATAAATAACCAAAAGATTTTACTATCTGAAAAAAGGGGATTTCTATGAGAAAAAAAAAATGTCAAGACATAAGGTGTTATTTTGGGGACAGATGAGGTGTGGGGAAGCTGGACGGGCTTAGACTAGCAGTCCTCAGCCTTTTTGGCACCAGGGACCAGTTTCATGGAAGATAATTTTTTCATGGACCACGGAGGGTAGAGTGGGAAGAGGATGGTTTTGGGATGATTTAGTGCATTACATTTGTTGTGCACTTTATTTCTATCATTATTACATTGTAATATAAAATAAAGTAATTATACAACTCATCATAATGCAGAATCAGTGGGAGCCCTGAACTTGTTTTCCTGCAACTAGATGGCCCCATCTGGGGGTGATGGAAGACAGTGACACCGAAGTGGGTTACTTATATCCAGTCTCCTCTGTAATCTCATTTTGGTTGCTGTCACTGCAGAAAAACCTCCTTCACAAAGATAGGATGTTAGAAATGGAAGCAGGCTTTTCAGTGCTTTTGTGGCAATCTCAGGATATTCCTCCTTGACTTTGATTCAGAATGTATAGGGATTTCAAGTTGTTTCAAACATACTTTTAAGGCATCACCCACCACCCCAGCTCCACCTCAGGTCATCAGGTATTATGTTCTCATCAGGAGCATACAACCCAGACCCCTCACATACACAGTTTTCAATAGTGTTCACACTCCTATGAGAATTTAATGCCACTGCTGATGTAACACGAGGATGAACTCAGGTGGTAGTGCGAGTGATGGGGAGCAACTGAAACCCAGATGAAACTTCGCTCACTTGCCCGCTGCTCATCTCCTACTGTGTGGCCTGGTTCTCCAACGGGCCATGGATGAGTAAATGGTCCATGGCCAAGGGGTTGAAAACCCCTGGCTTAGAGAACAGACACTGTTAATCTTCAAGGAGAGTGTCAGTGATGGTTTAAGAAAAAGTAAGGAAAATGTTTTTTGAAGCTGGAGAAAAAGACACATTTTTCATGTAGTCACAATAGGTTTGACAACACTGTTTCCTAGAATAATGTGGAAATTGCACAAAGTATCCTTCAGACTGAATGACTAAGTTAAAAAGATTTAAGTCAGAATATTTAAAGTGTCATCTGGCTTCTTTTTGCTGCCTCTACTGTCTATAATAAGAGGACAGAACAACCTAAAGAATGCCCTGCTAAATATCTCAGTCAAGACCTCCTGGGTTTGAAAAGAAATTAATTCTCACTTATAGGCTCTCTTGATAGAATTTTTTTCTTAGATTAAGAAAGGGCCTCAGGCCAAAAGCACATCTATGATGACAATGTTCAATTTTGTGTTTTACATCCATAGAATGATCTATAGTGTTGTCTCATAGGATTGTTCAAACAGACAAAATGCCCTGTAATGAGATTAAGGGCATGCCTTACAGAATTTCTTTATGAAATAATAGGATTTATAAGACTTTTAGTGGTATTGTTTCAGGGCAGTCTCACACAGAGCCTCAGGGAGAGAAAGGCTTATCTTGAAGGGATTTGTGGGTATAACTATGAGTAATGGAGTGGATTATAAATTTTCATATCAGAAGACCACAATGTATTATATAAAAATTATACCAAATGGATTTAAAGGATAGAAATTGTACAAAGAGCAAAAATACCTTTAGATCCCAAATTTCTACAACTAGAAAGCCAGGTAGAAAACCACTCACTTGTAAGCATGGGCTACTTTTTGTGAAATAGGAAGACTGTCTTAGTATGAAACTAAAATCCCAGAGGGTAGATCCTGTATCCACAGAGAACAACCTCTTGAGAGTACAACTGAGCTCTAATCACATCACTGGTATCAGGGACCATCTGGATTTCAGAATTGTTATGAAGCAGTAATGGTTCTGTTTCTCCTATTTTCCACAATTTAAAAAAATTCAATTTATTTCAACTAAAAACAACAACAACAAAAAAAACAATTAACCCATTTCTACAATATGGAACTGTGTTTCCACATTTTTGAATGACAGTGTTCATGGCAGTTACCCTAGTCCTTTCACACCACTGTATTTTGCATGCATAGAGAAGATAATTTGTCTCATTAGTTCCTCAGACAGAGAGGAATAGAATGGGGAGCTTCATCTGCACCTGAACCTGATTTAGATAATTAGATCCTAGGCTGGAGCTGATACCATAATGGCATGAGACTTGAGAGTCCTGATGTAGAGATGAATGTAGTTTGTGGAAGAGATATAATTTGTAATCGGATGGTGAGCTGTACCAGACTGAATTTTCTCAAGATGGTCATCCATGTTCTTAGTGGAAATTTTTGTCTCACAACCTCTACAATACAGAAAAAGTAAGACTCTATGAATTCTAAAATTAGATTAGAAATGTGCCATAAACTTTTGCCTTTTGCTTTGGGGATACTTGCTCTTAAAAAACAGCCAGAGTAAAGTCATACAGTTCTTGTTTTTTTCTGTCTGGCTTATTTCGCTAAGCATGATGATCTCATGTGCGGAATATAAAACTGAAAGCAACAAAGAAAAAAGAAATGAACAAACAAACAAATAACCCATGGACACAATCAATAGTTTAATGTTTATTTGGGGATGAGTGGGGAGGGGAGGGAAGAAAGGGGAGGGGGTGGGAGAGGAGGGGGGAAGCTAAATATAAGGTGATGGAAAGAGAAGTCACATTAGGTGGTGAACTTATTATACAACAAGGTGACAATGCACTGTAGAGTTGTATGCCTGAAACCTATGTAATCCTTGCTAACAGATGTCACTCCAATAAGTCTAACAATAAAAAAAAAACAGCCAGTATTCAGTAAAGAAGCCCAGATATATCATGGCAGAAATATTCATTTTCAATGTGGCTGTAGTGATAGGCCACACATCGAAGTTCTAACCAACAACTCTGCTGAATCCTCAGCTGACATCTATAATCAACTTCGAACCATGTAAGTGAAGGTATTTCTAGATGATTCTAATAACATCTGAGTCACCACCAGCCTTTCAGTTTTGGAGGTGAGGTCCCAGATATTGTGGAACAAAAGAAAGCCATCTGTACTGTTCTCTCTCTCTGAATTTCTGACACCGAGTTCGGGAATCTAATGCAATGAGTGCTTGTGTGTCTACGCTTGCTGTTGATGGTTATGTGGTAGTAGCTTCTTGAGCACCTTGCTTCATATGTGTCTTTACAGTTATTATTAGTGTGCGTCCTTCCAAACAAAAATCCATTTTATGTTTATAATGGAGGTAGTTCCTTCACAGCCAGCAGTGTAAGAGTAAAAAATCATTTAAGAGTAAAAATTACTGGTAAAAATTATTGCTTCAAAAGACAAGGAGGAAAGGTGAAGAGAAGAAATAACAAGGTAACAACAACAGCAACAACAGCAAAACAAACAGAAGTAAAGAAGGCAGCTGGAGATTTAACTTCTGGGCGATTCTAGCATCCCCAGCAATCTCTAACACATTCCAAACTCTTCAGTGCTCATCGGAATAGTATGAACAACAGTCGATTGTTTAATATTTAAATCTGTGTGTGCTACAGTACAATTTCTATCCATCTGAACTTTCTTATTTCATGTATACGAGGGCTGTCCAGAAAAAATCCAGCCATAATGCCTCTGTTTTTCATATTACATGTCTGGATACTTTCCGACAGCCCTCGTGTGTGAACACACACATTTTCTGTTGTTTTACTCCATTATTCTGGCCACTGCCTCTACTACACACACTATACCCCACTCAAAAAAGGAAAAGACAAGCTAAGAACTGCAGATGGTTTTGAGCACTCCCCCATAATGCTAGCAATCTGGTTGAGAAGCAAGTATAGTGATACCATGGATGGAAAGATAACTTCATATTAAAAATGTGGTGGGAAGAAAAGGGCAGGGAACTGGATTGGTGGAATTTAGGAGAAAAATTGTAGAACAAGCTTTAAAAAACTCAATAGAAATCTAGACTATAAATAAAAAATCTGAAACATCTTGATTAAAGTGTAGATAGACATATTTGAAACTCTGTGGGCAGCTCCCCTGGATACATTTTGGCAGTACAGAAACTCACAGATCTATGAGAAATTCAGTTTAAAAACCAAGCCCACTGAGTTAAACAATCTACATTAGCCCTGTTCTGCTCCAGTAATCACTATATGGGTAATGGGCAATTATCAATACACAAGGGAATGGGCTGATGGGCACATGAACTTGGGTAAATTCTTGCAACTGAGCAGAACAGTCGTCAGTATACTTCACGTGCTTTAAATAAGCTAAAAGAAAATACGTCTAAATTCCAAAATACTTGCCCATCTGCTCCATGACATCTGTCAGTGGTGAATATTGCACATTAGAAATGGCACAATAGACATTAAACCCAGCAGGGATCACAAAGGACAAGTCATTTTAAACCAATCTCAATTTCTTCTCTGACAGACTAACATAGCAAGGCTTCAACAGATAGAGTCGAATTCCAGTAACGCCAGTTAGCAAAGTCCCTTGTGATGTTATAATCTAAAACAGGACTGGGTGGAAGGGTGGTTAGGAAGAATAGAATATAGTCTAGTGATACTGGTTAACTCAAATGATACTGGTTAACCAGAACCCTATCAACCTTAGTGATATTTCTGAAAACTTGTATCAGGGCTCCCCACTTCACCCTGTCCTGGCCCATTCAATGATTTAGAAGACTAAATATAAATGCGTCAAAGAAACACACAAATTAGCTAGATGACAGATTGAGGATCCCAGAAGTTCCTGACAGGCTGGGACAAGTGATAATTCCAATAATATGAAACTAAACAAAAAATAATTTCACTTGATTTTTTGAAGTTAATTACTATAAGGATTAGAGCAGATTTATCTTAGCAGAGACCCATCTAAAAATCCCTATAGAGTTTTAGGAAGGATCTACTCAATGTGAATTCACACAGTGCTGTGGCTACTCCAAAACCATTTTTGGTGTTCAGGATCAATTTGGAATGATTCTCAAAGAAGCAGCAAAAGGTAAATGGGTAAATGGAGTTTTGTCACAGAAGTTGCATAACAGTGTTTATGTAATAGGTAAGTATTTACAAAATAGAATTCCAAAATATTTAGCAAAAAATTAAATTATAGAAAAATAGAATATAATTCCACCTATGCAAGTTCTCACAATTGTCAGAACTGTAATATATTATTTAAAAGTGTAGATATTTACACATAAAAAAACACAAGAGAATGACAATCACATACTAAAGGGCTGTAGATGCTTCTGAATGAGGATGAAGGGTATTACAGAAAGAAGCACATGCTAAATATAAAAGAAGTGCTCTATGAAAGGAGAGAAGGTTAGCACTCCCCTTAACAAGGATGGAAGAGGCTCTTGGGCCTAACAACATGCATACGGAAAAATATCAAAGAAGATTTTTCAACTGTGTGTTTGATAAATGAATTGTTACTGCATATATTGTGAATTTGCTGTAGGAAGGACGTGGCCGGGCGTGCCTACTGACTGGTCAGCTTTTGTGCTAACGTTTAAAAGATATGTTTGTATTAAAAAATGTAAGAATCTACTAAACAAAAGCATGAAGATACCCTTAGCTCCAGAAAGGAAGCATGATTACATCCTGGCATGGGGTATGCCCGGTGTGTGCACTGTGAAGCCCCAAAGATAGATGTGGCCAAGCGTCCTGGTCAAAGAAACACAGGACAAGCCACGAATTAATCAGAGTTCAAGCCTCTGGTTAATGGCTGCAGCTCACACTTTCAGAAGGCAAGGGTTGCCAGCCTTTGTTTTTGAGTTATGTCTTCTGTATAACCAAGGTCTGTGGACCATTTCCACTCCCTTGAGGGTATCAATAAATGAAAGCAATAATATTAGCTTAATATTCTAGATAAATTGGCTTCATTAAACTAAACAAACAACAAAAGATTTTCTATTACAGTTACAAACCAGAGATAAGAAGGCTACAGCAAGGCATTAAAAAGGCAAAGAAAAACAAAAATACAAAACTTCCTAATTGCCAAAAGAAATTTTAAAAAAATGACTAAAGGAACACAGCAAAGCTACTTAATCGAATAGTAATTCTAAAATATTAGGTAGAATAAAAATAAATAATACTATTTTAATCAATAAATGTGAATAGGCTTAAGTCATCTACTCGTATTAAGAAGAAAATGTAAAAAAAAAAAAAAACCCCAATAAGCACTATATGGCATATATGAAACAAACTTATACCAATCTTTAAAAAGGTAAAAATAGAAGGATGGGCAAAGATATACCTTTTAAATTGAAATAATAAGAAACCATGGATAGTGATACTGATATTAAAGTTGGAACCACGAAGCATTAAATGTCATAAAAATAAAATGTTTTTTATTGTGATATGTAATGACAACATTTACATATCACAATGGAGAAATAATAAATATGACTATCTATATGCTAAATAACACAGCAACCACTTTTAAAAGCAAAACTGCCAGAGATGCAAGAGGACATACAGAAACACTAATAATAGAAGACATCACCCCTTCACTCTCAGTATAAAACAGATCGAATAGGGTTATGATTATAT
Source organism: Lyroderma lyra (assembly GCA_004026885.1). Taxonomy (NCBI): domain Eukaryota; kingdom Metazoa; phylum Chordata; class Mammalia; order Chiroptera; family Megadermatidae; genus Lyroderma; species Lyroderma lyra. Next base: position 101,663 of record PVJL010002531.1, on the reverse strand, counting down.
ATTGAACTTTATACACTGTTTATGGAGAATATACCTCTTCTCAAGTATGCAGACAGTGGCCTCAAAAATTGATAATACATCATGTCACAAAGAAAACAACAGAAAGATTTATAAAGTAAAAATACTAGAACACTCAAGTCAGTCTGCAATAAAAGTAGAAATTTTTAACAAAATCTAAAAATCCATTCAAACTAGAAATGTAATAACTTTCCATCAAACAATTCTAAGTTGAAAGAGAAAATTGATCTTTAAATAATAGCATTTTAAAATTGTTAAAATTTTTTTGTTGCTATTTTAAATGGAGTAGAAAGAATGCTATTTTATTTTCTAATTTATTTTTTTCTAACTGATTATTTGTTTACATGAAGGTTAATAACATATACATGTTAACTATAATTTGCTACTTTATTGAATTTTTGTATTATTTCAGTTAGGTTAATCATTGACTCTCTAGGGCTTTTCAAGCACATGATTATGTAATCTGTCAATAGAGACAAGTGTAAGTTATTTTCTCCTACACCTTTTATTTCCAGCTATTGTCTAATTGCAGTGACTAATACAATGTTGATAGTATTAAGCATATCTTGTCTTTGTTCCTAATCTTAGAGGTGTTGGAATAGAATCAGAGCTATCAATGTGAACTCATAAGCTAGACATAAAGATGAATGCAAATATTTGTGAGTGTGTATATATGTATGTGTGCATGCCCAAAGGGGTGTGTGTGTGTGTGTGTGTGTGTGTGTTTCCAAGTTATATATACTAAAGCACCTAAAAGAAATAAAATCTTACAGCATAAGTGCACCTAATGCCCTTATCTTGGTTTCCAAACCAACATCAAGTAAAAGCAACTGGGGCTTTTCATAGAAATGACTGATTGCAATATTGGGGCACTAACCTAGAAAGTACAAAAGGTACTCAAAGAATTATGGGGACATTGAAGGATATAAGGAGCCAGTTTGAAGGGGCTCCCAGTGGCCTAATAGGTACATACATACAAACACACACACACACACATATACATTGTAAGATTTCTCTCTCTTTCTCTCTCTCTCTATGTATGTGTGTGTGTGTGTGTGTGTGTGTGTGTGTGTATAAGTGTATATATATACACTCATGTGTTTGTATGTGTGTATATGTACATAAGCATCTATAATCTAAAATATCTGCATTTATACTTAAGAATATGTATATATATATGTATATACATGTGTGTATATAGAGAGACATATATAAATATACAAAGAGAAAAGAAATCTCCTTTTTGCCATAAAGATAAAGCATGTAGAAGAAACAATAAAGAAAAGCAATACTTGACAAGTATCAGAATAATAATTTAAGCAACAGTCAACAATGGATACTGAAACTAGTAAGTGAAAGTTTAGGGACTAACAAGATACTTCCATAATCTCAAAATATGCGAAGTTATATATAAATTAAAAAGAGCCAAGTACGAACTTCACAGAGAGCAAAGTGGCAGACACACTTTAACCAAGTGATCGAAGTTACCACCGCCAGCTGTAACAGCAGTACCGCTTCCCAATACGAAGCACCACGAACAGCCTCACACTGTCGTGTCACACTGTCGTGTCACAGCTCGATGTGCATAACCTGGATCTTATAAAGAAACATCAGGCAAGCCCAAACTGAAATATTCTGCAAGGTAGCTGTCCTGCTCTGTTAGAAAATATCAGTCGTGAACTACGAGGATGGACTCAGGAACTGTCGCAGATTTAAAAAGACTGTAAAAGATGTCATTAGGATAAATGATGACATCCGAATAGGCTCTGCAGGAATGTTGATGTTAATTTCTTGATCTTGATAATTGTTCTGTAGTTAATTTAGGTAATGTTTTGTTTTTAAAAAATACACACTGATTTAGGATAAACTGGCATCCTGCCTCATGTCTGCAACTTAATCTTAAATGCCTCAGAGAAGAAATAAGGAAAGAGAGAGAGAGAGAGGAAGGTGGGAGAAAGAGGGAGAAAGAGGCGGGTGGGAGGAGGAAAATATAGTAAAATGTACCATATTTTGCTATATATCATGTGCTCCTATGTATAATGTGCACCCATGTTTTGGTCCAAGCTTCCAGGGGAAAAAAATCTTTTGTTTTAATTTTTTAATCCAAATTTTATTTATTTATGTTTAGGTACTTGTTTTTTGTATTATAAGAAAAGGTTAGCCTTTACTTTTTAACCTATTATGGTATAAGAAATTTTATGTCATGAACAATTACAAAACATAAGAAACAAGTACAAGTTACAAGAAATTTTATTATAAAATGTTCTACATTAAAAAACCTGATTATTGTATTCCAGGGTATTATTTTGCATACAGACATTGTTATTGATTTCTTTTTTGCGGGGGGTGGTTCCCTGGCTGGGAATTGAACCCGGGCCATGGCGTGGAGCCTGCTGAAGCCTAGCCACTACAACACCAGGGAACCCCTGTTATTGATTTCCTGAGTTACATTTTTAACTCATAAGCATAAATAAAATAATTAAAAACATTTATTTCGATACGTAATTAGTACTACCTATGTATAATGCATATTCTTATTTTTCCCTCACAAATTTAGGCTTGCAAATTATAAACAGCAAAATATGGTAAACATTTGGATATTTGGAGACATCTGGATGAAAGGATACCAAAAAATTTTTGTACTATTCTTGTGATTTTTCTGTAACTCTGAAATTATATCATGATAATTTAAAAAAGTAAAACATATTCAGATTTGGTGGTAATTATGAGACTGGTTTTCTTCTACTCTTGATTCTGCTTCTGCTGGTGTTTTTGGGTGTGGTCTATTTTTAAAGCCCTTTCGCTGATTGCCCATCTTAATTCAGACACTAGTTACTCTCGCCTCAGTGTTTCCAACTTAATGCTTTGAAATTTTGTTGTTGTTGTTAAATTTATAGGGGTGACATTGGTTACTAAACATTACTAGGTTCCAGGTGTACAATTCCACAGTGCATCATCAATATGCTGCATTAGGTGTTCACCACCCAGAGTCTGATCTCCTTCCATCACCATATATTTGAGTCCCCGTCCCTCCTCTATCTTCCCTTCTACCCTTGCCCTTAGGAACCACTAAACTGTTCACTGTGTCCATGAGTTTTTATTTCTTTGTTGCTTTTAATTTTATATTCCACATATGAGTGGAGTCATATGGTTCTTGGCTTTGTCTGTCTGGCTTATTTTGCTTAGCATGATGATCCCAAGGTCCATCCATGTTGTGGCAAATGGCAGTATTTCATCTTTTCTTATGGCCGACTAATATTCCATTGTGTATATGTACCACAACAGTGCTGCTATGAAATTTTTGTACAAAAGCATATGTCCACACTTGCTAAAACTGGAAATAAAGTGAAAGCCAAATACACATATTCTGGTTTCAAAACATTTTGCAAAGTTTTTTTTTTTTTGACACCTCTTCGGTACATATTTACAAACTAATTTTGGATCTATATGAAAGAGTTGAGGCTGCCTGATATAAGATTGTAACCTTAAGTCAAAAAAGTATTTGATAAACAAGGACTGTCCAGAAAGTATCCAACCATATAATATAAAAAAATAGAGGCATTTATGGCTGGATTTTTTTCTGGACAGCCCTTGTATATGTATAATGCACAATTGTGTACTGTTACTGTGTGTGACTCTCTGACCCATTTCAAATGTGTTTGTCTGATTTCACTATAAGTCACAATCATTTAGTTTCAAATATGTGAAGATTGTGAGGGCTCTTCTATTTTGTTTGGATAGAAATTCATATAGTATTTACTCATGGTGTGATGGAGATATTCAAGTGCAATGATTTAACCAAGAAATGCGCTGTCTAGTTGTTACCAAACTTGGGTTCTTGGGCTCTCTGTGTAATAGAAATCGACACGAGGCCAAACCAGAAGCTCAGACAAGGGAGACAGGGGAGTGAGAGAAGTTCTCTTGCTGGGGCATTATACAGGGCAGAGGGAAGGAGGGCTTGACGTCAGCTGGGGTGATCTTTTCCTTTCTTCCTGATTATGGTATTATGCAGACATAGTCCATGCTGAGGTTCTGGTGCATGCTCAGTAGGCTCAATGTGGCAGTGCTGCTCTTCCTGCCACCCAGGATGATCACATAGCCATCAATTCAGTGTTGTGTGCTCATGCAGATAAATGTGGGGTCAATTGTCTTAGGGAAGTTTTCCAATTGGAAAGTTGCTTAGCTCTACCTCTAAAAGCAGCTAATCTTGGAGCTGCCAGATCCGGTGGTTAGGAGAGTGGAGCTGAGCCTATCCCTGTTCATTCTTACAGTGCTGGCTAAATAATTAATCGAATAAATACTTTAATCCTCACTCTATTCATTTTTCATGTGGAGATAACATCTACTTATTTTCACCTTCAAATGAGCATTCCATGTGAAAAGAATAAAAGAGGGACTGAACATGAATGCTGTGAGAGTGAGAAGTCTAGTGTATTGGACATTAAGTGAAAATACCAAGCATCATTCATCGTCCTTTCAATGATTTAACAAATAATTACTGTGTTGCACTTAGTACCACACAACGTGCTAAACTCTGGTGTTATACAAAGCAGACACAATCATTGCCCTCATTGAGCTTACTGTCTTATGGGCCAGTGAGAGAAAAATAATAATGATAACAATAAATAAAATTGAAGATAAATGAATATGTTGTCAAAAATTATGAAGATGATAAATGCCATGGAGATATAATAGCTTTAGCAGGAACGAGGACAATGTTGTCAGGATGATATGGTGTAACTACAGAGTATTAGGAACGCCAAATAGAGGGCTTTAGATTTAGTAGGCATATAGTGAGGGCCTTTTTAGATTTTTAAGTAGAACAGCATGCTTTATGGGTTTCGGTATCGTGTGTAAAATAAGTTATTTGAGATAATTTCCAAAAGTGCCTCCAGCTCTGGCATCTTTGGATTTTAACATACATAATCATGCATGAAAGATTTTGGCTGGGCTGGAGGAGAAGGCAGAGGTAGATCAGATGTGAATTCTGTTGACAGGTGGTAGTTACAGAGCTGTGGCTGCTCATGGGTTGTGTAAGAATTTACAAAGTAGAAAGAAGAGAAGCAGTTCATTAGATACACTCAAGGAAGAGCTGGCAGTGTCCAGGAGGGACAAGTATGCCAGTGACCTCTGGTGTTAGCCTTACACATGGAAAAAAAATCATCAATCATGGTCACTAAGGAATTGGGGTCATGGGCTGTATGGATTGGTCAGGGCTAAAGCAGGGAGCAATTGATCATGGCTTCAGGTCCTGGTGTCAGTCATGGCATGGTTCCATCTGGTTCCCAGAGGATACAGTCTGTAGGGCCGTTCTACTTTCATGAATCCTGAGCTGAAATACAGCTGAAGCCAAGATGTTATTTTAAGGTGATTCAACTCTGTTTCTATGGTTAACAGACCTGGAGCTTTGTTCCTAAAACTTGTTTTGATGTTGACCAGAATCTGATGTCCTAGAGGCTTAATGGTTAAATGGAGTGAACACACAGTGTGTGTACAGGTAGGTGGGAAGACCTAAGGGAAAGGGAGCAAATAAGTTACAGTTCTATTGAGTTTAAACAAAGTCAGCTTAGAAATAAGAAATAGCATGGTTTCTTTCAAAATTCAGTTGTCTGTTGCATAGGAAACACAGATTTTAACCCAGGGTATTGTTTTCTCAAAACACAGCCATTTGTTGGGCCTTAACCATGGGCCCCAGACCCTGCCAAGACTCCCTGGCAGTAATTTTCTACCTGTGTTAATACTACCTGAACAGTAGTGGCAGTGACACTGGAGCACATGCTAGAATGCTGGGGAATCAGTTGTCTGTGAGGAGGATACTGAGAAGACAGAATCAGGAGATTTATGAGGCTCGAAGAAGACTATATGTAGAGGTCCTTTGACAATGTAATGGCCTATACAAGTGTTTCATTATTCACAAAGCTAACCCTCTTGTGGTACGTGTATATACATGAACTTCTTAGAACTTTTTGACTATAAATCTGAAGAGTTATTTTTAAAGAGAACAAAAATAGTTTGTCATAGTGCTTTGAAGTCAGCAAGCTAAGAAACTATAAGTAGGCTTAGTCCTCTAAACTGAAATTCTCAAGTGCCAGAGGCATATCAAAATCTCCAACAAAGTAGAAAGTCACAGTATGAAAAGTGTAGTCTATTTTATTATTTATATGTATGTATTTATATGATGTATAGTGGCTATTTTATTAAATACCATTTTAGAATAATTCTAATTTCACTAAATATAATTATAATCTCTTTTAGTTTGATGAGCTTTTAAAAATAGTATTATTGAGGTAAAACTGACATACACTAAACTGCACGTATTTAAAGTATGCAATTTTATAAATGTTGACATCTATATGCACCTATCAAACTATTACTACAAACAAGATAATGAACTTCCCGAACTGTCCTGGTGCCTCTTTATAATCTCCTCCTTACTTTCCCTCCCATTATTCCCAGGCACTCTCCTGTCAATCTGTATTAGTTTGCATTTTTCAGATTTGATATCGATGAAATCAAATAGTATGACTGCTTATCTTCTATGGCTTATTTTCTCTTCACATAATTATTTTGAGATAGATTTATCTGTGTTGTTCTAAATATTAATAGTCCATTTCTTTTATACCACCAAGTAGTATTCCATTGTATGGATATCACAATTTGTTTATCTATTTACATGCCGATGGATAATTTCAATTGTTCAATAATTTAGCTGTTACAAATAAAGCTGCTCTACATGTAGATGCTTTTGTAGGGGCATATACGTTCTTTTCTCTTAGGTAGCTACTTAGGAGAGGGAAGGCACTGACAAATAGTTTGCTAAAATAGTTGAACCATTTTACATTTTCCTCCAGAAATATAAGGAATTCCTAGAAGGTATCCAGTCATGTAATATGAAAAACAGAGGCATTTATGGCTGGATTTTTTCCAGACAGCCCTGGTATGTGAGTTCTTCTGACTCCTCACTAGCACCTGATATGGTTAGTTTTTGAGTTTTATTCTCTTAATGACAACATTTTAAATGATGTTGACCACCTTTTCAAGTGATTATTTACCATCCAAATAACTTTTGAAATGTCCATTCAAATCTTTTTCAGTTTTTATTTGATTATTCATTATTTCATTTTGAGACTTCCTTACACATGTATTCTAGATATGAGTTCTTTATCTTCTAAGTGATTTTCAAATCATTTCTAGTCTATGACTTGTATTTTCATTCTATTAGTAGTATCTTTCAAAAAGTAAATGCTTCAAATTTTGATTAACTCCAGTTTATCAATGTATTCCTTTAGGGCTTGTGTGTTTTTTATCTATCTAAGAAATCTTTGTCTAACCTAAGTTTTTGAAGTTTTTCTATATATTTTCTTTAGAACTGTATACTTTTAAGTGTTACATTTAGTTCTATGATACAGTTTGAGTTTATTTTTGTAGATAGGGCAAAGTAGGAGTCAATGTTCTTTATATATATATATACACACACAAACATGTACACACACACACACACACACACATACACAAATAAACATTTTTTCCAGCTCCATGTATTGATAATAATTTAGTTTGTAGATTAATATACACTAGTCTGGTTAATATACACCCGTCTGGTGAAAAAATTTTCAGTGATATGTCACTGCTTACTAACATTCACAACTAAATAAGAAAGTATGCACTGGCCATCATGCTATGGACTGAGAAAGAAGGAATATATTTTTTTCTCAGTCTGTAACATAAATGGTTTTTTAAAAATAACTTTTCTAAACCTGCTCAGATCTATTGTATTATTAGTTGGATAAATATGATACACACACACAAATACATATGTTTTGTTTTGGTAAACCTTCATGGTAAAACAATAATTATTGCTGTTTTGTTAGGTACTTTTCTTAATTTATTTATTCAACTCAAAAAACAAAATATTCTTTATATGCCTAGTGGGCCCTGGGTTAGAAAGAGAGATGGTTTGCAATAGCACAACTGCTAGGAGTAAAGGCAGTGGGGTAGAGAGATGTGGTTCAAGTCACTCAACTTCTTTAGAAAGTGTCATCATACTGATCTCAGAGTTAGATATGAGATTTAAACAAGATAATATGTACAAGGCTTAGTACAGTACCTGAGACAGTCAGGACTCAACCAGGGAGAGCTGTATTTATTTTAATTAATGATAACAGCAAAGCTTCTTACAATTTTAATAGATTTCTAAGATATTGGATACCTTAACAGTTCCTGGAAAAAACATAGTACAAGGGAAAAAATGAGTAGAATGCTGTAGTAAATAAAATGTTTAAAGTGAACATTATTTTCCTGGCTATAAATAATATCCATAACTGTGGGACCTTTTATTTACCCAGGTAGCCAGCGGGTGCTCATTCCTGTATCACTGATATTCCGGCACTCAGCCCATTAGCTAGCTACATTGTGGATTAATATTTGAGTTTGACAAACTGAGTAGAAGATGACAGGAGCCTAAATATTGCTAGATAAAAAAGAGTAAATCTTTAAGAATTCTATTCTCAAAATGGCATTTAAGGAATGGAAGTGGAGAACTTTCTCAGTCCCCTTTAACCTTAATATACTTTGCAGAAATTCAAAATTGCATAGTGTATTCAATTTCTTTTTAAAAATTTCTACATTTTCTTATATTTGATTAGAAATAATTTACATATGAATTGTAATAATATCTCTTTTTTGAACCAGTGTATACCAGACCTACCTTTGTAAAGAACAGAAATGTTTATTTCTTATATTTGTTAGTCTATTTTTAACACTTCTAGTGTCACAAGCAATACTTTTGGGACAAGAATTGCTATCGGTACTAGAAATCCCCTTTATACATAAAGCATTTCTGTAGTCACTGGGTTAATAATAATAATAATATATAATTTTAAATGCATTTGTATGTAAACTCTTAAGAATTCTAGTTTGTATGTGTGTGTGTTTTTATTTATTAGGTTGGACAATTAAGTTCATGAACTCATACTAGAAAAATTGCTATGTACCTCATTGCTGAACATCACTATGGTCACCTTTGAAGCACTCCCCTTGAGAAGTTTGCACTGATTCCAGTGCCTACACCACCCTTCAAAGCAGTTTTGTAACTTTTTTTTCTTGAATGGCCATCAGAGCTGTCATCATACCCAAACTTATTTTTTTTATTTATTTTTTGTTTTGGTATGTGGGTAGTTCCCTGGCTGGGAATCGAACCCAGGCTGCAGCGCTGACAGCTCCAGCGCCAAAACCTTAAGCCACTACACCACCAGGGAACTCCCATATACCCAAACTTAGAAAGATTATGACACCTTACCAAGTTGTCTGTACTGTGCTGTCAACATAAGCACACGGTGGCAAGTTCGCAAACTTCATTGTCAAATTTTGGCTATGACAACAGCTCTGATGGCCATTCCAGAAAAAGAGTTCCAAAATTGCTTTGAAGTTTGGACTAGGTGCTGATGTCAGTGCATAGCTTCCCAAGGGGAGGACTTCTAAGGTGACTGTAGTGATGTTCAGCAATGAGGCCTGTAGCCATTTTTTAAGGATGAGTTCACAAAATTAATTGTCCAACCTTGTACATATCATTCCATGAGAAGAAACTAAAAAATTAGACAATTTAATGAACTGACTTGAGATCACAAAGTAATAGAATCAGTAATCAGACTCAGTAAGTGTGATTACAGAACACTTATATTCAACCACTCTGCTACCTTGTAGACATCAGTTAAGGACTATATCAAGCTAGAGTGATGGGTAAATAGAGAGAAATCAAAATAGACCAGGAGGGGATTTATATTAAACATGGTATGGTATATGGTATGGTATGGTGGTGCATATTCTCTGTCTGAAAATTACTAATTTTTAATATTTCCACAAGTTTTGCTGCTCTGTGTGATGCAAACTGAATACTATTTTTCATTATTATCATTCTGAACCCTTGAAATTGGAAAAATTACTGAGTCACAATAGGAAATTGTGACTTTCCCTTTTCTCACTGATGACATTTTAAAATGTAATATATAGATGATGTATTATAGAATCATACTCTTGAAACTTGCATATTTTACTAATTAATGTCACCCAATCAATTTAATTTTAAAAATTTGGAATTCCTTGTTTCAAAAGGGAAAAAGAATTAAATAAATTAGTTTTTGTATAAATTTTTTTAAAAAGCTGATAGAGAAAAAGGAGGGGCAGGTTCTTATTCCAGTAAGTTCTCATAAGTGTTTAACTTTCCTTCAGTGTTTTCCTTTCCCCACAAGACACCATCTGATCTTGTGAAGGCATTTGCTGGCACACTTGGGGTTTATCCAGAAACACAAATTTCCACCAACAAACTGGCCATTTTGAAGGTTCTAGAAGTGAAGTCAAAGTATTCCAGCTTAAAGGTTAGTAGAAGCTCTTAGGCACTTCTACATCAGTTCTTCACACGGTGGTCTGGAGGCCGCTAGCACAGGCTAGTCTGTGGCTCTCTGCAGACGGACCTCTCTAGTTTCATTTCTGGCCATTTCTCTGGCTCTGTTCCAAACTGTAAAATCCTCTGTAAATTATACGAATTCTTGGCCTCTCACATCTCATTAGGACATCTATGTGGAGAATGTAAGTTTGGCCTTTCGTGATACGTGGGAAAAAACTCACTTCCAAGTTTTGTGAATCACATTATGTAAGAGCCCAATGCTGTCAACATTAATACCTAGTACCTCAGTGTGATGGGACAGTAGGGACCGCTTCTTCCCAAAGCTAGATAGTAAGTGAGAATCATCCTCAGTGTGTGCAATTCAAATAGCCCATTCACCACCATCTGGATAACACTCTATAATGTTCTCTAAAACAACAATTCTTACGAAATTATTTGTGCAAAATAGCATAACCCAGCTTCTTTATTATTATAAAAAGACTGTCTTAGTAGCAATGTGCTTCTCCAAATAAAAAGTAACTGTAAGTAGGTGAAAGCATTTTTGTTCTCTTACTTTCTTATTCTCTCTCTCTATCTATTTATCTTTGGGAAATATCTATGAAGCCTAAAGCTGCAACTGTCATCTTGACCATACGGTGACCATATGGCTATACATCACTAGTACTCTCACTATCCTATTCCCCCTATGCAAAGCTGTAATATACTCATTGCCCTGTATAGTTGAATTTGGTCAATGATATACAGATGGATAGTTTTTTTTATTGCCTCTAGGGTAAGGCAGTGAAAAACCCCTGTACCACTCTCTGTTTCTTTCTTTCTTTGCACTGGGGACCATAGAAACATTTTGATGAGATGGCTGAACCAACAGATCAAAATAGCTCAGAGTGTTTTGTCATTGCATGGAGGAGAGCTGCCATGGAGATTCACTTGGATGCACAGTGGACATGAGATGACACTTTGATTGTGTTAAGCCCCTGAGGTATAGGCATTCTTAACTATCACAGCATCTTCTAACCTTCATAGTAATAAAAGTGGTAAGCATAATAATGAAAGTTTATACACTAAAGGTAGTATAGCAAAAATATTGATACAGCCACACTCCAAAAATCATTATTGAGCTTTAGTAGAAGCCCTGGATATGGACTACCTGCATCTAGAATGTTTATTGAGTTAAAAAACACAAAACAAAACAAAACAAAATCTATTATTTAAGTGACTTAGTTGCTTTTTTAAAATGTGTTTTGTATTTTTAACTGAAAGCACTACAAAGTAGTGTGTGTGTACACGTGTGTGTGTGTGTTTTCTACCTTTTCATATTACTAAATGATACAATATGATGCATGAATGTTTATCTCATTACTTAGTTGCTTCAGAACTCCAAATAACCTCTGTCTTTGCCCCACTGATGATGCAGACAAATAATTTGAGTCTGAATTACTATTAGAAGTTATACTGGGCTAGATGACCTGACCACATCCCTGAAATTCAAGAAGTCTTTCCTTATATTACAGAGTAATCTTTCCTGTTTGAAAAGAGCCTTGCTTAATTTTTTTTCACTACGTTGAAAGCATGAAGAACAATTGCTCAACATCGAAAAACGCTGCACCTATGTGAATAATAGGCTATTCTGCAATGTGGAAAAAATTCCACATTCCACTCTCTTTTATGCCAGACTGATGTGTGCTTTGTTATTTTCACTGGATAAATATAAGAACTATCAAAGTACAAACTTGCAAAATAAAATAAATGGTTTGTCCCTTTCTTTGTTGTCTGAGATCCAACAACTTTTCAGATTTAATTTCCATTTATTAGAAGAGATTGAAATTACTTATTGGGATTTCTTAGCACTCTTTTATAAGCCCAATGAACAGGTGTAATTGTGTTAGGTAGATCAATTTATCCATTGCACCATGCCCCGAAAAATATGCTAGGATTACCAAATAACAGCAAATAGCCTAGTTGTTTAATTACATCAAGTAAATCTATGCCTTTTGATAGAAGTAATCAATTTAAAATGAAATAATAAATTTTACACTCTATCCAATTAATTAGATTTTCTTTTCCCAAACTCCCATTTCAAATTAATGGACATAAATTCACCATCTATACAACCTACTGACAGAATCTTATCAACTTAATGCATGTTAGCACCTAAATTCCTAAAATTCTACCAAAGCCTAAAATGGAGAGGACAGCCATGAATAATCATTTAACATGAATTCTAATCACAAATTGTTCCATTGCAATGGAAACATTCTCCTATTATTTTATGTTTACATCTGCAAACAAGAAGTATCTTGAAGTATTCTAATCAATCATGTGTACAACAGTGTAATACTTCAAAATATCTTCATTAGTGAGGTACAAGAGTATACATTTATTTTTGTCTTGGTTATTAAATTTTATAGTAAAAAAGCACTGCACAAAATGCAAAGCATGCTACTCAATTCAACAAATATACTCATATATTGAGAATTGATTAGTGACCAGTACTGGGATATTTATTGCATCCCAGATAACTCTGATATTGTCATCACATATCTAGGTCTGTTGGACTTATCAAATTAATCAAGTCACCCATTAATGACAAGAAAATTGTAAATAAAATTAAAAAAATTAATCAAGTCAATCAAATCACTTTTATGAGGATATGTTCTACTTCTTCACTACTGCTAGTTTATGATTCCTTTACAGACAAGGTATCTTATTCATTTCTAATTTATAGTAGTTGTCTTGAAAGTATTTGTTGAAGGAATACTCAATTGATGTATTTTCATGTTAATATCTAAATGATAAAGAGGAATTTTTAAAGGAGATACAGGCCAGGGGACAAGGCTAATGATCCAAATTTCTGGAGATAGCTATTTAGATCGAGGGGCTAAATATCAAGAGATAAAATGAGAAAATATTTTAACATGATTCCTCAAAAATGCGATGGACTTGGTATTAATCCTCACAATTAATGCTCACCTGGCATATGTGTTGAACAAACTCTTCAGCCAGGAATTTTTAAAATATTTATCCACTCAAACAGTAAACTCTAAAACATGACTTAATGTTCATTTGTTTACCTTAAGTAGAGATGAAAGAATCATCAGACTTAAGGGGATTATAAGCTTACTTTGCTTATAAGGGTTAACTTTTGGTAGCATAACTGAAATAAAAGAAAATAAAACCTACATGTCCACTAATGGATGACTGGATAAAGAAAAATTTATATAAACATACACACACATAGACTCCTACACAGACACGAATTTGTATATGTGGTAACAGAAAAAAGAAAGAAAGAAAAGACAAGATCAGACAAACAAAACTCACAGAAACAGAGAGAAATAGACAGTAGAATGGTGTTCGCCAGGGGGTGAAGTGTGGGAAAATGGGGGGATGTTGGTCAAAGGGTACAAACTTCCCATTATAACATGAATAAGTCCTGGGTTGCTCAGGTGCAGATAGCGTGGTGACTATAGTTACTAATAATGTGTTATATACTTGAAAGTTGATAAGAGAGTAAAGGTTAAAACTAAGATAGTAATTATGTGAGGTGATAGATTGTTGACTAACCTTATGGTGGTAATCATTTCACAATATACATGTGCATGAAAATCATCACATTGTACATCTTAAAGTTGTAAAAGTGATATGTCAATTGTATCTCAATAAAGCTGAAGGAAAAACAAAAGCAAAAACAACCAAAGCCATCACAAGGAAAGGAAGAATAAACAATCCTGAAATCATGATATTGGTTATCTTTAGAGAAAGAGAAGGGAGTGTGAAAAGGATTTATATTTTCCTGACAATGTTTTATTTCTAGTCATAGGCGGCAATTAATGAGGTATGTTTACTTAATAATAATTTCTCTGCACAATCACTATTTCTACACTTTTCTCTGTGAATGAACAATGTTTAATATCTAAATTTTATTTTAAAAAGCTAAGGAGAATTAAGAATTTTTGACAGGAAAGATGCTGAGTTCAGTTTTATATATATTAAAGTTGAAATGCCAATTGTGGAGGTGTTCAGTAAATAATTACCCTTGGACAGCAAGGAGGTTAAGACTTTTAAATTTATCATGATATAGTTCGATGAGAACTGATAAAAAGGTGAAGACTATTATTAGGAAGCATGACCAAAACAAAGATTTGGAATGCAGTCAGACATGCAATGAATTAGTTAAAAGGGCCTTTTTTTTAAGTGCTATTCTCTGTGCACCAACTAGAGTCATCAGAAGGCAAGATGAACAGTCAGGTACAAAATTCATCCAGTTGATGGGAATGAGCCAACATCAATTTTAAACATCAAGGTTAAACTCTTGTTAATAAGTTTTGTAAGTGCAATTGTAGAATATATGGAAAGAGATAATTTTTAAGAAGCTGGGATTGGTAAACACCGTGTGCTGGATGCTGTGATACATAACCTAGATCCCCTCAGAAGCAAAGAACTTGTTTCTAACAGCTGGCAGTACTGTGGGAGGACTGCCTGGAGTTTGAACCCTCTACAGGGATTTTCCCAGTTGAAGAGGTCTGTCTCACATAACTTCACACCTTCTTCCCAACATCTGCATTCAATAACTGATTATTATGTAAGGCTCCAGTCTTCATCCCCTAACTCAGGACAACGCTGAAGCGTCATCTCAGCTTCAGACCTCCCTGTAGGGCTGGTTTAGGCCTCCAATGAGACTGCACCACAGTTTAGCTTTTCCTTCCACCCAATCTTTCAACAGATGCTGGTCCCAAAGAACCTTCTGCACAGTCATCTCCATCTCAGAGTCTACTTCCCAAGGACACTAAATTGGGAAAATTGCCCAATGCCACAAAGTATACAATGTAAAATATTTTCAAATTTAGCCACAAAGTATTCTTAAATAATGGTTTTGAGCACAGTTTCAGTGGTGTAATGGTATATTAAGAAGCTTTATCATATTATGCCAAAAAGTGACTGGGATTGGAAGAAAATTATAAGTACAGGTAGTTGCTAGGAAAATATTTTTTTATGAAGATATTGAAATAATTTTTTATTATATAGACATAAGGTTAATTTTAGTTTACAGAGGGAGGCAAAGAAAACCTAAGTGGAAAAAGTAGAGTAACAGGATAGATAAAAGGAAGATAATGAAATTTTATCTCTAAAGAGGCAAAGTGTTGTGGAATCCAGAGTTTAGTATAAGGGGATAAATTTAGTTAGAATGAAGGAACTGTTATATTACAGAGTGAAGGAGATAAAGACAGATGCAGCTTCAGTTACGTTTATATAAGAGGTAGGTAGTTTAGAAAGGTCTTATCTAATTGCTTTATTTTCTCTGTGGTGAAAAAAAAAAGGCAAATGCTCCTTTAAGGACTTGAGAGTTGGGGAGGAGGGTATAATTGGGTAATATTTTTTAACTAAGAATGGAATAAGGCAAATATTTACATTGTTCCTAGTATGTGGTGTAGTGTAAGGAGAACAATGGAATTGTAAGTGGGCCAGCAAACGGAGGTTGCTTATAATAAATATCAATTAAAATTATGGACTAAGAATTCTATATTGAGTAAGGAGGGGTAGCTAGACTAAAAGCGAAGGAAATTTGGCATTAGGGTAAAGCAATTAAGGAGTAGGTAAGAGTGCTTGGAAACAGAAGGACACAGTCACAAAACGCATTATTGTAGGAAGCAAAGAACTAGAGAGTTGAGCTTAAAAGATTACAGTCAGAATGTGATATGTAATAATTCTATTATAGAAGCACAGTGATTCAGGTGAAACGAGATTCAGGGCAACGTATGTTTATAGAATGAAGGTCACAAAAATAGAACATGCTAAAGAATTTGGAGACTAGAATCTTGGATAGCTCACCTCCCATAGTATTGAGGCCACTGAAGGATCAGGATGGGACTAGTTTAAAAACAAAACAAAACACAACACAACTGTGAGTTATCAATATATTCAATGAATATGTGGGAGATAGAAGAAATTTGATAGAATGATAAAATGAGTAGTCAAAGTGATATAGTTGGATGGAAACATTAGTTTCCAGGATGCATCTATTTCTAGCATTTTGGAACTAGAAACAAGCTCGTACAGACTTGTGTTCTGATTCAGTAGTACTAGAGGAATAGGGGTTAGCCTATCAAAATGAATAAAAAGACAATGGATAAAGTATTTGAAAACATGTGGAAATTTGTATGTTGTAGAACAGAGGTCCAGAGAACAAGGGACCAGCAGACCTTTGGGACATGGGGAAGGAAACCTGAACAGTTTGAGAACAAGAGTCCAGAGAAGATGCAACTATAACTTGAATTTGAGTTAAAACAAGGTGACAGATCTGTGATACACACCTCGGTTAACTGGCTTCACAAACTTGGAATAGATCGCTGGTATGAATATTTATTCAGTGTTGGCATAAGTTAAGGTCCATAGTATCAGAGTTATGGGGATGTTAACAGCCACTAAAAATCTAGATATTCATTGAATTAAATTTGTTGCATTTGCAAGATAACAACATAATCTGATCATCACAAGGCTTAACATTAGGCTAAAAAGAGATAATTATTTTGGTGTGTTGGTACATTTCTCTATGATCTATCTATCTAGTTCTATTTTAAGATGACCATCTTTATAGTTTATTCAGTTAAATTGTCTATAATATAATTACTGATACATTTAGGTTTAAATATACAATCTTATTACTATTTTTCTGTTTGTCTCATGTTCTATATTCACAAATTTCTCATTTTTTAACTTGTCTTGGGTAATTATTAATGTATTGTTCCATTTTCTCCTGCAATTATTTTATGATTTATACATTCTCATTTTTTTTCTTTTAGTAGTCAGCCTAGTTATTGCAAAACATATATTTTATGTATTCACGGTTAAGAAAAATAGGTCTTTATCACATTTTTCAAAAGCATGAGTTCTGAGAATATTTAAACTTTTTTTTTTTTTTTTGGTTGATTCCCTGAGTGGGAATCAAACCCAGGATACGGTGGTGAAAATTTTTTCATTCCCCTTCTGCCTTATGTCTCATTATCACCATACATCTTAATTCTCCATATGTTTAGGGCCTCATCATAAATAATTATTGTTATTCTGTGCTGTCAGTATCATATTAGAAGTATCCACATGCATACTCCTTCCCTCATTCTTGACTTCACTCTGAATCTCTAAGGTTATTGTCCAGTCACCTTCTTGCTGCTTGTAGTACATTTTTGGGGGTGGGGGGGTGTGACTCCTCAGTAAAATTTCATAGTGATCATTTCTCTAAAAAGCTCTTTAGGTGAACTTCGTTTAAAATTTATTTTCAGGATAAAGACTCTTTGGGTTTTATATTTATGTAAAATTTCAGCAGCAAACCTTTGTCTTGCTCTTTTGAAGACTGTACTTGTCTTTCCTTTGGTTGTTTCAAAGATTTTATGGTTTTCTTCATACTTACCTTGTTTGGGTATGTTGCACTTCTTGAATCTGTGGCTTGATAGACTTCCTTAGTTTTGAAAATTTTTCTTTCATTATTTATTCTATTGTGTACTTTGTGCTCATTCTCCTATTTTTATAGGATTCTAGAATCCTATAAGGAGAGCAAGATAGATGAGGAAAGTATCCAGCCATGTAATATGAAAAATAGAGATATTTATGGCTGAATTTTTTCCGGACAGCCCTCGTATATTAGACCTTTTATTCTCCCTATATTTTTACACTCTGTTTTTTGTATTTTTCATTATTTTTATTGGCATTCTTCAGTCAGCATATTTTTTCTACTCATTCTCTTCAACTATTTTTACTCTGCTGTGATAGCCATCTATTGAGTTCACTAACTTTGGTCATTTAATTTATTTTCTTAGTACTAGAATTTTTCAACTGTTTAATTTACTTTATTTGGTTCTTTGCAATAATTTTGTATTTATTTAATAGTTGATTCATTTTTTATTTCTTTTATATTTGATTCAATTTTTCCAAAGTTTATACCTGTAAATTTCCTATTCTTTCACTTCTATTTTGGCCAGGTTTTTCCCATTCTTAATCTTGGTTATTATTAGGTAATTGCTGACCTTATAGAAAAACATTACAGATATTATTTAAGGCTCTGAATAATCTAGAGGAGGATATACTTTCAGTTTTTGTCTCTCAAATTAAGGGTGAATCTCCTTTATATAATTAGGGCAGAGATTATTTAAAACTGGACTTCTGCTCTTGTGTGATTTGCTTTCCATTTACTTACTCCTTGGCTGCAGCCCTTTTGGGTGTTTGATGAATGCCCGACGTGTTTCCTAGGGAGCTTCTTTTTTAGTAAGTCAGGAATTCATTTTTTATTCAAGATTTGTAAGTCCACTGAGAATTCACCTTCACTTCTGAGAGTCTGAGCTCTGACTTTTCTCACCTCATCTTCTTCATATTCAGCCCAGTGCTTTCTAGTAGGTCAAGGGCAAATCAACATCAACAATTAGTTTCATTGCTTATATTTTTCTTTTGTTTTTTTTCCAGGGCTTGACACTGAAAATCCTAGCTTCCCTTTATGATGCTTTTAAATATTAGATTTTCTAGTTGTTCTCAAAAGCTGGATTGGTTCAAAATACCTAGTCGTTTTGGCAGAAACAGTATGTTCTTCTCTGTGATTTCTCTCAATAGGGCACTGCATTGCACTTATTTCCCCAAACAAGAAAATTTAAGAATCCTGTTTATACTTGCTTTGCTCTGTCCTTTATTTTTCCAATAAATCAATAAATCCTGCAAGTCCATTTCTTCGATATCTTTCAGTTTCACTCCTGCCCCCACCCTCCTCATCCCCATGGCCACTGAGTAGGAGCATCCTTAGTTTCTCAACTGGATTAAGAATACAGCCTTCTGGGGAGTTCCCTGATGGTGCAGTGGCTTAAGGCTTTGTCGCTGTCGCTGTCAGTGCTGCAGCCTGGGTTTGATTCCCAGTCAGGGAGCTACCCACATATCAAAAAGCAAAAATAAAAAAAAAAAAAAGAATACAGCCTTCTGAAGGATCTTCCTGTCTTGATTTCTGTTGCTCCCTTTATTTTATTTCCAGGATGTCATTAAGAATACTTGTTTTAAAAGTTAGTTCTTATTATGTAACTCCCCTGCTTAAATTTCTTCAAAATATACTCATTGCATGCAAGATAAAATAAAAATTTTCAGCTATGTCCGTTCTTGTTTCATGCTTACTGTGTTTCTGCCACCTTGGATGAATTCCTGAAAACAACTGGCTCCTGAGGAGGCAGTATCAAAGAATGACTCTAATACTGGCTCCTCAAGAACGACTTCTCTGATCAATACCTACCCTTGTTCTGCCTACATGGTATCTGGATGTCCTGTCCCAGCTCTTCCTCAAACTACTTAAAGGTCAGGGAAAATGGTATGTGCAAGGATGTATTTGTTTGTACATAGGTATATGACACACGTACCTGGGGTACAAGTAAGGAGGAGAGAGGTATAATAAGATCAGAGATGGATAAAACATTATACGTATGGAAGATGTTTGAAGCACTTTTAAAGTGACATTAAAATCTTTGGAAGGTTAATGCAGGGGATTAAGTAATCTCCAAAATTAGGCCTGTTTCTGATATATGGTACACTTTAATATATTTGAATTGAATGAATTATTTGAATTGAATGAATTATTTGACTAATTTATTATTGAGTCAATACATGTTATATGCAAACACTCTATCAGATACTGAAAAAGACAGAACAGTGAGTAAAGTCCTTTGTCCTTAAATTCCTTGAATCTACTAGTAAGCTTATACATGAACACATTTTACATTAATTCAAATGTGAAAGTGAAATGCATTACATAGTATATAGCTTTGAAAGAAGGAAACATGCATATTTTAATGACATGTTTAAAAATATAATAAAACATTATGTTTTCAAAACATTTTATTTTGAACAAAAAAATCTCAAATCTACAAACATTTTTTGAAAACAGTATAATGATCTTCTGAATATATTTCACCTAGGTTCATCAACTGCTAATATTTTGGCATATTCTTCTTTTTCTTCTTATAATTCTTATTATTTTTCTGAATTTATAAGAGTAAGTTTCAGACATCATAACACTTCAACCTAAGTGTTTCAGCACATATCTACTAAAAACAGAATATACTCCTATGTGAACACAGAACAGATATTAAGTTTAGAAAATATAGTGTTGATATCATATATTATCTAATATATAATCTATTTTCATAAATTGTTCTAGTTTGTCTTAAATAGAATTTTTTTAGTCAAGGATCCAATCTATTATAAATATTATTTTATTTATAATAGTTTTATAACGTCTTTATAGTCTCATTTAATTTGGAAGAGTTCATTTCTAGAAGTATAAGCTTGTATGTGCATGTGAGAGAGAGAAAGACAATAATTGTTTCATCATGATTACATTTCATTCAAGTTATATTTTGGAGCAGAATTATCACATCCTGACAGGTGACAATTCATGCAAATTTTGAAAGATGGAAACATTTATATAGCAAGATGAAGTATGGCACAGAAAACAATTTAGAACCAGGACTTGAATTGAAAATTCTTACCCCTAATACTAAGCTCTTACCATTAATTATAGATGCTATAGATGATTCATTTATGGCCTGATATTTTTTTAAATGAATGTGAAATTATTAAAAAAATTAATGTGTCAAATGAAAAAATTGAAAATTAAACCATACTTTCAAATGATAGACTTAGGTATGATATAGCTAAAACTGATTCCCTAAAGAAAACATGCAAAACTACTCCCTAATTAATTATGGATATAGGAAGCCTGTAATCTCTCAGGAATTCAGTTTTAATCTTTAAGGTGTATATTTTTTGCTAGGGGAAAATGGAGAACTTTTGTTTTGGGAACAAAGAGGCTATATCCAATATTTAAAAAGGCCTCCATAAAGTAATTATTAACATCTGCAAATTTGGAACATTTGAAATGAGATGAATATGGGACGTTCACTGGATATTGTAGAATCACAGAAGCATAAAATAGTCACATTCTTGTAGACCAATCTCTTATTTGGTAAACTAAACCCAGAGAAAGGAAGATGTACCCAAATTTACAGTTAGAAAGTGCTGTAGATTAACCTCTTATCTAGGATTCCCAATTCATTGTTCACCTGACAGGGGGCTAGACTACGCTGTGGAAATCACAGAATTTCTACTCATGCCAAGATTGTCACCTTGGTAGATTAGCCTTTCATGTTTGGGCCTTGGTCTTCAAAGATAGTTTAACAATAGAATAGAGAGTGCCAGAAAGATTCCCAATTGCTTTATCAGACCCACTTTTAGCTGCTTTTCTCTTGACCTTCAATTACTCACTAAAGTGGCCTGTACCATAAAGTTTCTTTGCAGATAAGTGCCAAGTTTCGAGTGCCATAGTCCAAAGAGAAATCATTTTTTTCATATGATTCCTCAAATATGAACTCAATAACACTTTTATCAGCCACGTTTCTAATCCATTAGCAATATTGACTTTGCCATGAAATGAGAGTAATTCAATTTCAGATTATATTATAAAACTGAAATTATTATAGCTTTGCCTGCTACTTTTACAGTAGTTAAGACGACGTCAGGGTTTTTATGCTGAAGTTTTATATATCAAAGTTTTATAATCAGACATTAAAAATGGGGAAAAAACCCCCAAAGGGCTTTTGTGACTGCGTTGGCGCCTGTGAAAAATCATGTCAGACTTTTTATTTAAAGAGATCCACATAGATGGGCAAATTCTTCTGCTTAATAACTTCCATTATTAGATAGGCTCTGGGTACCGCTGGCACATTTTCCTAATGCTACAGCAGGGTGCATTCTTGGATTTGCTCAGCCTCAGAGTTAGGGAAAGATCTCTATGTGATATTATAAATAGAAGGCAGAAGACCCAGTATAAGTCATCCATTCCCTTGCTACCCCTGTGACAATGAGCAGGCTACTTAATTTTGTTGAGACTCAAGTTTTTTAAAATAAAAAATAGGGAGAAAATGTATCCTATTTTCCTGAAAGCAGGAGACTAGACCTTTTGAAATTCTTTCTAATGCTCCTCATATCTGAGTATAAGTTAAAATGAGGCAGCTAATATAAGGAATCCTTGAGAATAAGAGAGAGATTGCTACATCTATCTTATTTTGGGGACACAAAACAAAAATATTGTTCCCCAAAATATCCAATTTAAGGCAGGTATCTGACTTAGAACATATTTATTTAAATTATCTCCCCAATAAATGACAAATGAACATCATTAGCTATTAATAACTTGGCATGAGTATTCTGAAAACAGATCTATATTAAATATACTTAAGAGACCATGTATAGGAAGTGACCATAAAGGAAATTACTGGCCACTGATGGAAAGATCCCTGAGGTCAGAGAGAGCAGAAACTGAGAAGAGAGTGGAAGGCAGTGCTAAGTTGAGACTTACTGCATAATTCTGTTCAAGATCACTAGTCCTCATTCACTTATTCTTAGTTCAACTCCATACAAATTTAAGCTTCTTACAGGCAAGGCAATGTTCTGACATCATGCAGGGTTTAAATAAATGAAATGGCCTTCATGCACTGGAAATGTATGATTTAGGAAGCTGTGTAAATTCTTATTAACATTAATAGTTTCTATGTCTTCCATACTTACTAAGTGGCTAGCATAAGATATGAAATTCATATCTATCTCCTAAATTAGCAATCATAACAATCCCATAAGGGAGTTACCAACTTTATTTCACTGATAATGAAATGGAGGCTTATAGAAGAGAAATGTCCAATCAAAGTCATCTGTGAAGGGCAAATTCTGTATTAGGAGCCAGCTTTACTAAAGCCTGCACTCTTCAAGTCCATTTGATATAATCACTCATATTAATATTTTAAGTTACACCTTTCCTGGGATGACAGAACAGCAAATTAATTCATCTGTGAAGCTGAGGAAAATACTATGGAAATAGAATACTCAATGTTCCATATGTGAGACCACTTGGTACCACCCAATCAGTCTCAGCCCTGCAGTTTCTCGGTCCCAACATCAATCACCCACCCATTTCTCTCTATCCCCAGAAATCCTACACTTGTCTGGGTTCTTCTCTTGTTTTGTACAAATCACTGAACAGACCAGCAGAACTTTCCACACTTCATTCCCCTGACAACTTGCAGGTAACCCAGGTGCAGAGAACCTGATACCTGCACCAAGTAGTTCAGTAAAAGAAGTAATAGGAAGTCTCTACAACCTCATGGTTGACTGATTCCTAGTCTCTTTTAATTGAGAATGCTAAATAAAAGGTGCACTGGCTCTAAATAGGAGAATCCTTGGGGAAGTTTTCAGTTAATTTTTAGCTACAACACCAGTCACTCTCCATTCTATTAGCATCAGCCATTAGGCCTTTCCTTAAATTTCTCAAACAGGTCATGCTTCCTCCTGCCTTAGCATCAAGAAACATACGTTTCTGTTGTCATCATTCTGGTATGCTCTGCCCCCATGTGTAGCTAATTCCTATTTTTCCTTCGGACTTATGCCTACATATTTTCTTTAGTAAGCCTTTACTGACTGGACAGACTTAAGTTTTTCTAATATATACTCCCAGAGGCTTTTAAACTCCTGTTTGTCATCAGTCTTCATGTAAACATAATTGCAATTCACCCTTTCATTCACTCACAAAGTATTTTTGAGTGCTTAGTATGTGTCAGGAACAATGCTAGATTTCCACCCAATAAAAACATTGATTTACCTATTAAAAACAAACACAATTATATATAATATATATGTTCATAATATATTTATACTTACTTTTATATTACAGAATTATGTATATACAATATATAATTATATATCTTTTTTTAGAACTACATATAATATGTATCAATTATATATATAAAATTATAAATGAGGAGGAAAAGTAAAAGTGTAAAAGAGTTTATATGAGTAATGCTGAGTTAGATAAAGTTGGATACAGGCTTCAGAATTAAAAACAGGGGCGAGGGGTGACAAAGGTAGGCCTCTTTAAAAAGTGAGAATTTAGCTGAAGGAGGTGAAGAAATCAGATGTCCGTATTTATGGAAAGAACTGCCCAGGTAAAGGAGAAAACTCGAGAATTTGATATAAGGAGTGAGCATGATAGTTATGCTTGAAGGACAGTGAGGGAGTCTGTAGGACTGAGATAGAGTGAATCATGCATGAGTTGTACAACTTTGATTTACAACATGAATCAAAGCTGTAATAGAAGACAAGATCAAGTAGGTCCTTAAAGTGCTTCTGTTTTTATTGAGTGGAAAGAGAGTCTACTGGTGAAATTAAAAAGATATATATCTATGCAATCTTGTGTTTAAGTCAATCCTTTTTTTATCTGTTGGAGTAGACCACAGAAAGTCAAAGGTAGAAACAGAGTGATATGTTATGAGGCTATTGTAGCAATCCAGATGAGAGATGATGATGGTCAGGACCAAGGTGGTTGTAGGGGAGACTGAGAGAAATGGACATATACTGTAGCTATATTGAAAGCACCATCAGCTAGATTTTTTTTTTTGACAGATCAGGTATAGGACATAAATTAAGGAGAATAGCTAAGAATGACTCCTAGTTTTAATTGACCTAAGCAACTGGATGAATTTCCTAAAAAAATTGTGTAAGATTGCAGGGTCCAAGGCAGGAATAAGCTCAGAAACTTATTGAAAAGAATATTGATAAGTGATATCTACAGTGGGAAATAGTTGTGTGGTTTTCAGAAAACTCACAAGCATGGTACACATAGTTAAAATACAGATACCATTATACTTCCCAGGGAATGCTACTAAACTTGTACCCTAAAATCAGCAGTGCAGCTATTCTATGATTCAAACATTTTATACTCATGAACCATGTAAAAAGTGCCCTAAAAATTTGTAAGAATTAAAAACATTTGATCAATAAATGAGTTGATAAAACATATAAAGAAAAACATGGTATATTCCATTATGTGTATTTGTTATTATACACATTATAAAGAATGGGGGTAAATCCATGGGGGTAAATTTTAATGGCAGAAATAATGACATCAGAATAGAGACACTAAAGCAGGGATGAGTGTGATGTGGATCCCAGTCTACCTGTGGACTGCCAAGCAATGTTGGGGTGACCACTTGAATAATAAAATAAATAATTAGTGGATCACAACAAAATTAGAAGTAGCACTTCCCTTGAAAAAGTCTGCCTGGGCCTGCGCTGAAGGCAGGGAAGATGGAAGGAAATTTGTAATTTCTACAAGATTATCAGCAAACTTCTGAAGCAAGAGTAGTGGAATAATGGGTTTACCATATACTAGGTACAGCTCAATTGTTTGTTTTTGTTTTTTTAAGTGCTCATTTTTATTTTTGTGTTATTGGATTTGTTTTTAGATTATCTTTTAGTTCTGTTTAGTCTCCCATGTGGTAAATACTATTATTTTCTTCAATTTTCCGAATGGGAAGCTGTGGGGCAGGGAAATTAAGTAAATCCCCAGTTCACACAACTACAAATTGGTAGAGCTATAATTTGTATGTAAATTTAAACCTGTGCTCTTGGCCCCAGGAAATAATACCTTTGACTAAAGGCCTCCAAACCATAATGGGAGCTTTGCAACTCTAAATGTTAGTAAAAGGTCCAGTCGTAATCATACCCCATTCACCCCTGTTGAGAAACAGTTCTCTTAGCTAAAATACCTTCTCTCCTCCCTCTCAGAACACCTACATTATGGCCAATTACAATCCCACTTCCTGAATAAAGTTTTCCTATTCTTTCTAGCTTTCAGTATTTTTCTTCTCTGACCTCCTCTAACACTTACTGTGAGAAGTAAACCATTTAGCTCTAAATTATTGACTGTTCTGCTCTGCATGTTACTAGTTTTAGATTATTTCTTTCAGACACTGGCACTAACTCAGAGCTTAATAAATTGACTATTGATTGAATAACTCTGAAGTGAGCTAAAATTAAGAACAATAATTATTTAAAATGTTAAATAACTACAGAACTTTCTCAAGATTCTATCTACTGCTTAGTCCAAAGATAAACAATCTCATAATTTAAATAAAAAGAACTATGGTGAAGGGCTTGCCTGGGCTTAACATTTTATGGTATAAAACAATCACATGCAACTTCTATGAGATTAATTTATGGGTCTTCTTCTAATTTAAGTTTCCGTTATCTCAAACCCTGAAATTACGGGACACCAAATATCTCAATAGATTTCAATATCCATTTGAATTTAATCTTTTAGATGAAATTGTTTGCTGTAATTTTAATAGTTCCAAAATTAAACAGTGAAAGTGGGCAGTTTCTGCCAGGGAGAAAACTTGGAATGAATAATTAGGAATGAAAATGAATAATAACTCTGAATGTTTCATTTCATTGTTAAACTCACGAATGAAGACTTGGGCTCCACTATGAGAATAAAAAACATTTTTAAGAATTTTAATATCACTCTAAGGTCTTAGTCTCTACCTTTTCACATCCTCTTTTATGGATAAATGGTGGACTTTAAATAATTTAACATTATTTAAGGCTGAATTTCACACATAAGTGCATTTTTTATTTCATTGAAGTGTTTTCTGCAGTGCCAAAATTCTAACATTTTAATAATTTTTATGGAATGCATCATAAATTTATTTGCATGTAAAATAAAATTAAGACAATTCAGTGGAGACTTTCAGTTTTCAATCAAGAGAAATGCTATGACTTTATGCACAGATTGTAGTTGGTCAGTATGAATTGACAATAACTCCACCAGAGCATTCAGGGTGAGTAAATTTGATACTTCTTGACCCATGCAACTCTTTCATG
This sequence comes from Lyroderma lyra, assembly GCA_004026885.1. NCBI lineage: Eukaryota > Metazoa > Chordata > Mammalia > Chiroptera > Megadermatidae > Lyroderma > Lyroderma lyra. The sequence continues at coordinate 74,512 of PVJL010002531.1, read as the reverse complement.
ATATTCTTTGGCTTGATGTTCAGAGTAGGAAAAAAAACATAATGCAAGAATTTTAACAGACAGGACCTCGTTAAAACGACATTTTGAAGCTTTTCAGTTATCCAGTTACTTAGCTCTCAGAGTAAAATTCCAAGATCATGGAACATAACAGAGAAGGCTTTGATATTAGAGTGGGAGAAAGTGTGAAGAATCAATGTGTCTAGGGTTAGGTGTGAACGGAGTGGGGATGAGAGATGGGCCTGTGGAGCCCAAGGGCTCCTGAAGATCACTGTGAACATGAGAGGCTGGGGAACCTGACAGAAGATGTAGAAAGACATCATATTTAAACATTCTTAGTTTGCAGGTATGCTCAGAGTTGGTCCTGTGCTTACGTCCTTGAGCGTTCAAGTTCAGCCTCTCCACTGTGTTTACCATTATGTCAGTGCTCCAGAAATAGTTAATTTAGACTAAGTTCTTACCCAAGCCATAATTCACAACTACAACCACATGCTACCATTTTGAAGATCTCGATATATGCAGAGATGCCATTTCTCGAGGTAGAGAGGGACTAAATCATTAGGCAAATTGATGGAAATTAATATTAGCCTGATTAAGTCTGAACTTAATCTACCTTCAACATTCCCATTTTGGTTCTTTTCAAAATCCAATTAACTTATACAGCTGATTAGCACTTGCGAGTTCTGATTTTACAGCTTGCAAATTTCTCTCACCATTGCTTTCTCTTTCATTTTCATTACTTTAATCCAAATATTACAAAGAGGCTTGACAAAGCATTTGAACATTAGCCAGTTTCGAGCCTGAAAATTGCATGTATAGCTATCATTAGTTATGTTTTCTGAAATCAAATGGCATCCTTAAAACAGACAAGCAGGAGGAACCATGAAAACAAACACAGGTGACAAATCTGATGACATAAGGTATGAAGAAATAGCAAGTTTACCACATCTGAATACCCACTTCTTTATTTTCTGATAGCAAGCAAATAAAGAACCAACTACAGTATACTTATGTTTCGCCCTGGAGAGAATCAAGAAAGTAAATCTTCTCATGTAACAGGAAATTGAACTTACTTTTTGAAAGCCTTTAAAAGACTCAATTATCTTTTGATTTCACACTTGCAAATACCTTCCAAGCTCCTAGTATCTACAAGGACAAAAGAAAGAATAAATGACAATGCCCTATACTTCCTATGAAACTATTATGGGAGCATGAGATTCTTTTTAAAAACTATGGTTTCTGGGTTAGAGTTAAGTTGCAGGCCTGAAATTTTCTTTTCTGTGACAAAGGACAGCCTGAAGACCCTGAACAAATTGTCAAACTGAAACAACTAGACAAGTGAGGAAACCGTAGAACTACCAAACTTAGTGAAACTATTTAATTCTTAGAGGTAAGTGAAGGGAAGTCAGTTTTCAGCCTGTGAGTGTCTTTGGAGATCTTGAGCTTACTCTCTTTCCACTGGGTGAGGCGAGAGTAATAACATACATGCCAGAATGTGTCAAAATGGAAACATGATAGAAGACTCCAAAAAAAAAAAATCATTAACAAAAAACAAAGAACCTGAAGAATATTTTTCTTTTCCAAGAAACCTTGCTTGTCTTGACCCTTGCACTCAGTGCAAGGAAAAAATAATTTTTGCTGAGCATTTCTCTTCACTAGCCTGTCTTGACATGTGTTTTCAAACCCAATCCTGGCTACTTTGTTGCCTAAGAAACCTTAGTTATTTCAGAATTTTTCTCTGACACCAAGTCTAAATTTATACAATTCAATTAGTAAATGAGCAGATTATACATAGTATCATAGGGCTATGAAAGATTTGTGGTGAAGCTGTTATTCAGTTCAGTTATTTTGTTTTGCGTGTATGTCAGCTCATACAGCCCTTGGACATTGAGTGAATGACCAGGTTACAATTGATTAAACCAAGGCTGGATATATGACTTCAGGTGAGTCAAATATATTTTTTTCTCCTAGGAATTAGTAATTGAAGACAAAGATTCTCTTTGTCCTAGGTACTTCACCTGGAAGATCATATAGAACTCGAACCAAAGATATCTGATAGAAGCACAATCGAAATGAAGAGAAAAACATGGCAAGAAAATGTGTGTATGTGAAGAAAAAAAAGACCAAAGGAGCTATAGGTGAATTTTCACTTCCTAGTTTTAGTTTCTTGTGAGAAACTCGTATTCTTCAAACTAATTCCCCATGACTGCTTAAAGCAAATTTGGGTGGGTTTCTAACCCTTGAAAGAAAATGACCTCAATTGTAATAAGACTTTAATGTTAATAAAGCTCAGTCCTCTTATTTACTTCATAGATGGAGAAACTGAGAGCTAAGTGGGTAAAGAAAATCCTTCAGGGTAATATAGTGACTTAGCCATAATTGAGTTCCAAGAATCCTACTTCCAAAATATTTTACATCTCCTCCCTGATATTCCCCTTTACTTTGGTTATTTAGTGATTGAGAGAAGTTGTTTCATTCTTATTCTACCACTGTAAAGTTAAGAGTTCACGCTCTAAACAACATTCAATAAACTAACTAATCATTGATGCAATCAGCAGAGGCTGCCTGAGGAATGCATTTTTCATAGTAAATGTGTGGAAAAAGCAAGAGCCACGATACTGAAAACTCAGAAAGCACTATTCATAATAGTGGGACTAAGAAAGACTACGTCATTGGTCCATGAGCAATAACTCTCTGTTAGAGCTAATCTATGGTTATGTTGGATGTACCTCACTGAGTCCACTCATTTCACCTGTCTTCACAATGGATAGTGCAGCAACTGGCGAGAAAATACAAAGTCTATCAGCTGTAGCTCATTAGTTTTCCATGACAGGATGCAGACAAAGAATTATTCACCTCCGCGGACCCAGTGTCATAGAAATGGTAATGATTACTACTTCACACAGAGACACACCTACCTCAGGTCATTCAATTGCATGCACTTATATATCTCATTAGTTTGACCTTAAATGAATGAATTGTTGCATTTTATATATATATATATATATATATATATATATATATATATATATACACACACATACACACACACACATATATATAGCTTATCTGAATTTATCAAATATTTACTGCAGTGATTAAATTCTTTTTTTTTTTGTCATTAGATGGATACAAATAAAATCTAGTGAATTATGTCTGCCTTCCTGTCATGAGAGGTGTTGTTTTTCTCTGTGTGTGGTAGAATTTTGGAATTCAGATCTGACTAAAAGAAAACAATGAAACCCCCAAAACCTGCAAAACTTCAATAGCAAATGAAATTATATGATTCTTACCATGATTAACATATTATTAAGAAGAATTTCTATCAGGAAGACTCAGATGATGCCTTTGTTTATTTACTCAGAAAACATTGTGTCAACTTTTCCTCTATTCAGAATGAGTAGAAAAATCTTTATGTATTTTTTTTCAGTTTAACATACATTAATTGAGCACATATTCCATATCTGACGATGCTTGAGAGGTTTGGGAAATATCAGCAAACAAAACAGAGAATCTGGCTCTCCAGGAGCTTAAATAAGCAATTTCTGTCACTCATTTGCTTAATACTTGCCTTGGCTTCCCATCATACCTAGAATGAAGTACCAACTCCTTCCCATGACGTGGTGTAAGATGCAACCCTTGCCAACACGTACTGTTTACTCCCCAAACTCAGTAGCACGGCCCTAGGTGTTCCTCAGATGAGCAGAACCTTCCTTATTTTCTTTGCACTTAACTTTCTTATGCTGCGAACAGGCCTGGCTCACATCATTGAAGGGCTGACTGTCCTGGTTTTACAGGTCTCAGTTTAAATGTCACTGCTTCAAAGACAACTTTTCTAATGACATCACTAAAAAACAAACAAATAAACAAACCAAGCAAAATGCCACCCACTGCCAAGTCTTTCTACCATGCCATGTTTTCTTTCCTTAATACGTTCCAAATTATCATGTTCGTTAAATCAATTTCTTATTTATCCTGTCTCTTCTCTCTTCATAAATTGTAAGCTTTGTAAGAGCAAGTATGAGTATGCACATATATTTACTTTCTTATTAACTGTCTTACTTCCAGTCCTTAAAATAGTGCTTGGAATTTATTAAGCTGTCATAAAATACATTGTAGAATCTATAAATAAATAAATAAATTAGTAAATTCATATTTATGCTTTTCTTAGTGTAAAAAAGTCAAATCAATTTTGCAAAGGAATTTAATTGCTCATCCAATATTAATACATTTCTAAAAGTATCCAATATTAATACATTTCTAAAAGTAATACAAGGTGGGAATATATTTACTTTCTCTAATTGTTAGACTGATTAAAAAGGCAAAAAGTAAGAAAATAGGTTTATTTCTGAGTGGCTTAAGGTCATGTATTCTTTTTCCTTTTTTAGCTTACAAATTGCATGATTATTAGAATTATGCCTACACATATAATAGACTTTGCACCCTGGGTATTTTGAGATGTACTTAATTCAGCTTTATAAATCACATAGGAAAATGATTTATGTAAATTCAGAATTTATTAGCATGTATTAAGTTATTTTTGCTACAATTTAAGCAAACAGAAAGAGTCAAATTGATCAAGTTGATTAGAAAAAAAGAAAAGAAAGGAAGGCAATTTGCTAATAATCATATTACTATATTGCTAAACAATCAGAAATGGATAAGTTCTAGCTGCAGGAATCTTTTACCTTCATTGTAATTCAAACTGAGTACAGGAGACCAGTTTCCTGTTTATGATAAATAGTTGATTTTATGACTCAGTTTATAGGTATTTTTGCCCATGAGAGTGGGCAAAATGCCTTTTATCAACATAACAACTTCCATTAACTACTGTGAAAGTCCTACTACCACTAAATTATTCTAGTTATTGTAAATGTCAGTTCACTTAATGGAAATGAGAGGCAAACTAGGAAAATGTCTAACTACCCAATCCTGATTCTGCCACTTAGTGGCTTTAAGAGATTTTCCAGTTTTTCTAGATTCTCAGAGGCTTGGTTTTCTCATATATGTAATGGAATAAGTAATACCCATGTGACATGCTTGTAATGAAATTCAAGACAATGCATATAGTATGTCTTATATTTTTATACCTGGCTTTATTTAAGTCTATATTACAAATATGCCTATATCAGACAATCTCTTTTCTTCTTTTATAAACTCAAAATTGACATGATACTTTACTCTAAGTTAAAATCACTTTTTTTTATTGAACAATTCTTTTCAATGAGTCAGTAAGAGTTTTCAGGTGGGCTATGGATTGGCTGAAACTATCCTCTTCCATCAACATACTGCATAATTGTATTAGATTCTCCATGTTTTTGCCAAAGTTATAATATATTATCCTGATGATATTGATGCAAATAATATGACATCATAGAGCAGTGTAGTACACAGTTCAACACAGACTAGGTTGGGGTCCCTTAGAAGGTATAGCCAACCTTTTGGCTTCCCTGGGCCACACTCGGCCCCACATAAAATACACTTACACTAATGATAGCTGATGAGTTAAAAAAAGGTCTGTTCATAAATTTTGTAATGTTTTTAAAAAGCTTATGAATTCATGTTGGACTGCACGTAAAGCCATCCTGGGCCGCATGAGGCCCGCGGGCCATAGGTTGGACAAGCTTGCCTTAGCTCAAGAGGTTCCTAAGTGAATGGTTGGTATGTATATATTGGTGGTGGGACTTCTAAGGCTTTTGCTAAATCTGAGCTAAACAGTTGAGTATTGTATCACTATGTATAAAGACTTTATGAAATATGTTTCTAGTACATCCATTTAAGTAAATATTTATAAGCATTAGGATCTTTTGACATCACATTATCAGCAAGGTTAAAATCATGGTCACTACTGGACTACATCCTCTGCCTTCTACTTTTCAAAGTTCTAGAAAGTAGTTCTTCTGAAGCCAGAGTTAAGGCTCAGGTAATTCTTTTCTCTTATATCTTTCTTCACTCCTAAAGAAATGAATTTGTTATTATTCTTTATACTTTGCAACAGAAAAAATGACACATACAGAGAAAATAGAATTTAATAAAATTATACTTAATTTTATACTATATCATCTCTATTCTTTTTACCTAAAAATTGATTTTTTTAAGTAATGGGTGATAGCAATTACTCTGATGAAGACTAGGAAAAGCAAATTAAGATAGTAAGGTCCTGGATTTTCTGCTTAGTTGCCATCTGCAAGTTCCACTAAGTGATCATTTACTATAGATATGACTTACATTTGCTGTGCCATGATGCCAAAATGGTGGGAAAAAATACAGAGAAATTGAATGTGGATGAAGAAACTCAGAGCTGAGATTTAGACAAGAGCATTCATTTTTTTGGCCCAGCAAATACTTACCATTTGGTGGGTAGGGTGGGGAGGAGTGAAGAAGTATGAGAGATTTGTGGTTTCCAAATTTTACATGTACATTTAGAATAAGCACTCTATTATAAAAAAAAAAATCAAATTAATTCTCAGTGAGCTATTTATTACCCAATCTTTCATATCAACACATAGGTAATAGCAATGACTGATTGCCAGGTGCTCTCGTAAATGTTCAGATGTATTTAATTCATGTAATCCTCATAAATAACTTATGAGATGGGTGCAGTTATCCCCCATTTATAGATCAAGCAACTGAAGTCCAAATTGGTTAGTAACTTGTCAAAGTTACAGAACTATTAGGTGTCAGATATTTTAGTCCTTATGAAATATATCCTAAAGTATCTTATAGGCAACATTGCATTAATAATGAATAACAAGAATAATACATTGCTGATCATTAGTTAGTGGATCGTACCCTTCCAAGAAGCTCCTTATCACATGGAGCATGGTGTGTTTGTAAGGAAAAGTTGCACCGATTTCCTGTGATAGTTAATTCTACAAGCACTCTATAGATTTCAAGGAAATAGCACTAGGAACCAAGATTTAGGCACTGGTGTTAGAGGAAAAGTGAGGAGCACATGAAACTTGTCTTCATTAAGGAATAACCAGTGGAGACAAGATACCCTGACATTATCAGTAAAAACAGCCACTCACTAGCAGAAGAGATAAAAGTGAAAGAAGAGGGTGTTTCTACATTGAAGTCTTACAGATAAAACAATGTTGTATGTGTACATAAGGTGTAAAATTACTTTCAAATAAGTTTCTCTCTAATTGTGGCTCATAATATTTTTCAAATTCTATAGTCTTCCAAGAATATGTCAGTTTTGCCTTCAGGGTAATGGGCAAGAGTTCGAAGTCTCTCAGGCTCTTTGTTGTTCAGATCTTAATTGTTTCACTATGTTATTTAACCACGTTTTGTTCTTTTTCCAAATGTGGCAAAAAGCCACAAAAAATGAAAAGTCACTATTTTGACTATTTTGTGCATTTAATAATAACTTTTTGAGCTGCTTTGTATACAAATGATATTATTTTTATTTTAAATTTTTGTTACATGGTAATAAATTTACCATTATATTGAATTTTAGCAAAAATACTCAAAATATATGAAGTGGCATCCATTAGATTTAAGCATAAATTAGAATCTAATGGCATTGATGACATAAAAAACCCATTACAAAATGGTACACAATGTGGCATACAAAACATCTTTGTTATTGATAATGCAACCTATAGGAAAACATATTTAAAAATCTTATAAAGGGAGGAAAGCTCTTGAAGCAGTTTCACACTGAGGAACAATTTTATAGTAATTACAGTATTTGTTTTTAAGTAAATACAGTTAAGGTGGTACATTTTATTAAAATAAATGATTACACTCATGTATAAAAATTTCCTATTGTTACTCATTCTTGAAAAACACAAAATAGGAGTTCCCTGGTGGTGTAGTGGCTTAAGGTTTCAGCGCTGTCAACGCTGCGGCCTGGGTTCGATTCCCAGCCAGGGAGCTACCCACATACAAAAAAAAAAAAAAAAAAAAGAAAAGAAAAGAAAAACACAAAATTACAGAAAAATGAACAAAACTTTTTTTGAGCTCACGGGGTAGACTCAAACAGTCAATAAATGAAAATATTCATTCAGATATATGTAAACTTCTCAGCAAAAGGTTTGAGAGAATTCTTTCTTTTACTTGGACAATAACTACTTGCAATGTGACAATGTAGCTGCTGACAATGTTAGAGACCAAAGCAATTATATATCTCTCAGGATTGTCTCTGGTATAGAAAACATTAGATTTGTATCACCCATAAATGCTCAAAGGACAATGACAATGTACCAAAAGGGATTTTAAGTCAGAAAATAAATGAAAAGATAAAAACTCAGATCATGTGGCTCCCAGAAAATAAAAACTTCTGGACGAGAGAGATGACAGAATGAATTAAATGATTATGATAATAGTGATGGTGGTGATAAAGATATAGTAATAATTATAATAATAATAACAATAAGATACCCATACTCTAGCTGAAGACAATTGAAAAAAAGGGATGAAATATTATGTTTTAAATCTTTTGACATATTTAACCAATATCCAGAAGCAGCTTTGATTTCAGAAGTCTGGCAGCACACAGGGACTACCTTTCCTTAGGTTGACAAAGAAGAAAATAAAGCTGAGGCTGATCTGTGTTTTTGACATACAGCTGTACCTTGAGAGACAAGACCTCGAGTATAGGGCCTGACAAGTGTGGGAATTTGGCTAGAGCATTCTTTGCGTTCAGGCATCAAAGGGCTACTAAAAAATTGAAAGACATTGGAAATAAGCCAGTCAGTATATGACTTTCTGACCAGTTTTATGTCATTTATATAACCAGGAAAAACTTCAGGACTTGAACTAGGACTAAAATGATAGTTCATTATTGAAGTCCTCTGGCAGTTGGAATAGCAAAGGAAGACAAAATTACCTAAGATTCAAAATATTTGTTCAAGTTGTTTTGTGTATATGGTGGCTAAAACACAATAGAAAGTAATTAGATATGTGAAGAGAAAAGAAAATATGAGTACCAGGAAACACAAGTGAGAAAAGAAGCCAGGCTCACAGGTAGGTACTAAAGAAATTTGAATTGTCAGATATACTCCAAAAACAATTTCAGTGGTTCTCAACCTTCCTAATGCTGCAACCTTTTAATACAGTTCCAAGGGGTCGTGACCCACAGGTTGAGAACTGCTGAGTCTTACAGCCAATGGGCATGGAGATAAAAACTAAGCTTATACATTCAGCAGGAAACCAAAACCTGTTTTTGAAAAATCACTCAAATAATTTGGGAAAAAATTACAAGAATAAAGTGAATAAAAGATAAAAGAACAAAATAACCTGAATTAGGAGCACAATCAGCTGGTTTACAGCAGAATAGACATAGCTCAATGGAAACTAACCAAAGTTTCAAGCAAAATTATAAGTAGCTATAAAATTGGAAATACATTTTCTTTAAGATAGAAAAATGAATAATAATGGACATAGCATAAAATTGAGGAAACTTGCAAATAAATTTAGTGAAGAAAAATAACTAGGATTAGAAGAGAAGAGCAGAAATGCTGTCATTATTTGCAGATGGTATTCAATCAGGTAGAAAATCCAATTGAAATACAAGGAAAGTATAGTGATTAGGTGTAGTCTTGGGCACAAAAATCAATGTATAAAACTAAGTACTATTTTGTCCTGGCTGTAATCAAAGAGAAAAGATAACAGAAAAGATCTATGTTCACTCTGAAAGCATAAAGCATATAAAGCAAAAACTTTAGAATATAATGTTGACTTAATTAAAATAGGATTATAGTAGCATTATTATTATAATATAACAAAATATTACATTTTGTGGTTAAAATTAGCTCCAGAAAAGAAATTGTGCTTTAAGGTTGAAAAAAAAATACAGTTAATTAAAAAAAAAAAAGCTTGAATCAATAGAAATACATAGAACTTCTAGTACTTCAAATGAGGAATAAATATGTTTTTCATACTATGAAACATAGGCAAAAATCAATACAACTGAAATAAAAAGAGTGGTAGGTTTACAAACTATAGTCTCTTTATAATGCAACAAAAGTAAAATAAAATTTAGAAATTTATCAAAAAATTTTATTTGGAAATAAATATTTGTAAAAATACTTAAAATAATTGAATTATAAAATAAATAAAAACTGAAACTATAAATTAACTAGAAAGCAGCAGAGACATATTAACACAACAATCGATAGAAAATAGCAAATGCTGAACTCTACACTTAAATGCCTTTATCACAGAAGGAAACTCTAAAAGTAAACAAACAGAACTTTATGTAAGTAAAAACAGAATAACATAATGAACTAAAAGATATAGGAAGAAGAATTAAGATAAAAGATGACATTAACAAAAAATAGTTTTTTTGAGTTGAAAATATACATACTTCCAAATTTGCTGTTTTGAAAATGTCAATAACATCAAAAACCAAGTGTCATTTTTTTTAGAAAAAGACAGCAGAAAAAGAAAAAGAGAGCAGAAATGTATAATATAAAATTAGAAATGAAAAAGAAGATATAACCAGAGATACAGGCAGTTAAGAATCGTAAAAGAATACAATGTACAACATGACTTCCATAAATTTTTAAAAATCTAAAGGAAATATTTGTATTTCTTCAAAAATGTCAACCTGACATTCTAAACCCTAAGTGCTCATTACAATCACTTGATAAAATGTAGAACAGCAACAACAACAAAATACCAATATTCAGGCCCTACCTCAGATCAATTAAGTCAGGGTATCTGGGAATGAATCCCAGCATCAAATTTCCTTTCTTAGCTCCTCAGTTGGTACTCATTGAAACTGAAAATGGAGAGCTCACATTTCAATCAGAAGATTCATTTTTCTCTATGTTCTCATATCTGTTGTCGTTTTACTTAGTATTCTTTTACTATAGAATATTTTGTAAAAGAGGTAAAATATACCAATTAAAAAAAAACCAGAATCACATGAAATCAAAGCTGAATTATATTTGACTTTAAAAGAGAGAAGGAAGTGAATGATAGGGAAAAAATGGAAAGCCTTTCAATTCATTGCAATAGAAACTTAAACCTAACACTTTAATAATAATAATAATAATAATAATAATAATACCACCAAAATAAAAGGGTCTCCTATTCAAAAATGAGGCAAGGACCTAAGCAGACAAATTAAAGGAATTAAGTAGCAAGAAGGTATCTAACCTGTAACTGCCCTATTCAGAATAAATTCCACTATGACTTTTCCTTCATTAACAGAGAAAGCAGCTGGAGAGAGTAGTACCTCACAAGAATCCTTCAGGAAAGAAAGCTAAAACATTTTTTCATATATCTGAAAACTGAAAGCAACAAAGAAACAAGACAAAGAAACAAAAAGTCATGGATACAGACAATAGTTTAATGGTTACCTGAGGGTAAGGGGACAGGGGAGGGTATAGGATGCAGATGGGGTCCAATGTATGATGATGGAATGAGAACTGAATCTGGGTGGTGAGCACACAATTCAAAATAGAGATGATGTGTTATAGAACTGTACATTTGAAACCTACATAATTAATTTTATTAACCAATGTCACCCCCATAAATTAAAAAAAAAAAAAGGAAAATTGAAACACCAAAGTATCCTGTGACAGATGACTGGATAAAGAAGTTGTGGTACATGTACATGATGGAATATTACTCAGCCATCAGAGAAGATGAAATACAGCTATTTACCATAACACAGATGAACCTTGAGATCATATTAAGTGAAATAAGTCAAGTAGAAAAAATCAAGAACCATATGACTTCGCTCATATATGGAATGTAAAACTGAAAGCAACCAAGAAGCAAAAATTCATGGACACAGTCAATAGTTCAGTGGCTACCTGAGGTTTGGGGAGGGGGCAGGTGAGGAGGGAGGGGGCATTAAATACATGGTGATGGAAGAGAACTGACCATGGGTGATGAGCTCACAATACAACACGTGAACAATGTATTGTAGAGTTGTACACCTGGAACTTATGTAATGTTGGCTGACCAATGTCACCTGAATAAATTTAACAATAGAAAAATAAAATTAGAAACAAACAAACAAACAAACAACATTCTCCTAGGAAGCCAATTGGAAGTTAGCCTCTTTAAAAAGGCTTAAAAGTCATTTCATCTAATCCTACTTTTTCACAGCTTAACATTGAAATAATATCTTGGTAACTTGCAGTTTCTCATTTATTCATAATTCTTCTGTATTCTGATGAGAAGCAGTATTAATTATAGACCAAATAGTCAGAAAGTCATTCTGTATAATGGGACGCTACCAGATATTGTGATAGCTGGGAACTCCTTATAAACAAACAAAAGAATGAGCAAAACATGTACTTTTTCCTCCATAAATTTTTGTTATGATTATTATTTTACATCTCTACTACTTAATCATTGTTCTAATTTTTCATCTGGTATTACTTTTGCAAATATATGAAATCAGTATGTACTTTCTTTCTTTGATCTTTCCCCAAATGGTTTCCAGGAAGAGAACCTCAGATTGTGTATTTCTATACAATACATATATTTATACAACAGTCTTGTCATAGAAGATGAAACAAAAATGGTGCCAAGGAAAGACACTTTACAGGGGTACCAAGGAAAGAACCCAACACAAATTTGTCCTATTTGACAAACTACTCTAACCAGGCTTTGATCATAAACAAATATTACTTATCTTTTCAATAGGCTTCTAGGTTTCTCAATGTAAAGAAAAACCATAGTTACTTTAATTGATACTATCATTGAAACTTTACAGTTTTTACTCTTTTCAGTATTATAAATCCTAGAGTGAGATTCTGGTCCTTTTGGTTGGAAATAGCAAGGTAAGTAGATTTATGAACATAGTTACTCATTTTTTAATGTGTATTATCCAGTCTCAGTTCAGAGAAAACGTATCATGCTCAAAATATTTTTTACCACTTTTAATGCTTTCAACATTTTCTCTAACTAATATGCCACTTTCCTCCTCTTTTTTAGTGATAATTCTGTAGGCGACCTTTTGACACCTAAAGTTTAGTGTTTTGTGTTTGCAATAATTCCTCTCGGATGGTGCTATTCAAAGCAACCAGATAGCAAAACTTCAGAGGCCATGGTACTCACAGTACTCCTTCCTATCAATGAGTATAAAGAGAGAAAAAGCAAGTGTTACTACAATAAAATGTTGCATACATTTGAAAGTGAACGTGTATATGGTCAGAGACCTAAGCACATTTCGAACCACATATGAAAGGGAGATTGGGAGACAAAATCTATTGAGACAAATAAGTACTATATGAAACTTTTTCTACAGCTTACCTGCTAACACTTCAGTACATTTTAAAATACGTGAAAGGTTGTATTGTAGGAATAAAATTGAGAGTGCAGAAAATTAAAAGCTTCATATATATTTGTATTGTTCCTAGTTTGTGTACTTACAGATTTTAAGCCAGCTGGTAAACAGTTATGCATGAGGTTACATAGATCATTGTCATTTGGAGTAGGATAATACAGCATTAAGTTACTGAGCAGTAATAAAAGAGTAGATTAGAATAAACAGGAGTCTAGATTATCTGGGAGTGTTGATATTATTTTATTTAATTCAGCATTGCATGCATTAATGCTTTTCTCATTGGATGCAAAAGGGAATATATGAAGAACTGAAGCACTTAAGTTTATCATTGAACTTCACATCGATAGTATGTTTTAATCTCTGAGTATATTTTGTGCCATTTAGTGTGTTAATGAACATCATATCTTCATTATTCTTCGTGGGTGACAGAGGCATTGTGTCATATGGTAGAATATGAAAACATAAATGATTGAGGCTTGAGGCTCATAAATGGAGAGAAGAAGAGGCTATGGTTGTTGGAGATATAAAGAATTCAAGAGTCAGGAAACTAAAATGTCAGCAGGGATGCTCTGTAAGAAGAGAGACCGAAAATGGGACCTATGTCATATAGATCAGTTCATCAATAATTTTTTTGATGATAGACACCATTTGAAGGAAAATGGATCTATAATGCCAATATCCAAGTAGCAAGGACCCCAAATGTAAAAAGTCACAGCAGAGACATTACCCTAAGAATAGAGATTGGTTGTTCCTTAGTCACTTGTTTATTGTTGTGAGGGGAGAAGATTGATGTAGATTTTTGTTACATCTGAACACATAGGCAAATCTAGGGAAGAAGTAGCCGAAATTGATTTGGAAGAGGAAAAGATACTTTAGTTTAAAAATACAAATCAGGAGGTGTCACCATGTCAAAGGTTTGATCTGACAGCCTTCACTTGTCAAAATAGAGAGTGGAAATGTTTTATGTTATTGTTTGGCTCTATTCCTTTCATCTCTTTTTTATTTTTTTTCTCATTAGTGTCCGTGAGAAGAGGTCTTTTCATTTATGTTTGGAAAAAAACTTTGTAAAATATAACTGTTCTAGATGTGTTCAATTATGTAACTGTACCTCAGAATACAGTTGTATTGAAGATGACACAGAAATACAGTAATGTGGAGCAGTGGACTCAACCTGATAGAAATTGAGAGTAAGAAAATATCAATGAAGAGATAGAAATTTAAAAATTTCTATAGTTGTAATATATAAGAATTAAAAATTTTAAAAATCACTAGAACGTCTCAAAAATAGACTTTGTGTCAAAAAAATATACTTTATGAACTTGATGATAGGTCAGTGGAGATTATCATTCAGAGGGGAAAAAAAGAAAAAAATGAACAGAACCTCAAAAACCTGTGAATCATCAAATGTACCAATATGCACATAATAGGATCCCAGGAGCAGAGAAGAGGAAGGGGCAAAAAAGCTATTGAAGAAAATAATGGCTGAAATTTTACCAAATGTGATGAAAAACTTTATCAGCACATCTCTTCTCACCTAAAGTGGTGAAGGAAAGATGAGAACCAATTGTGAAGGTCACAATCAAGGAGAGCATTCTCGTTAGATCACCTAGATTTAATCATAGGATTATTGAATGTTTCCACTCCCTCCACAATTTACCACTACATCCACAAAATACCAGTACAATCACAGTTAACTATGGTTAAATTACTAGTTGTTGACTCTAAGTAGAAAGAGTTTTTAGAGAAACCTTCCCAAAAATGAGAAGACAAAAGCAAAGATACCAAAAGGAATTGAAGTCTCTGACCCATCCAGTTATAATGAATGTTGAAAGTTACAATGAATGTCTAGCCAGGTCAAAATAAAAGCTCACACTAAAGACTGGTTTGACCCAGTTCCTATTATCTAATACATCATGCCTGCTTTCAAAAAATTTTTACAAGGTACATGGAGGGTAAGAAAAAAATACAGTCTTAAGATGCAAAGCAAGAATCAAAACCAGATTCAGACACAGCAGAGAAATGCAAGAAATGTTAGATGTTCTGCAAAAAGAATGAAAATGATGTAGGTCACAAATCTGAATAAATCTGTTGTGACTTGGCCATAAAAAGGTGAAATGCAGCTATTTGCAACAACATGAATGAATCTTGAGAATATCCTGCTAAACAAAATAAATCACACAAAAAAAGTTGAGAACCATATGATATCACTCATACGTGGGATATAAAGCTGATAGCAACAAAGGAACATGACAAACTCATAGACACAGACAATAGTCCAGTGATTACCAGAGAGTAAAGGGGGAGAAGGGTTGTAGAAAACAGTAAAATAACTTTAATTAGTTAAAGTATTGTTACAGAATTACATGCTTACCATTTCTTAATAAAAGATTTGGTATAGATGACCAGTTCATAAAAATGGCATTACTTGTGCTAGATCCTATATATGGTGATGGAAGGGCATTTGACGTTGAGTGTTGTACACACAATGCAATATACAGATGATATATTATAGAATTGTACCCTTGAAACCTATATAATTATTAATCAATTTCAACCTCAGAAAATGTTACAAGTTCTCTGGGGAGAAAAAAATGACATAGGTTACAAACTTGAATCTACATAAAGAAGAATGTTAAAAAATGATTAAATAAAGATAAAGTATATTATTTTTGTAATGTTTAATTGATCTCATAGATAGCTTTATTCAAAGTAATATTAGTATCAATATATTGAATAATTATAGCTTATAAATAAGTAAAATAAGTGACAATGATGCTATGAGAGAAAGGAAGGATGAATTACAAAACACTGCTGTAAAGCATGTGAGCTACACTATTACTTAAGAGTTGACTTAGAATAATTGTAATGTATATTGCAAATATACATTTAATTTGTACATATTGTAAATGTATATTGTATAAATATATATTATATATAATTACATATTATATAAATACACAAAATACATTAATATAAATATATATATTTAATTCATATATGTTGTAAATACACATTTTATAGTTGTAAATGTATATTGCAAACTATAGGTCAACAACTAAATTATTTTAAAGAAATATAATATACTAAGAAAAAATTAAATTACATAACATGCACAATTAAAACCAAACAAAGCTTAAAAGGAGAGGAAAAAATAAATGAATAGCATAATGGATAGAAAATAGTTACAAAAATGATCATTATTAAACCAACTATATCAAAACACTTAGGTATGAGTATTCTCAACACACCAATTAAAATACAGAGACTATCAGAGTAGAATACTTATTTTAAAAAGGTCCAAATATATGCTGTCTACAAGAAACGTGTTTTAAAATAAAGACCTAGGCATATTAAAAGTAAAAAAAACAAAAACAAAAAATGAAGACATATATATTATGACAGAACTAATCAAAAGAAAGCTGGAACATTATACTAATTTCAGATAAAGGAGGTTATAAAACAAGAATAATATTCAGGGATAAAGAAAAGCATTACATAATGCTGAAGAGTCAATTCTACAAGAATAAATAACAATCCTTAACATGTATGCTTCTAAATTGAAAGCATCAGACTATGTGGGGCAAAAATCTCATATAAGTACAAGGAGAAATAGATAAATTTATTTTTATAGTTGGAACTTTTAACAGTTCTCTTTCTATTATTGGTAATGAAGCGAGCAGAAAAACAGTAAAACTATAGTTTCCTTGTATAGCATCATTAATCAACTTGATCTCTTGACATTTATAGAATATTTGATCTAATGACATCAGAATACACATTATTCTCAAGTTTTTATAAAACTTTCACCAAAATAGACCATATTCTGGGCCATAAAACACACCTCAATAAATTCAAAATAATAGAAATCATACAAAATATGTTTTCAGAACATAGCAGTAATACACTAGCAATCAATAAAAAGAAAGATGGTTAACCCAAAATATTTTCAAATTAAACAAAACACAAATAAGGAATACATGGGTCAAAGAAGAAGTCTCGAGAGGAATTTAAAAATGTTTTTAAATAAATTAAAATTGTTAGATAAATTAAAAATAGTGCTTAGAAGAAAGTTTATAGCATTACATGCATTATTAGAAGAGAAGAAATTTCTATAATCTAAATTTCCACCTTAGGAAATTAGGAAAAGCTAATAATTTACACTTAAAGATAGCAGATTAAAAGTGATAATAAAAATCAGAGCATAAGTCAATAAAATTAAAAATAGGAAATCAATGCAGGGAATCAACAAAACAAAAGGTGTGATTTTTTGAAAAGGTAACTATAATTGACAAGTTTATATCCAGGCTAAACAAAAAAAAAGAAAAAAAGAAGATACAAATTACCTCTATTAGAAATTAGAGCTAATCACTACTGATCTGATAGTCTTCAAAGGATAATAAAGGTACAGTATAAATACATCTATGTCTACAAATTTTGTTGTAACTGAGTCAAAATGAAGTAATTCCTTGAAAGACACAAACTCCTATAACACTGGAAAACATATATCATCTAAATTAAACTTTCCTATTAAAATTATTGAATAAGTAATTAATAATATTCTAAAAAAGATAATAGTGAACTCAAATTATTTCACTGGTGAATTCTATCAACAATTTAAGGAATACCATGACGTTATGCGTTTGTTAAAACCTATAGAATTTTATAGCACAATAAATGAACCTTAATGTGAGCAGATTAAAAGTATATATATTTAGGAGTTTGCAAATCCCAGAAAGAAATGCAGACTGTGACAAGAACTAACTTTTTTACAAATGTATGAAACAAGCTCACTGAAGAAGATAGGGGGTGCTGACTGAAGTAGTATTGAAAATGCAGGAACTCTGTAAGATGGAAAGCAAAAGGAATTACAAACAACTGTACACTAGTTGATAAAGTTGTTTCCCAGGGGGTATGAGATAATAATTCTGAGAATGCTATTTATGTGTGCTGAGATAAATGAATGACAGAAGGCAAGAGCCAGATTTCACTTCCTGAAATGAAGTTTAATCATAAGCAGTGGGAGGAAACTAGAATGATCCATGGAAATAGAGCACAACTAGAAACATCAATATAGAAAAGTCTATATGCACATACAGTTTTTGTTTGGTTACCTGAGAAAACCTATAATAAATGACACCCCTGTAGCAAATGAGCATGCTCAGTGTCCAGATACTGGTTTCTGATACCATTCTTAGCTAATAGGAACCAGGGCTCCTTAGAAAAAAGGCTGATTCCAGGACTGGGGCAGGAAACATTTAAGATGAGCCTGGAGCATTTTATAAAGCCAGCACATAAGGAAGTGTTCAAAAAACCAAAATGCCACTTTGGTGAATCAGGTATCTCAAAGGTACATAGAAGTCAAGTGAAAGAGCTCCCAATGGCCAGTACATTAAAAATTTGATGAATATAGTAAAATAATGTTGAATTATAACTCCAAGTATAGAATAAATATTCCTGAGTCCATATACTTAAGTAAATGATTTAAGAAAATTCATAAATGAAGAACAAGAGACAAATCTGTGCAAAAGAATTCCAAATACTCTAGGTAGATACTCCACCCCTCAAAAAGGGAAAATGTAACTCTCACATCTTAGATAGGAGCTGCAAATAGTGATTCCCTACGCCCTGAACAATGTGGAATGGGAAAATAAAGATTAATTCTACATTGTAGAGATCTCAGGCAAGTGATCAAGGCCAATATCAACAGTCATAAATCTTGGTGATAGTAGGCATACTTAATGAAGTTACACTTTACCTCTGTGATCTTCCTCCCAATAACCCATAACACCAGTCTTACCATGAGAAAAATATTAGACATATTTCAATAATGGGACACCTTATGAAACACCTAAAAAATTTGTCCTCAAACTGTGAAGGCCATCAGAATCAGGGAAAGTGTGAGAAACTGCCACAACTAAGAGAAGCCTAAGGAGACATGATGGCTAATGTAATGTGGTATGCTAGGTGGGCTGCTGTAAAAGAAAATTAGGTAAATTAGGTAAAGACAACACAGAATGCAACACATAAATGATGCATCATAGAACTGTACACCTGGAACCTATGTAATTCTTGTTAGCCAATGTCATTGCAATAAGTCTAACAATAATAAAACAAAACAAAAGAAAACAAACAAAGGAAATCTAAGTAAAAATACTTTAAGTAGTATTTAACAATTGTCCATATAGTTATTCATTAGTTGTAACAAATATTCTAATCCAAGATGTTAATGATAGGAAAAGCTGGATGTGGGATATATAAGAATTTTCCTCTCAAAATTTATATGAATTAAAAGTGTTCTAAAAATTCAAAGCCTAATTGAAAATATGAGAAAACAAACAAAGAAGGAATGAAGTACTAATAGATGGTACAACCTGGATGAACCTTGAAAACATGCTAAATGAAAGAAGCCAGTCATAGAAAGTCACTTACAATATTATTTTATTTATTATAAAATATCAAGAATAGGTACATACACAGAGACAGAAAATAGATTAGTAATCATCAAGGTTTGGGGTTGAGAAGAATGCTGACTGCTAAATAAATCATTGCTAATGGGTATAGGGTCTCTTTGTGGGGGATTCACTAATAAAAGTTCTGGAATTAGATAATGATCAATATACAACTTTGTGAATATATTAAAAACCACTAGATTATTTACTTTAAAAATATGAACCTTATATGAATTATACCTTGAAAAAATCTGCTTTTAAAACAATCACTGCAAATGTTTGTGTTTCTAAAATAGGTTGGACGCTAGACACTCTTGCACTCCTGGTACTTCCAGAATGTAATGACCGGTAAAATAACTTGAAAATGATGAGGCAGAAAACATTTTTCTGTTATTAACTTTTATCAGATAATTAAATATATGAAAGTGTATGTGTATGTGTGTAGGAAATAGCATAATTATATGCTGTATTTTATTGATGTGAAAACTGAAGCCTGAAGAAGTAAAATTACTTGTCCAAGATCATGAAACTAATAATTACATC
Organism: Lyroderma lyra; assembly: GCA_004026885.1. NCBI lineage: Eukaryota > Metazoa > Chordata > Mammalia > Chiroptera > Megadermatidae > Lyroderma > Lyroderma lyra. Next base: position 54,265 of record PVJL010002531.1, on the reverse strand, counting down.
ATCATTCAAGACCACATGACTTTTAAGTAATCCACACTTTCTCCTTGATCATTCAACTCTCCTGACTTTGTTTCCTGTTCTTTCCATGAAGGAACCCAATAGTAAAATTCTCTCCTTGCTTGTGTGTAGTCCATAATGTGGTACAAGGTTGTTAGTTGCTGGTTAGCCTTTTTTAACTAAGCTGCCTATACATGTATGGCCTACTCTGAATCTCTGTGGATTTCACCTTAAATGTCAAAGGAAAAGATTTCTTTAAAGTGAATGTATCTTCTTTGAACATTATATTATTAATTCATTGGCTTAACATATCACTGTCAAATGAAATAATGATTATAAAAATAGGGATCTGATTGATTATGCATGACACAAAATGAGAACTGACAACAGCTTATCACATCGAATTTGGCAAAGGTATAGAGATTCAACAACTAAATTTACCACTCTACACCTTAGCATGTTATGTACATATTCTGATGAGTTTAATAGAGAGAAATAATGCAAATCATTCTATATTCCAGATTTTTTGTTAGAATGCTTTTTGTTCATTGCTGAAAAATCAATAATAATAACCATTCCTTCAGTAACATATCCTTAAAATTTCAATGCATACTGGTAGGTTATAGAGATACTATAATATACTATGTATGTGTGTTTGCAGGTATATACAATAACAATGACTTTATTATTAAAAATCAAATTATTGGAATGTACAGAGATTTTGCTAGCAGCTGAGTATATCTTTAGCTGTGATTCAGTAAATTAAAGAGTAAAAAATATTCAGCACAGAAGAAGCAAATTATTTTAATGTAATACTTTTAAACCATTAAAATAGATTACATTATATGAACCTGGTTAAAATTTAAATCCAGCATAAAACAACAAAAATGAAGTCTTAAAAGGAGATATAGTAAAATCAATATTGCTCTTTTGGAGTGGAAGTATTCTCTTGGAACTGGCCAGTAAAGCATTAAGGTATTAGCACAAAAAATTTTCAAGATAAAACTTCTATACATTTCAAGAGTTTAATTACTGATTAATTACTAGAATATGGTACTCTTGATTCTGAAGTCTTCCCAACCAATTTGGAATATAGGATCACGGAGGAAAATACCTCTATGTCAGTGACTGTTCAAACTGTATACCTGTAAATCAAGCCACCAGGACAAAAGACAAAAACAAACAAACAAATAAAACCTGTGTACCTAAGCTATTCCATCTAGAAATGATTGTAGCAGGCTAGATTGTTTATTGTCAATTCAATGGAGGTTTAGCTTTATTTTCTACTAAGGCTAGGAGAGCTGAATTGCCTTTTAGCCCTGTATCAGTATAAGCAAAATGATTTCAACTAAAAGAAAAAAAATAACTGAATGGCAAAATTTAAGGAAATAGTTTTAAAATAGTTTGAATTTTCTGAATCTACAAACTGAAATTCAGAGGCTATCAGACTTATGAACATGAGGAGTCACAAAAAATAATTTTCCTTTGGGTGCATCCTATCATATGCCATGAGTAAAACCTAACAGTAAAATTTCATTTTGTAGTAATTGTTTTTCACTGTACTCATTTCTAATTAAATTTATAAATAGCTTTTGCAGCCAGGTAAAATTGAGGTTAACTAGAAGTCTCTGATCATAATTTATTCTTCATTTATTAAAAGAGTAAATGCAGTAGTGAAAGTTTGGACGGATGATAACCATTAGTTAATACTGGGTAGTGGTTATGGGTTCAAGTTTGTGTTTAAGTACTGGCTTTGCAAATTAGCAGCTGTAGGACTATGGGCTAGTCAATTTCCATATGCTTCACTGTCCTTCCCTGAAAAATGATGATTATGGTGATAATGATGATACACATAATCAGAATAACTCTGTTCGCAAGCTTGCTATAAAGATTAAATAATATTTGAAAGCTGCTTATCATAGTGACAAAATGAAAAGATAAATTTAGCCTCTCTACTGGGCTCATAGCAAGCATTAATAATTTAACAAGACAATCATTGTCACAGGCTCTATTAGTTAGTTAGAACTAGCACACAGAATGAACATACTAGCAATTCCTTTACTAGGGTGTATGATAATTGAAAATAAATCTACAAACATCTTCCAAACTATGTGTAAAATATGAAATGATTCGTGATGACATGATAGTAGACTATTCAGTTTATTTCTAGGTAGTGAAAACTGAAAGAGCTGGTTGCAAATGATAAGAGGCATAAAGTGACAGGGAGATTGGTGAGTTCCTCTATAGTAAGACTCTGAGAGTTTTTGCAGCATGTATTTAACCAGATAAAATACTAACTCTGTCCATGAAACCTTACTAAACACACAGGAAGAGGGAAGATTCATGCCCTTAATGTGACAATAGTGACTGAAACTATTCACAGTAGAGATTTGCAAGTTTTGTAAAATTGACAACTGATCACAATTTTGTCAAGAGTGTTTCTATTTATGTACTTGAAATACTCTCTTTTGTATACACTAGCCTCTAAAAAGTGTCATTAATTGTAACCTCTATATTCTATACAAGATCATATCCATCAAACTCCTTTTTCTTTCTTTCCTTACTATTGGGCTTTCCTTTCAACTGTCATGAATGCCTTGGGGCATCACACATGTTACCTGCATACAAAATTGGTGTGTCCTGTTACTGGATACTCATGCTATATATTACATGGGATTCTAGAATTTTTCTCTTGCTCTTCATTACAAGGTCTATACTTAATAGATAGATATAAATTTCTGGCTCTATGATTTTTTTTTGTTTGTTTAAGTTTTATTTACATTGACTTTGGTCTTTGAGATAAAAAGAATGTCAATACTGGCACATTATTTAGGCTCTAAATTTTAATAAGTCTCTTCCACAATTATGTGTAGCTGGCCTACTAGATTTGGTTCTGAGAAAACATGTTTTATGATTGAGTCCACAGGTTTAAATCAGGAGACCATTCTAAAAGTTCTACAAATAGAGCAAAAGATAGCAATGCATTGATATTTCTGGAATAAAATCTGCCTTCTACTTTTCTCTAATGGAATGAAAGAATGAAAGAATGTTCATCCTTTTTTTTTTATTCAGTCAGCCACTCAAAAATATTTATTGAATGCTGAATATATGTTTAATTTTGAGAATTCATGAGGTACCATATCATATGAGACATATATTAAAATATACAAAAATGTAAAATTACAACTTCCTGAGTAGATATTCTGAAGGAGTAGTATAGGGTTCAAGTAGGACATGAAATAGAGAATTTAATATGGTCATGAATTCTTTCCCAGCTTTCCCTGTTGTCCACAAAATATGGAAGATATGAGCTGATTTTTATTCTTTTTTCTTTTTTTCCCTTCTTTTCTCTCCCCTCCCTCACTGACTCTCTTCCTCCTTCCCTAATTTCTTCCCTCCCCCTTTCTGTCTTTCTCAGAAGAATCAGAAGAAGTAGGACAGAGTGCAAGAAAAGGCATATTAAGCATGCTACACATGAAAATTTGGTATGTTGGCAAACCAACACTCAGTATAGAATTCATAACTACATATACATTTATTATTAAATAAAAAATAATACAAACAAATGCACTAATATAATATTCAGAAAAAGTACATTTTATTAAAGGAATAAACTGAAATCCAAAGGCATTCCAAGCAAAGTATCATTAAAAACAAAACAGAATCTCATGAAATGAAACAGAAAGAGAGACCAAAACCAATTGAATTGAGAAGTGAATTCAACATTTATGCTTCCCACAGGTATGGAGATCAGATTTTCAAAAAATACTTTTATTAAAACAACTTTACTTGGACAAACTATAAGAAAGTCAGTGAAATTCCTTAGTGTTCATCTATTAAGAATGAGTTGAAGTAAGAGTGGAATTGAAGTCATTGATCTAGGCTACAGGGAATGTTTGTGACTATCAGGAACCTAGAGCATTAGGTCTTACGGTGCTTACAGAGAGAGTGAAGACTTGCCAGGTGGGAATGATGGAACTGGTCTCCCCTCCATGAAGTTGGAAACTTGAAGACATGTTTAGTAAAGGATGGGCCAAAATGTATCCATAGGCTAATAAATCATGTAAACAGAGGAAATATCTGTCTCTATAATCACTCTCTTTGGAAGAAAAAATGAATGCCTTCAGAAATTTTAACCATATTTTGACTCTAATTTAAATGTGTGTTTCTGTTTTACACCCATTATGTATTCTAGAACACCATGTGAAATTTAGTATTCTCCTCAAATTCCCAAGATAAATACATCCGAACTCTTTTGGAGGAAAGCATTCTCAACCCAGGAGATCCAGGACTTCCATGATTGAAATCAGACAAATTAAAAACCCTAAGACATATGAATTAGGCTGACAGACACACCAGTTTAAACAGGACAAAAAACAACGATACTGTCCCATTTCCAACAGTACATATAGTCAGCCTACTGTAACCTTGAATTTAGTCCAGTGAGCCTAGAATGACCATACATACTGTTTAAAACAGAGAAGTACTATTGTTTTTTGTCCTATTTAAAATGGTACATCTGGTCAACCTACATATGATAAAACAAGTGACCATGAAAAAGTTATAAAAAATAAGTACAAAAATAAATCTCCAAAGAATCAATATTGAAATTATCTCATAGGAGAGTGTGCCCAAAGAGTTAACATAGCAGGCTTGAGAATGCTATCTTTAAATGTGCATGTGTGTAAGAAGGATCCTTCACTGACAGGAAACTGATTTCAGAAGGGTTCTCATTGCTCCCTAAAAATGGATGGCTCACTGTGCTTAATTTGTTCATGCAAACGCTGTGGTTTATGCTGAATGCCTGCTTTTCACCTGTAGTCTGGACTCTATGTGCAACATGAATAGTACCTACATGACCAAAACCTTGGGCAGTGAGTCTCTAATGTGCTTCTCTAGTATATACACGTATCACTAAAAATATAACAGGTGGATTGACTAACTTATTAAACCTAGTGTTTCAAAGTTCAAGCATGTTGTAAATGTAGTTCCAGATATTTCACTAATTACTTTGTGAAATTTAAATTGTGAATTTAAAGTAATTATTGATAGACATTTAGTCACTTATATTAAATAAAATACACACACACACACACACACACACACACACTCCATGTGTATTGTCAGTTGTTGCTAGAGGAATGAATTAAGCATGCCCTCTGTGACTGAACTGTGAAAGCACTCTTGGAAATTTATTCATGGATTTCTTCAGTCATGACCCCATGCAACTTTTCCCTGATTTTGATTTGTATTATTTCACTGTGATAATTCATAGCTAGCTGTACATATGACTATCTGCTGAGTCCTGTGTATATTTTTAGGCAATTTTCAAATTTGGAGAGGGTCTTGAGGATGTGGAAATATAACATGGCTTGTTTAAAATATATTAAGAAATTAATAAGTGAGTAATACGAATTAAAAATTTAAAAAAGGAAAATGAAATTTAAAACAGAACTTTAGGAGGTGGAATTCATAATCACTGAAAAGACCAGATCAGTACACATTTTTAAAAGTCTTAATATATGAGTATGTGTATAACATAAGAGAACACTAATGTAATGGAAGATAAATTTAAGAAATTAACACAAAGTAATCAAATGGAGCAGAGACATGTAGAAGAGCACAAAAAGAAAAAGTAAAAGATTTAGAGGTCAAAATAGGGAGGATATGAATCTTCTATTAATATGTACAGATAATGCCCACTCTACAAAGGGACAGAGATCATTACAATTAAAAAGAATATCCTAACAGTGACTAGTAAAATCAATCTACTTTCCATGTAAGGACAATTAACAGAATAGAAGATAAGCCCCCTCAACAACAAAAATGGAAGCAGGAAGACTAGATTTATAGTTTCAAATTGATGAGATAAAGTAAAAGTCAATTTAGAATTGTATATTTAGCTCAACTTCCATTAAAATACATAGATTTTTTTTTCAAAATAAATTATAATGAATGAGCTTAGCACCAACTATACAACCTCATTAAGGAAACTTCAGAAGATATATAATTGTAAGATAAAAATGATTATGAAGGAATTCTAGAATGGAAAAAAGATGGAGCAAAAGAAGTGATAAACTTATAGATATAGTTAGAGAAATATAGATTATAAAATGCAAATTATTAATTTATATTTGGGGAAGTTAAAAAATTGATATAAAATGCTAGATAATACATGCAATAAGCATTTTATAAATACAAAAAACAATATATAACAATGTGTTGTATTTATAAGCATCTAAAAAGAAAATATAATTTAAAACCTTAGCCTCAATAAAATAATTGAGGCTAAATCTTCTAAAGAGATGGCTTTGGTTGTCCTTATTATATATAAAATTTTATGAAAAGATAGTGAAAGAACATAAGTTAATGAAGAAATACAGTACATTCATTGATGTGAAAGTCTGATAGAGTAAATATATCAATGATCTAGAGATAGCATTATATATTACATACAATAAATATATATGTGAGTATACAATTAATGTATATGTATGTGTGTTTGTGTATGTATGTCTATTTAGAGTTATTTTAATAAAATATTTGATGATGCATTTTTATCTAAGTACCATTTTAGCGTCATCTTATAGTAATACTTTTAATTTTGTTAAATTTCAAATATTTTAAAGTTAAATATTTTTGTATACCTATGAGTTGTTTAGCTACAGTTTGAGTTTTCAAGCTCATTTATATTTTTTTACCTTCGTGTGCATGCGTGTGTGTGTGTGTGGTTCTGGTGGTTCAGGGAGATAAAGTGAATTTTACAAGTTATAAGTTAGTGTTGCTGGAAAAATTCTCAGGTCATTGCATTTTATTTTGTACAATGGAATCTTTCCTATTTTAGTATATTTCTTAAATGAATACATGATAGTTTCCACATTCAATTCCATTCAGTATATTGGGCTAAATGTCATTGATCTGAAAGTCTCTATCAGATGGAACTCAGTTGAATTTTTAGGTGCAAATCAATTTAAATGAAATCAAGTTTAGAGTTTGATCTGACTTTGATGTTAAGCAAGAATCTCAATTTGGCTGGAAAATTCTGCTTTCAAGAGCCAAATTCATTTTCAAGCTTTTCCCTCTTTCAACTCTATTTCCCTGAAGTCAAAATGAATCAAACCTAGCAGTGTCTTTATTAGATTAATTGGATAATTTCAACTGACAGTGTTTTAAAATTCTAGTTCTAATCTATGTCTGAAAAGTTGGAAAACTCCTTGGAAAAATAATCAAGTAGAAAATAAAATTCAAGAGCACAAATGTGTCCTGCTATTTCAAGATCTCAGCTAAATTATATGCAAATGTAAGTTTGTAGTCAATATGCTCACCCTTTTAATAGTCTTTAGAAAGGGATGATTAGAAAAATGGGCCTTCAAATACAAAAGTGAATTAAAATATGCACCATTCCCTCCACATAATAAACATAATCGTTACATCAAATCAGGTTAATTACATTCTAAATCTGTGAAGAAATTTGATGTCATGAGTTTCAGTTTTATCAGAAGAGCTGACAATCTGAGTTATGGTAATAGAGAATTAACATTGCTATTATCTTTAGTTTTTTTACATTGTTTCTATCACTTTAAAATAATAACTTATGTTTTTATATATCAGTCTCTAGTAAAAGCATTAATATTCAATGTAATGTTTATTCTAACTTATTGTATGCAAATGTGCATAGCCACTTTATATATTTTAATGTTTTAAGTATGAAAAATTATTTGGGCAACTTATTTGGCTGAACGTTTCATGTAAATTTTTAATAATCTTTGTATAATACATCTTGCTGATTTTTTACTGTTTTCTAAATTCACCTGCTTTACTATTTACCTAGATTTCACTTAGAAATCCTAGATAATTTTAAGACACGCAGAGAAAAATTTGGGACTTATATAATACATGGACACACATCCAAAAAAAAATAAAATAAAATAAAAAACCTACTCAGGATAGTAATACTTATATATTCAGTTTAGCACCCTTGCTTACATTTTTTATTGTTTGTTGTTTTAAGATTTTGATTATTTTATATTTGCATAATTACCTTTATAAATTATAATTTTGTTAAATCTGTTTAATTTTTAAAACAGATCTCTGGCTATCACCCACTATTTTTCCTGAATTTTATACAATGAATATTATTTCACAAAATATCAAGCCTCATGGCTTGATATCATCTTTTGTGTTCACTGTCAAATCATGTCTGAATATTATTTCCATGGATCTACTGATCTGCACTAATGTCTCTTTCAGTAATAGTAGAAATGCTTTTGTGGATGCACTAGCAATGTTTGATGTGTTCAGTTCCCATTCCTACAGGGTAGGATTATATACAAGGTTGAATTACTTAGATTTTTATATTGGACTCTATGAATTACTAGATAATTTGGCTGCATTCATTGTACACTGCAATTTTGCCAGATGAGATGAGGGCAAATTTACCCCATCGGGCCCTTGGGAATTCTCAAAGAAAAATTAAGATACACTCACGTTTCTTACTTAGGAATTATCCATGGTTCTGGCACCCACGGTTATAGCTTAGATCTTGTGACCACTGCCTCAGATATGAAAAAAATAAGTAATCTGGGGAAAAAATAGCAATAGTATAGTCATACCAGAATCCTGCCCCACCTTCTCTCCAGCTTTTCCCCTCAAATGGGGTGATCTATCTACTGGGGACCCCCTTTGCTTCCCTGTCCAATTGAGTGTGAGAAGACACTTGTGAAGGTATGTAAACCAATCCTTAATGCCTTCATAGCCCTCAGTCTCAGGCGACATATTTTTTGTGGCTCATTTGGATTCTCTCCCACCATTACTGAGGGTGAAATGGTGTTCCTTGTCCTGAGGAAATGTGACTTAGCTGTCCAAACCTTTTCTAGCACTTTTAGAGTATGCAGAACATCTACCAGTGGGTAACCAAACCCTTGTCCTCACTGTCCATTCCTGATAGGACTCATTTATAGCCTCCCAGGGCTACCAGCATGACTTCAACCAGCCATGTGTGGGACCTTCCCATTCCCCCAGGTTTATCCTTTTTCCCCATAGCTACCTACAGTCTCTGTCCCTCTTGTCAACTGACAGAACAGTTCTTATTGGCATGTATGTCTCAGAAATTAAAAGAAGCAAATGTCTAATTTCAGCCCATCTCTGAATTGTCACATGCTCACAATGTCCCTTCATTTTATGGACCCAGGAGGCGACCTCAACTAAGCACACCAGGATATCTGCTCACCAATTTCTATCATCTTCCAGTCCTGGAAAGGGTTCTTCATGTCCTACTTTAATGTTCTACTTTAATGTGATTTTTAAATTTTCATAGGGCTGCCCCCCATATGAAGACCTTTTTGATAGGCCCATTTTCCACTGCCCTTCTGCCTGACCTTAAGGCCACACCATCAGCCAATGCCCATGATTCAGTAAAAACCCCAAAATAGAGGCAAACTAAATGCAATTGAGTCCATCCGACTTGTTTTTACCTCCCTTCTAATACAAGCAAGGCACAGGAGAGTTTCTACTGTCATTTATGCCAAAGTGTCAACATCAGTCACTAAATCTTATTTCTTGGGTGATTTCCCTCATATATCTAATTTCTCTACAAAATAGTATGCCTTTATTTTCTGGAAAAGTGATTACTAGCATATTGAACAAATTTGATATTTATGTAAAGGAGGCCATTGCTGGCAGCCTTGAAAGCGTGCTTCTGAGGCCTGTGTTTTCTTAGCCTCTGGGCAACAAGTACAGACTCTTTTGTTGTATTCGTGGTTGAGTTTTCATAACGTCTTTTCATTTAAATGTCTTTTTGCATCCTTCTCATTTTAAGCTTTGAGAGTAAAAGAGAATGGATCAAACCATATATTCAGACAAGATAGTGGATGTGTTCAAATTAATTAGCCAACCAATGGCATACAAATCCTTAAAACTTGCCGCCATTTCTAAAGTCCTGCCTAAAACACAGGTTCCAGAGTTTTCCTGAACCTTCACTCCACTTGGTCTGTATTTTCACAATGACCTATTTCCTGATGATTAACAATACACTTCCTGGATTAGGAAGGAGAGGGAAAAACTGAAAAATGAACCCTTGTGAAGCTCAGCACAAGCAAATAATTGAGGTAATCACTTAGATGATTCGAGTGCAAACCGATCCCCATCCTTAGAGCAGAATGACCAGAACACTATAAAAGCATTTGATGGGTGTTTGTGGGTGATATGTTTGTAAGATGGTAAATTGAAGAATGTCAAAAATAATGTTCATCATCTTTTCCATATTATAAAAGTAAAATGAGCTCAAAGATAGTGTATGATGAAAATTCAATATTTAATTAATGTTCTAAACTCAATATACTTTAAGAACTGCCAAATCAGAATAGACAATTGAACAAAAATTCATCTATTATCATTATTACCATCAACTATTTATTAAAAACTTTTTACTTTAGTGGCACAGTTTTTAATTTCATAAAGAAATTTAAGAACCATGTTCTTTGGGTTATATAAAAAGACTTAAACATTTGTGATGTGATGTTAATATTGAAGGTAGATACATATATTTACATATTACATGTATTTACATTTATATATTTATATAATATATATGTCACATAAATAATAAATATATGTATCTTATATGTATGTAATTACATAAAATGCATGTAATATAAGATACATATATTTATATAACATATACCTAATTTTACTTGTGCTCTGGGACACATGTATAGTGTATTACAAAATAGATATGATATGTGGTCAAATGAGAACAGAGTAGGACATAAACTGTATTAACAATAGAGGTCACACATTAGAGCTCACTAAATCTGCACAGTGTTATTGACAGTGGTGTTTTAATACTTCAAAATTGGTTATCAGCATTTAACTATCAAAAAATTTTACTTAAAAATACAAATTTCTAGATTCTAGGACTTCCTTATTTAACCATAAAAAGGTAGTGTAGTAGATTTTTCCTTGCATGGTAATTGGTTATAATAGACTGTAAAGAATAATGTCTTTTATGAATTAAAATTTACTAGACATGCAATGAAGCTAGAAAATTTAACTCAATAGCAAGAAAATAAGAATTCCATAGAAACTAACCCTGAGTTGAGAGGATGTTGGAATCAGCATAGAATAATTTTAACACAACTCTTAAATGCACTATCAAGGACTTAAATATCATTTTAATAAATAGGCTAATGAAGAATTTAAGAAAAAATGGAAACTATAAAGAAAATTCAAATAGAAATTTTAGAAGTATAAAGTATATAAAATTAAATATTGTATGAGTTCAACAGAAGTACAGAAACAATATGAAAAAAGTCACCAAAAATTCAAGTTTAGAGAAAGTGAATAGAATATCAGTTAATTAATGGAATATAAAATTTTGCATCATATATATTATTGTTTCCAAGGAAAAAGAAGAGAAAGAATTGGGAAAAAACAACCAACTAACTAACCAACAAACAAAATACCATGATAAAAATGTTGAAGATTTTCTATATTTTAAGGAAAAAACCTAAAAACAAATAATAGCTAGAATTAGTAGCATATTCTAATAATAAACACTTTTAGATTAATGGAGTTAAAATTAACTAAATTTTATGCCCATTATTGAATTGGGTCTTAGACTGAAAAAATATATAACAACAAAAAAGAAATCTGTACAAACCTCGCCAAGGTTATGACACCTTTGTACAGTGTTCCCAATGTAAGCACACAGTGGCAAGTTTGCAAACTTAATTGTCAGATTTTGGGCATGATGACAACTCTGATGGCCATTCCAGAAAAAGAGTTCCAAAATTGCTTGACGGGTGGACTAGCAATTTTGGTGCTGGCATCAGTGCATAGCTTCCCAAGGGGAGTCCTTCGAAGGTGACTGTAGTGATATTCAACAATGAGGTAGGTAGCACTTTTTCTAGGATGAGTTCATGAAATTAATTGTCTAACCTCATACATAGTCTAAGAGAGTTTAGAATAGCAACTTTATAGGATTTAGAATTTCAGTATAGGCATTCCAGTTTGAACTATACTTAGCTTTCCTTAATTGTTTATCAGTTAAATCAATGAGTCATTTTTTTAACTATGTCAATATACTGTTATCCAAGGTGCATTTCCCCTTTTGTATTCTCATTCACAAAATTTATCTAGTTGCTTTCAAATAAATGGTCTTATGGGATTAACTATTTTGTGTTTATTCTCTCCAGCCTACTAAAAAGGGACAAATTAAGACTAAACCCCATCTATTTTAATGGCAGTTTTTGGTGGAAGGCACTTAGAGCAATCCACAAACTTGAGCTAATTTTCTCACTGACTTGGACTATAATATTTTTTCCTATATGAAACACTGTCTAAAAAAAAAAAAGAAAAAAGAAAAAGCTTGTCTAAAAATACAATGACATTCAGCAAAGTCCCTGAGATTCACTGATATATTCATGTAAATTTGTAATTTAAATTACAATATTTTATTATGGTAAACTCCCTTGGTTTTATTTACTCAACCAAATAAATTGTCTAGTATTTAATATGGCATCTCAGTCACTGTGGTTGGTAAATTACTTCATCTTTTTTCTTGGTCTAAATTACATCCTTTGTATTATAAGTTTTTGATATGTTCTGTCTCCAAGTGTTTTGCCTTGTGTAATTCAAGGTTAAACATGTCAATAATTTTGTCAATTATAAATGGCTTAAAGTTTGCTATACTTGCTAGCTAACTAATTAGCCTTCTACAGTTTCATGGATATGGAAGAATATATGAGGCTTTGGGGTCAGAGACAAAAAGGTTTTACTCACAGAATATTATGCATCACAGGTATTATGTTTATGATGGGAACTTTTGCTCCTAAGTCCCATAAGGGTGACAAAGTCGTGCAGGCAGAAAATTCAAATGTAGTGGTTTTTCCTCACAACCGGAAAATCCAAAGATAAGTGACCCTGATCTTTTACAATTGGCTTTAAGCAAACATTTCCAAAATTTCCCCAGAAAGAGATGTTATATGTATCAGATTAAACAACAAAAATCCTTATCCTCTTCTCTGAAAGGTGATTCTATGATGGGCAATCCCCCCAAAAACCCAGAATTATCTTTTTATGAGTGGGTTCCTTGTAGTACAGGCTTCACCTGTTAGATGAGTGTTCTAGAAACCCATCTGCATCAGTATATCAGCTGGCATTATTGTGAGAGGCTGCATTCAACTTCAGTGAACTCTTTTGGAATTTCTTTCAATGTGTTTGTCCATTTCATGACAGGTGATTTACATGAACAACATGTAGCATGACAATGCACCTGCCCACACTGTGCTGAATGTTTAGGAGTTTTTGACCAAACAGCATGACCCCCATACCCCAGCCACCCTATTCCCCTGATCTCACCCCGAGTGACTTTTCTTTTGTTTCCCCTGATAAAAATATCCTCAAAGGGAAATGTTTTGTCAATGTGAAAGAGGTAAAACAAACAAACAAACAAACAAAAAAACAGAAAAAATGCAGAAGTACTAAAAGGCATCAAAATCAATGAATTCAAAAACCATTTTGAGCAATGAAGAAAGCATTTTGGTAGATATATTGCATCAAATGAAGAGTATTTTGAAGGTGACTGAAGTGTAAACATGTAAGAATAAATACACAATTTTGTATAAATAAATTTCACTTGTTTTTTGGGGGGAAGCATCCTTCCAAAACTCTTTACTACATAAGCATTCTTGAAAAGAGGTAGCCAGTAGCACAAACTCAATGTCTCCATTAGCAAGACGTATCGAAATTAGATAGCCATGAAATAGTTTATCTCAACACAATATAACGTAAAAATTTCTACCCAGAGAGACTGTTCTGAGGATTAAAAGTCATGATTTAGCTTCCAGTAAAGATGATGTAGTAGGTAAACTCTGTTCTTGCCTCCTGCCACAACTACCTCAAAATTACAAATGAACTACAGAACAACCATCATTGAAAACTGTCTGAAGTGTAGCTAAAGAGAAGACTTACAACTAAGGTTATGCAGAAGAAGCCACCTCAAGACCAGTAGGTAGAGACCCAGAACAAACTGGCCCCACAACCACTGTGGCAATTAAAAATCAGCAGGAATATCTCAGCTGTAAAAATCCCCCTAGAGAAACAAGAGGTCTCAACCCTACACCAGATTCCTACCCTAGTGATCTAGTGCTGGGAAGAGAAGTTCTCATATCTTCTAGCTATGGAAACCAGTGGAAATTTTGACTGAATTAGGAAAAGCTCTGGTGGCACTCCTCTTAAAGGCCCTGCACATAGACTTACTGGCTGGTGAACTCACTTGCTCTGAGATTCATCACTGGGACAGCAGCTTGAAAGATGCCAGGGACGTGTAAAGAGAAACTGAAGTACCTGGCTTCAGGATGAAGTCTAGAAAAACAAGTTTCTCCAAGACAGAAGTGCTTGCAGAAGCCACTGTCCTTTGCTGAGACCTGTCCCAACCCAACCTGCATTTACAGGTGGATGTCATAGCTGAGTTTCTAGCAACCTGGTTAACAACATTTGCCCCACCTTGGTGATTCTCTGAGACCTCACCCCACCCAATTTGCGAACCCACCCAAGCGGCTTCCACTGGCTTTTCTACACAAATGTCCTGTCTTTACTCAGGCTGCGGACTTTTCTGAAATCTCTCAAAGGTTCACAAACCCAAAACAAGCAGCATCTGGCCTCAGTGGTCTCTGTATCTCTTGCTAAGCAGCCTCAAGCTTGGCACTATTGACAGCTGACCTCAGTTTATATCTTAGCCTCTCTAACTGACCTCTAAGCCCAGCACAGCTGGCAACAATCTGCAAATCACTTTGTAGCTCATACCAAGTGGACCCAGGCAGGGTTTAGGCAGCAGCTGATCTTGGTCTACAAAAGAGCACCTCCTAAGAGGCCCCAGAATGAACACACCCAATTGCCAGCTTTAGACCACACCAGAGTGCAACCCAACCACTTCCACAAATGACATAACCAAAGGGCTGATTCGCAAGCTCCAGAGCCCAGCTAAAACAAATCTTACTCAATAGGGTCAAACCCTGCACAACACTTCTTCCAGTGTAATCAAAGCCACTCCTCACAACCTATCAGCCTGAATGTCAATTCATCCCATTAGTGTGTCAATAGCAACCAAGGCTTAACTATATCAGGAGGCCACACACAACCCACACAAGGAACACTCCTGGATCACCTGATCAAATGACCAGTGAGACTGAGTCACTGTGTCCCATAGGACACCTACTACAAAATGCTAATCTACCAAAATCAGAGACATAGCAAATATGCCTAAAATATAGAAACAAACACAGGGAGACCACCAAAATGAGAAAACAAAGACACATTTCTCAAATGAAAGTAGAGAGCAAACCTTCGGAAAAAGAACAACAACAACAGAGGCAGAATTCAAAATACTGGTTATAAAGATATTCAGTGATTTCAGTGAGGACTTCAGCAAAGAGGAAATGTAACAATGGGAATATGTGTGTGTGTGCGTGTGTGTATGTGTGTGTGTGTGTGTGTGTGTGTGTGTGTGTGTGTAAAGACTGACAGAAATGAAGAATATATTAGAAGAAATCAACAGTAGATTAGATAAAACAAAGAATTGAATCAGTGATTTGGAAGATAAGGTAGTAGAAAATGCAAATCAAATCAACAACAGCAATAAATGAATACAAAAAAAGTGAGCATAGTTTAAGAGGCCTCTGAGACAACATCAAGTATACCGATTTTCACATCATAGGGGTACCAAAAGGAAAAGCGAGAGAGCAAGAAATTGAAAATCGATTTCAATAAATAATGATGGAAAACTTCCCTAAACTGGTAAAGGAAATAGACATAGAAGCCCAGGAAGTTCAGAGAGTCCCAAAAAAGATGAACCCTAAGAGACCCACACAAGACACATCATGATTAAAATGCCAAAGTTTAAAGACAAAAAGAATTTTAAAAGCAGAAAGAGTAAAGTAGTTAGTTACCTACAAGGGACTAACACTGTCAGATGATGTCTCAACAGACACTTTGCAGGCCAGAAGGGATTGACACAAAATTGTCAAAAGTGATGTAAAGTAAGGACCTACAACCAAGATTACTGTACCAAAAGCTATCATTTAAAACTGAAGGGAAGATAGAGTGCTTCCTAGATAATAAAAAGCTAAAGGAGTTTATCACCATCAAACCAATATTATAAGAGATCAGTTAAAGAAACTTCTTTAAAAAGAAAAGATAGTAAATATGAATAATAAATGGCAATAACTACTTATCTATCAATAGTTACTTTAAATGCAAATGAATTAAATGCTCCAATCAAAAAACATAGGGTGGCTGTATAAATAAGAAAACAAGACCCTTAGATATTCTTCCTATAAAAGATTCACTTCAGATCCAAATGACACAAAGTCTTAAAATAAAGGGATGGAAAATGATATTTTATGAAAATGGAAACAAAATAGAAGTTGAGGTAGCATTGCTTATATTAGACAAAATAGACCATAGAAGAAAGACTGTATCAAGAGACCAAGGAGGACCCAGCAATTTCACATTTGACTATTTATCCAAAGAAACCTAAAAGAGTTATTTGAAAAGACATGTGCGTCTATATGTTCATTGAAGCATTATTTATAAGAGCCAAGGCATAGAAGCAACTTAAATGTCCATCAATAGCTGATGGATAAAGAAGAAGTGATGTATACACAATAGAACTTAGCTCAGCTGTAATAAAAAGAAAAAGAAAATATAGATAGACCTCTAGAGGATAGTATATTGAGTGCAGTAAGACAGACATAGACCACATAATTTCAGTTATACGTGAAATCTAAAAAACAAAATAAATGAACAAGTAAAACAGAAATGAATCATAGATACACAGAACATTTTGATAGTTACCAGATGGGAGAGTGTTGGGGGGATGGGTAACAGGAGGAAAAGAATTAAAAAATCCAAATTGGCAGTTACAAAATCATCCTGGGGATGTGAAATGCAATGTAGGGAATATAGTTAATAGGATTGTAATAACTCTGCATTGTGTCCAATGAGGACTAGATTTATCAGGATGATCACGTTGTAAGTTACGTGAATGTTTGATCACTATGTTATACACCTGAAACTAATATAATATTGTATGTCAACGGTAATTGTACAATAAAAAAATATTTTTTTAAAAAGTCACGATTAATAATTTGAGATTTAAGGCATTTTTCCCTAGTAAAGGTAGGATTTCCCCAATAAATTTAGTGTGTTTACCTGTTATTAGTCATTCACTTGGATCTGCCAACAATTATTGGATATAATCTAGAGTTAAACCATGGCTTTGATGAGGAAGAGTGAGAATTTATATTGAGTCAGCATTTCTACTGGAAGTATGCATTCCTTGGAAGGACAAGGTAGACTTAATCTGTGGGAAGGGGATGAAAGGAATTTTTAGGAGTCAAAATTAAAGAAGGAATTCAGGCAGTTTTAATGACTGGGTTTTGCTGTCACTTTCACTTCCATCTGTGTAATTCCTACCTGTACATGAGACTGTTGAGACTAATAACCTTTTTCCCCCTTCCTAATGAAGGTACATCTATTTCTTTCCCTGGTTGACCTTTGTCTCTGATTTTTCAGGCTAATTTTGTTCTTAATGTCTGTGTATTATCAAACCAAAATTACTATTTTTCCTTAGTATGCACTTCAGAATCTATTTCTCTTTATTACTCTGCTTGATCCCCCATTGATCTAAGGCAAACCTTTTGCTAATGTGTGTGGGAATATTTATGCATCACTACCATGTCCCTGATGTATTGTAAAACAAATGACCACAAAGTTAGTGATTTTAAAACCACATTCACTCACTACTTCACAGTTCTGTAGATCAGAAGTCTGGTCACAGCACCACTGGGTTACTGAGTTGTTGGTATTGTCTTCTAATTCTGAAATGAAATTGTTGTCTGGGTTGACTTAGCTGGATTGATTACTCAGGTTGTTGGCTAAGCTCAACTATTTGCAGCTTGTAAGGCTGAAGTCTCCACTTCCTTTCTGGTGATCATTTGTGGGTAACACAGTTCTCGAGAGCCTCACAGGTGGCACATGTGCTGCCTGCTCCCTTAAACTTTTTTGGGCTAGTCCAGCCATCCATCGCCTCTTGGACCACAGCCTGGGTTAGCACTTGGCCCTTAGCCTGCGGCTAACCCTCACCGCATACATCATACCACCCACCAATTCCACCTACCACTTGACTGGACCTGTTCGAAAGGTAAATTGAGCCAGAATGCTTACTCTCCCAGGATCAGAGGACATGAAGCTTCCGGCAGGCAGGGCTCCTAAATGTAGCTCTTGTGAGGATTCTTTGCTGCATTCCCAGCAGTGTTTGAGTTCCTGTGAGATTGGGTTTGCCAGGAGAAGTGTACTCATGGATCTGTCTCTCCAAGTTCCCCCCATCCTCTGTGATCCCTCTGGTCCTCAGCACATCCTTCCCCATCGTCTTGCTGGCCCTCCAGACAGATTGGGGTCACTTTAGAATTGTGCCTATCACAGGAATTTATTGTTTAGGCCAAACTACCTAGGATAATATTCATTTTTAGAAAGCCAGTTGTGCCAAATAAAAAACCTAATCACAGATGTGATATCCATCCCATTGTATTTATATTTCACTTCTATAGTCACTACAAAGGATTGTACAAGTGTGTAGGTCATCGAGGTTCTCTTTGGATTCTGCCACCACAGCTATTTGTATAAGCATATCATCAACTTTGCATTGCAAGTTACTAATGTAACATCGTGAATTTTACTTTTAAACTGTTAACCAATGGTCGTCGTTGTGAATTCAATGTCAACAGGAGTCCCTAATTTGGGATCCGGTAAGGAGAGAGACTTTTTTCGGTGAAAACAGCTCAATTGTGAAACAGCTCAGCTGTGGAACAACACAGCTATGACAATTCAATGGCAATAGTGCCCGGCTGTGGAACAATATGGTTGTGAAACAGCTCAGCCATGAATCAGCATCTCTGTGAAACAGCAAGGCAGTGAGGTGGGTGGCAAGGCCGCCCAGGCAAAGCGCCCAGCCAAGGAGGCATTGATGTGCAGCTTGGTGTTGCAACTCAGCTGATGTTGCAGCTCTAACCAGTGGTGCAGCTCCAGCCAGGGAAAACAGTCTGCAATAGAAACCTAGGTGACAAGGGAGCTGGCTTATATAGAGAACAATTTTCATCCCTGGTCCCTGATTGATCTGGTCTTTTGCATATGAAGACTCCAAATCCTCACAATTTTATTGATCCAAAAAGTATCGTCCTGATTGATCAGAATGCAGCTGCTCTTGTTGGTCAGTTAAGATGCAAATATGAACATAGTTGTGCAGCTTCTATTGGATGAAGAAGGCTCAGTTCAAGTTCACACACCAGGAGCTCTCTTATTGACTCAGACACAGAGAGCACAGTGCAGGAAGATTGGCAGCTAGTTTATGGCTTTTCCCTAAAGTACAGCCTGCATGAGGCATCTTTGTAAAAAGTAGATGCTAGACTCTGGTTATGAATTTAACCAGAGCCCAATTAACTATGAGGAGTCCTTTTTGGCAGGTATAGTCTTCTTGGAGTCAACAAAACTAAGAATTAAAAAGTAAGCTGAGTGTTCTTTTATCAGCAAGCTATTTCATGTCTTTAGCAGCCAAATATACCTGCTATTACACGTGAAACAATGATTTATGGCAGAATCACGCGTGTTATCATAACAATATAAAACTATCTAGCATTTCTAGAGTTGGTTATCAATTAATACTACAAGATAGAATCTTTGTGCTTGAAAAGGTACTTTTTTTTTAGGAGAAATGAATAGATCAGAATTAAATATTGGCATAAGAAACTTCATGCATTAATAAATGTCATTCTGTATCTTTAACTATAAACTTCGTCAAACAGACAAAATTTTCTATGGGCAGAGTGTTAGCTCTATATGGTTGAGTGACAATATTACAAAAACTTTAAAACAGCAGTTTCCAACCTTTTGGCTTCCCTGAGCCACATTGGAAAAATAACTTTCTTGGGTCACATATAAAATACACTAACAATAATGATAGCTGATAAGCTAAGAAAAAAAAGTTGCAAAAAAATCTCATAATTTTTTAAGAATTTGTTTGGGCTGCATTCAAAGCCATCCTGGGCCAAAGGTTGGCTATGTCTGCTTTAAAGCTTAAAACAATGCATGCTTATTATCTCAGTTTCTGCAGGTCAGGAGTTAGATCAAGGTCCTCTGTTTAGGTTCCCAGGGCTGCAATCTAAGTATTGTAGAGCTACATTCTCAACTGGAGGCTCAATTTAGGAAACATCCGCTTCTGGCTATTGGCAGGTCTCAGTCCCTTGTAACTGTAGGACTGAGGGCCACCACATCGTTTTGGTGGATGTTGGCTAGAGGTTGTCATCAGCTCTTAAAGCTACTGAAGTTCCATACTGTGTGGACTTTTCTAACAGGCATTTATTTCAACTAGCCAGCAAGGCATCTCTAACCAGAGTCTGTTAGCCACATAGAACCTTATATGAAATAATGTAAACACAAGAGTGACATTTCATCACTTTTGATATATTCTGCTAGAAACCAGTTCCAGGTCCCACTCACAGTGAAGGACTTTAGGCTATGTAAAAGGGATTATTACTACCAGGAAGTGAGCATCATGTGTGTTGGGTGGGGATGGGGGAGGGTTGGAACATTTTAGAGTGTGCCTATCAGTGCACAAAACGATTGGAGGGTTCACCAGGAGATTAAAATTTCCAGGAAAGAAAGAATAATTATGGGCTGTCATAGTAAGTAATAATTGAAAAGATAGACTTGAAAGGAAGAGGTTTATTCTAAACCTTACTATACCAGGGAATGCCATTGGAAGAAATCAGTAATCCTTGGAGACTGGTTGTAGGACTAAGGCTGGAAATATATTAATACAAGATGAGCCTGGAGTATCTTACAGTTCCAGAATTAAAAATATGCTCAAACAACCAACCAACCAAACCAAATACCTGCAATGATGAGGGTATTTCAAGAGATCACAAGTCAACTGAAAGAGCTTCCGATGGTCAAAGCTGTAATAATTTGACTAGATAATAAACATAGTATTACTGAATTCAACCTAAAGCATAAAACAAATATTCATGAGTCAATGCTGATAGAAATCAATGATTGACTACATAAACCAATAGTGGTAATTAGAGCCATCTCCCATACAGAAGCATTCCAAATAATTTATATACCTGATCCTCAAAAAAGTGCAGCTTAACTTTACTCTCCTTCATAGTGACTTTCTTTTCAAAAGTATAGTATGGAAAGGCAGAAAAAAAGAAGAACTTTGTAGTTTAGAACCAGACAAATACTTACTCTAGCCAGATGATTCAGGTTAACATCAACGGTGATAAGTCATGTGGACGGTATGTATTCTTGATGTTGTATAATGAAATGGTGTTTTACCTCTGTAGTTTTCCTCTTAAAAACACATTATTTTAGCCTAATATGAGAGAACCATAAGACAAATCCCATCTGAGAGACATTCTACCAAATACTTAACCACTAGTCTTCAAATGTTTGTCAAAAAGAATTAGTGAAGACTGAGAAATTGTCACAACCATGAGGGACCTAAGAATATACGACTGAATATTAAGTGGGCCTGAATATTGATTCATTAATTGTGACAAGTGTACCATATTAATGTAAAATGTTATTAATGGGGAAAATTGGACATAGGTATATGGGAAGTCTCCATACCCTCATCTCAATTTTTCTGTTCATCTAAAATTCTTCTAAAAGGAAGTTTATACATGTATTATATACATATTATATACATATATATACATTTTCTGTATATATAATACATATAATATGTATAAGTAAGAAAAAGAATACTATATTAAAATTAGCCAACAAAGAGAAAAAGAACAAGTTAAAATTTTGTTATTGAAAATTTTACCTGTTAAAATTTGTTAATCGATTGTTCTTGATAGAGCTTTTGATGGAGAAAACTTTATTAAACAGAAAGATAAATCTGAAAACGTTCTACAATTTTGTACAGATGGGCAGAGACATGAAAAATGATTTAAAATTACTAGATATACAGAAGATAAAAGAAAAATATCTACCCTGTATCTGTTGTCTATTTCTAGATAATAATTTAATTTACATTTACTATTTTAAATCAATGCTCATTTATTATTTCACAGGTTCTGTGGGTCAGGAGTCTGAGTAAGGTTAATTGGGTCATAAGTTTCTTTCACAGGCTGCCATCAGGACTGTCCGAAGATTTTCCTAGGCTGGATCTACCTTCAAGCTCACTTGTCTGTTGGTTGGATTGCAGGTTGTTAGACTCAGGGCCTCATTTTCTCACTGATCTTTAGTCAGAGATTTGTCTTACAGTTCTTTGCCCTTTAGCCTCTCCTATAAGGCATTTGCTTCTTCAAAATGTGCAGATGAGAAAGCAATAGAGATCGTCTTAATTAAATGAAAGTCCCAGTCCTTCATAATTCCTCACAGAAGTGAGATCCCATTACTTTTGTTGTCTTTTATTAGCTAGAAGTAAGCTACTAGAATCAACCCATATTTAATTAGAGGGTTTTTGTTGCTTAAGTCTTCAACACCAGAAAATGAGTGCTATTATATATTAGAATTCTACTTCTCACATATGCATATACATATAGACAGAAATTCAGAAAGTGTATTTGAGAATGAGAATGAAGAGAGTTAGTATTCTAAGAGTGTATAAATAGATATTTTTGAGAATAAATAAATTATATAAATCTGTACAGCCAGGAAAAGCAATATAAAACAAATAAGCCAAATGCTCTGGAAACCACAAGCCACCAAAAGACACAATGTAATAAAACTATAAAACAGGAAAGGCAAGGAGATTCTTGAAAGTCTTAAAAATGGATCCCCAATCAAGGATTAACATTTATGCTGACAGTAGTTTCTCATCAGCAACAACGCGAGTTAGAAAAAAGTAAAATAGTATCTTCAACAATGTGAGCAAAATTTCAATTTAAGATTCTATGTCAAATAAAACTATATTTCAGGATGAATGGTGATTCTCTTCTGCTTTTAATTTATGCAAGGAATTTAAAAAATATGTATTTCAAAGAAAAAACAACAAGGAAAATTACTCCCAATTAAGGAATAAAGTTCAAATGAAAATATTAGCAAATCAACCAATGAATGTTGACATAAATGTAACACAATTTTGGGGGGAAATAATAATGAAAACAAAGTTTCAATCATGAACTAAAAACAATAAAACTTAATCACTGTTTGATAAGAGCATACAACTCTCCAGGAAATTAATCAAATAAAATCATTTGATACATGTATTACTTGGAGAAGAGTTAAATACTGCTTAACCTTAAACTTTGTTGCTATTACATGGTAAAAATTTAGGCTAACCATTAAAGTAATGGAAATGTAACTAGAATTACTATAAGAAAAAAACAAAAAAGACATCAAAGTAAAAATAATAAGCAATGGGGATAAATAAAATACATTATGTCCAATCATCATTTGTAAGAAATTAAAGTGCACTTAATTTGTCAGTTAAATGAAAGACTGTTTCAGATTTTACATAAAAAAGTTTAGCTACACTTTTACAGGAAGAACATATAAGATTTAATAAATGAAAATGATAAAAATAACTCATAAATATTTTCCCCAAAGATATGATTATTTTTCTAGCAAAATATAATATAATCAGAATGAAACTGGTGTAGCTTTAGTACTTTTTGTCATAGGGGACTTTCATATGAGGAGGATTGTTAGGATTAGATTGTCATTCCATGACAAAAAATTCATTCAAATTTAAGTCATCAGGAAGATATTACAATTGTAAACTTGTATGTTCCTGATAAAAATCTTGATATTAATAAATCAGAACTAGATAGCAATTAATTTAAATTTGATAAAGTTATTACATCATGATAGAACATCAGTCTCTTGATCATTCATAAATCAAAAATATTAATCATTTCTAAAAATATACATGAAAATTCAAAGCAATAAACTTTATAAAGGGCATATAAAAAAATTCTAAATTAACAATTGAAAAATGCAGTCTTCCCAGGGTTGCAGAGTTAATTTATAATAATTAATTTTGTACATTATTATAAACTAAGTAAACATTTAATTAAAATTATTTTTATTATATAATCCATGTCTCTAATGACAAAGCTATCTCATACAGGAATAAATAGCAATACCCAAAAGCCCACCACCATAACAAACACTGATAATTTTCAACCAGTACCTAGTCTTTCCTTTTATTTTGGATAATAAATTATTATATACATTTAGAAAGGTATATGTATGTCCTGTTAAGTAGAGTGTGGCCATATGGTTCTTATAAGAGAATTTTAAATGGAAATGATGTGTGCAAATTCTATATCACTTCCTTGAAAGAGAGTTGCTTACTCTCTTTTTTTCTCTTGCATCCTACTTCCCCTGTGTGGTGAGCCAGCCAGTACTGATCATTCGATGTAGGAAAACACAAAAACTAACGAGAGGGGAAGAACACACACTGAATGACAGAGGTGCTTGACAGATGAGTATAGCAAAACTTTACCGGCCCTGAACTTTCTATCATCCCTGAATTTTAGGTGATAAAAACAAACAAACAAAATAAAACTAAAATTCCTGCTTTATTTAAACCTTTGATTTGCACATAATCTTTCGATAGTCTTGGTACTGGTTAATTCTTTTCTGTGTTCTAATGGCTTAAATATCTCTTTGTTTGTAGATTGTCTTTATAATTTTATGTTTTACTTTGCTGAACATATATTTATAATTTAAAACTAGATGTACATATCAATATTATCTCCAATTTAGTGTTTTTTTGTATTTTAATAATAAACTTATTTCTCTCCTAAGGTTATAAAAATGTTACCTAAACTTCCTTTTGAAAATTTAAGGTTGTCACACCTATTAGAAGGGTGAAAATTTGAACACTGATAGCACCAAATGCAGGCGACAACGTGGAGCAATGGGAAAGAAACCTCCTTCATTGCTGGTGGGAATGTAAAATTGGGCAGTCACTTTGGAAGACAATTTGATGGTTGCTCCCAAAACTAAACATGCTTTTATCGTGTGCTTCAGCTATTTTACTCCTTGGTATTTATCCAAAGGAGTTGAAACTTATGTTCACAAAATAAACCTGCACATGGGTGTCTATAGAAGCTTTATTCATGAGAGTGCCAAAACCTGGAAGCAATCAATATGTCCTCCAGTAGGTGAACAGATAAATAAACTGTGGTACATCCAGACAATTACGTGCTATTTAGAGCTAAAAAGAAGTGATATATCAAGTCATGAGAAGACATGGTGAAAATTTAAGTGCGTATTATTTAGTGGAAGAAGCCAGTCTGGAAGTTTACATACTGTATGATTCCAACTACGTGACATTCTAGAAAAGGCAAAACTATGGAAGCAAAATAAACATCAGTAGTTGCCAGGAGAAGTGGGAGCAAGGGGTCAATAGACAGAGCACAGAGGATTTTTAGAACAGTAAAAATACTCCGTATAGTATAATGCTGAATTTATACCACTATACATTTGTTCAAATCCATAAAACTCACATCAAGAGTCAACTCTGAGTGAGGTTAACTATGGACTTCCAGTGATTATGATGTGTCACTGTAGCTTCATTCATTTTAACAAATGTACAACTCTGATGGGAGATGCTGAAAATGGGGGAGGTTTCGCAAGGGTATGTGGGAAATCGCTGCACCTTCCTTGTAATTTTGCTGTGAACTGAAAACTTGTCTAAAAGTAAAATAATAAAAATATTTGGATGCAAAAAAAGAAAAGAAAATTTAAAGTTTGGACTCACATTTTGTGTAATTCACTGGACAGTTATTTTTATATACAAGGGGAGGTAAGGATTCAACATTGTTGACTTCCAAATGGAACATCAGTTACCTATACATATTTATTAAATAGCCCATCATTTCCCACTGATCTGAATTGCACCTTTGTGACCTCAACCCAAAGGAGTCTAAATAAGAATCAATATTGGATTCTTTTATAATCCTGATAAAGAACATACTCTAGAATCCTGAATGTCATCAAAATGTCTTCATTTCAGTATTTCCTTTACCTTCAGGTAAAAAGAAACTACTGAGGGTCAGATCAGGTGAGTAGGGAGGGCATTCTAATTCAGTTATTTGTTTACTGGCTAAAAACTCCCTCACAGACGATGACATGTGAGCTGCTGCATTGTTGTGTTGCAAGAGCCATGAGTTGTCGGCAAAAAGTTCAGGTTGTTTTTGTCTAACTTTTTTATGCAGCCTTTTCAGCTTTTCTAAATAGTAAATTTGGTTGACCATTTGTCCAGTTGGTACAAATTCACAATGAGCAATCCCTTTAATATCAAAAAAGTTTAGCAACGTGGTTTTGACTCTTGATTTATACTGACAGAACATTTTTGGTCATGGAAAATTGGCTGACTCTCATTGTGCACTTTGACACTTTGTTTCTGGGTCATATTGGTACACCCATGTTTCATCACCAGTGGTAACGTGGCCCCAAACATCATTTTGCCTCTCCAAAAGCTCTTGGCAAACTTCAATGCTCCTTTGCTTTTGTTCATCAGTGAGCTCCTTTGGGAC
This sequence comes from Lyroderma lyra, assembly GCA_004026885.1. Lineage (NCBI taxonomy): Eukaryota > Metazoa > Chordata > Mammalia > Chiroptera > Megadermatidae > Lyroderma > Lyroderma lyra. Next base: position 27,707 of record PVJL010002531.1, on the reverse strand, counting down.
CATTTTTGTATATACCTTTGTCATGCCAAGATTCTCAGTTAAGATTTTCCTAACTGTTTCTCTATTTATGTTTACTTGTTCTGTTATGCTTCTCACAGTCAGTAATTTCAACAAAAATTCAACTAATTTTTGCAATGTTTTGTCAGTTCAGCTTGTTACTGGCTGCCCTGACCTCTCTTCATCAGTGATGCTTTCTCTCCCCTCAGAAAAACATTTAATCCATTTGTACACTGCCATTTTCTTCATGGCATTATCCCCATAAACTTGAACTAACATGTCCCTGATTTCACTTCCACTCTTGCCAAGTTTAACAAGAAATGTAATGTTCGTTTGATGCTCTAATTCAAACTCCAACATTCTCATGACAGCATACAAAGAGCACACAATGATAATGAATGCCACTCAGTAAGACATCACCACACATCACACGGACACAGCTGTGAGACACAGATTACCAAGGTTATGACACCTTACCGAGTGGTTTGTACAGTGCTGTCAACGTAAGTGCATGGTGGCAGGTTTGCTAATTTAATTGTAACAGCTCATATGGTCAATTTAACTGACACTTTCTTCTTACTTTCATCTGTCATTAGAATTATCCAGCAAAACTTTTACTTTATGCTTGATAAACTTTCATTCTAAAATTTCTTTTATTTTTGAATATATATTTTTACTTTTTGCCTAAATATTCTATTTTTTATTTATTCTTACACAAATATTCTCTTTGTTCTTGAACATATTAGTGAGAGCAAGATCAAAATTTTTATCTAATTCTAACATCTGAGTCATTTCTTTGTCAGTTACAACTGACTGCCTTGTCTTTGTACTATAGGTCACATGTTTTTGTTTGTATGCATGTCTAAAAATTTGTGCATTGTATACATGATGTTGTAAATGATACAGTGGAGACATTTTGGATTCTGCTATCTCCCTGTGAAGAGAGTAAACTTTTTCTTCTACCAGATAGTAAACTTGGCTGGAATTAATCTAGAAATATTGTTCCTTTGTAATGTGTAGCTATTGTTCAGTAATTCCTGCTTTACAGGTTTTGTATTCATCAGAAAGTTCTAGAAACTTCCTCATGAATTTGTAGCTCAGAATTCAGCCAGTTAATTCCAATGAAGTGTATGCAAAGATTTTGGCAATCACTTTTCTGCATTTTCCCCTTTTCTGAGATTTTCATCTTTACTTTCTATATCTTCTGGAAATTCTGAGTTTACTCTTCAGTTCATAGAACTGATAGGTAGCAAATTTCTACATGACTTCCTGTCACTTTGAGCCAGACAGATTGAGGAGGAAGGACCTTCTGGAGAAAAGTCACAAAACACAGTTTCTAGTCATCCCTGATTTAGGCGTCTTCTGACTTCCAGTTTTGCCTGCCTTGGCAATTTTCTAGTGCTTTCATGTGGTTGATTTTTTAATATTTTGTTTAAATTTTTAACTTTTATTTCTAGGAGGATTACTTTGATATAAACTAGATGTTATTGGAAGCAGAACTTTGTTATTGATGTACATATTTTAATATGGATATTGGCTTTATGTTTTTTTTATTATTATAGTTTCTATTATATATAAATGTTTTCTATATTTTAAAATAAAACATATATAGATTTTTTAACTACAATGAAATAGAGACATTAAAATGGCATTGATTTTATTTTATTTTTTTTTAATTTTCAGGATAGCTGCTTAATTGTACCTGTATTATTCTTCCAGTATCATATTTTTTTCTTAAGACATTCCCAGAGTGAGAATTTTATTAAATTTTCTTGGAATTCGTGTGAGATTTGAGCTGGAAATATTCATTTCAAAGTCAAAAGCAGAGACCTCATCTTAGACTGGCGACAACCAAATTCTAGCATGAGTGTACATTTCACTAGGAGGTCAAGGTTGACACTAGCAGTCCTAATTCTTTTCAGGATGTTATTTTTTTAAGTACTAACCCTCAGTTGATAACACATGGTTTTTAAATGTTGTGGTTCATGACTCATATTTCACTTAGGGAATAGGTGACAAAATGGTGGCAATGAGGTAAGAATGTAGAGATTGAACTGGCAAAATAAGCCAATATTTATCATTTCAAGCCAACCCCTGTTGGAGCTACTATTCTTACTCCCTTCCTCTGTGCTAGCTTTTTTGTTATTCTGTTGGTCATCTGGAGAAGTTCTTACCTCCATTGCAATTGACACCTATAGGTGCTGGTATTTGGTTTCCTGGATCTATTTTATCCATTAAAGGTAGAAGTTTCTCCTTCACAGATATGCTATCTCCTGTCTTATTTGTTTTTGTGTGTTTATTTTAATTATTACTTGATAGGATCCTCATTGCAAAGAGAAAAGGATATGTATCTTTGATTAACCCCCTTGAACTCACAATTTCACATGCATTCTTTTATTGGTTTAAACTGGTATCATGGTCAATAAAAATGTTGACTTTCTGTATCAAACCTTTTCAAAGTAATTTCTCCTTTTTCTATCCTGTGTGGTTGCTTTTAAAAATAAAAAATCAAATGTTTATGTGTGTGTGTGTGTGTGTGTGTGTGTGTATCTATCTATAGATATATATATATATATTTCTGTTTTATTTAATTTCAATAATTTTTTATCCTCTTGTTAACCTTTTAAAGTGTTTTTTACTCTATTTTGTCATCTAAAGTATCACAGCTCCCTCCTGCCAGTATGCCACCTGTGATGACATATGGTGATGTAACTACTGCAGCATGATTTGAAAAGGGTCATTGCATCACTGTCAGTCTGAATTCTACCTTAGATCACTAACCTAAGGCCCCTTTCCAGGTACAGAGGTAATTTTTTGGTCTTTGTAAAGAGTCCTTGATGCAACTAAAGTTATATGTTCAGAAGGAAAGAAAGTAAATTTTAATGAACAAATAAGTGTCAAGGATTTCAAGTGCATTATCTCCATTAAATCTCAACAGTGCAAATATGTAATACTCTTCTAATATTATGGAGGGAGACACTAAAGCAGAAGTGGTTTATGTAATTTTCTTGGAGTTACCCAGATGGCAATTGAGGAGAATGAGTCTTGAAGTCACAGTTACGTCTCCAAAACTCACGATCTTTCCACTGCTACACTTTCATTTTAGTGTAATGAAATAGCAGCACTCAGTAATTCCAATAATTTCTTGTGCGGATGATCCTAGGCTAGACTTTACAAGAAGTATTTTAATCTTCCCTACCTTGTGGTTGTTTCAGGAAAGACTGTTTGCTACAATTAACAAGCAACAAGATTTCTGGAGATTGACATTGTTTATTTTAATTCAGTTTCACAAAGAAATCAAATGTCTCTGTAATTCTCTTTATCATTCTCTCATGTACAAGAAAATAAATAAATAAAATCACTTTAAAACTCAGGATTTCAGCTGCACTCCAGAAATGAGAAGGAGAATACCCAACAACCAAAAATATGTGATAGTTCACTAGGCTTCTTCTAGAAGCCTTCCTAATGCTTTCCACCACTAGCAAGAATTATGTCACTTGGTTATCTACGAGGACAAGGGAGAAAAAAAAATGGTAATGCTATTTGCCTCCCATCCTCAACCTCCAGATTGCACCTCAAAGACAGTCATTGTAATGTTTTTAGTACATATTAATTTTGATACTTTCTGGACAGCCCTCTAAAATATAAGAGCTGTCCAGAAAGTATCCAGCCATATAATATGAAAAATAAAGGTATTTATGGCTGGATTTTTTCCAGACAGCCCTCATATATATTAGTAGTAGTACGTTATGTATTTTAATTTAAATAAGTTTTGTGCTGATTCTGTTTTTTACTGCAATATCCCAGTTTATACTTAAGAAATTTATTTATTTTCCAAAGTGTATATCTTGTTTATTAATCTGATCATTGACTAGTACTTCATGATGTGCATCAAACATATGTTGCATTCAAAATCTTTCATCCTCATAGTAGAATCAAATTGTTTACATATCCTCATACACTTATGGACCCTTGAAAACAATTCTTCATGATATAAATGCAGAGATAGAATACTTAATTTCACCAATTAATATCAGATTATTCCCAGAATGCCAACAGCAGTATACTTTCCCAAATGTACAAGTTTCCTTACAGTACACGTGACTGTCACCTGTTGACTATATTGAGCTTCTTAATTTTACAAATTAGTAGACATACTCGTTTTTACTATTTCAAATTTATGGTCCGTGTTAACATTGATTATGCTCTCCTCTTCATATATTTTTTATATTAGGATTCTCCAAAGACACGAAATAAGTAAATTACTCGATATATATATTTATTATGCAGACTTGTCTTACCTGATAATGAAGACTGAGAAGGCCCATGTCATTTGCAGACCAGAAGACAACCCTGGACAGCCGATGGTGTAAATCAGTCCGAGTTGGAAGTCTGAGAACCTGGGGAGCCAACGGTATAAATCCTAGTGGGTAGGCCAGAGAAGATGAGCTGAGCTGTCCCAACTCAAGCGGGCAGGAAGGAAGCAAAAGAAGGTGACTACCTCCTTCCTCCGCCTGTGCTGCTCTATTCAGACACTCAATGAATTGAATGATGCCCACCCACATTCTGGAAGGCAATCTACTTTACTGAGTCAACCAATTCAAATGCTAATGTCATTGTGAAAAAATTTCACAGATGAACTAAGAAAAAAATCTTTATTCAGGGCACCCCTTGGTAGTCAAGTTGATAAATAAAATTAACTATTACTCTCTAACTTTTCAATATTTTGCTTTTATCTTCAGTTTTCAACTCGTTTACCTTTTCACTCATAGTCTTGCCCCCCGTGTTTTGTTTTGTTTTGTTTTGTTTTTTTTTGATGTGTAGGAGCTCTTTATATTTTCAGATGCTATTCTCATGTCAGATTTAGAAATGTAAATATATTCTCTGAAACTGTTTTCTTGTCTATTATTTTTAAATAATTTGTTACTGTTCAATTATAATTAACATACAATATTATGTTAGTTTCAGGTGTACAATATAGTAATTAGACATTGATATAACTGATGAAAAGATCACCATCCTCATCTGATACCATATGTAGTAATTACAATATTATTGACTATATTCTTTTGTTTTTTTTTTTGTTTTTTTTTTTTTGCTTTTTTTTGGTATGTGGGTAGCTCCCGACTGGGAATCGAACCCAGGCCGCAGCACTGACAGCGCCAGCGCCGAAGCCTTAAGCCACTACATCACCAGGGAACTCCCTATTGACTATATTCCTTATGCTATACTTTAAATCCCCGTAGAACTGCTTTCAACATGTTCATATCATTGCAACAAAGTACTTAATTTTAACACCATAAACCATTGAATGAAAGTATTTAAAGGTAATACCACTAAACAATTCCTTTGATTTTGCCTTACAAATAATATTTTTATTTAAGAAGCCTTTTTCTACCTTTGTCTTTTCCAGCTTCTAGAGTCTACCTGGATTTCTTGTTCATTGTCCTGTTTTTTTAATAAAGGACATCACTCCAGTATATGGGTCCATCTTCAAATCTCTTCCTGTGCATTTGATTCCTCTGTGTCCCTTTTGAAAGACTTGTGATTATGTTGGACTGACCAGGATAATCCAGAATGATCTTCCAATTTTTACGTTCCTTGATTAATCAAAACTGTACAATCACAGTGTAAGGTGTCATATTCACGAGATATTAAGATATGTACATATTTTGAGTCCTGTTATTCTGCCTACCAAATATTCAAAATATTAAGAAAAAATTACAGGAAAATATACCATAGAATGCCTCAGTATAAGAAAACTTAAAATGATAATTTAATATTATAGAATAGACTTACCATGAAAAATAAAAGGATGTTTTTGGCTTTTGGCCAAAAGCATACACTAGAAAAAAGAAAGCCTTTTCAATAAATGGTTCTGGAAACATTGGAAAGCCACATGCTAAAGAAGGAAACTAGCCTGCTATCTGTCACAATATACCAAAATTAACTCAAAATAAATCACAGACCTAAATATAAGACCTGAGAAAATAAATTATATAGAAGAAAACATACACAGTAAACTTATGGACCTTGGTCTTAGAGAGGATTTTGTGAATTTGGCCTCAAAGGCAAGGAAAGTAAAAGCGAAACTAAATGAATGGGATTATATCAAACTAAATAGGTTATTTCTGCACAGCAAAAGAAACCATCAGCGGGAGAAGATATTTGCAAAAAACACCTCTGGTAAGGGGCTAATATGCAAATATATATATATTAACATGCAAATATTAAAAAATATATATATGTACACACACACACACACACACACACACACACACACTCATACAACTCAATGACAGCAACAAAAAGCAATCCAGTTAAAAAGTGGGCAGAAGAACTAAACAGACACTTCTCCCACGAAGAAATACAAATGGCCAGCAGACATATGAACAAATGCTCATCCTCATTAGCTATCAGGGAAATGCAAATCAGAGCCACAATGAGATACCACCTCACACCTGTGAGAATGGCTGTTATCAACAAGACAAGGAATAACAAGTGCTGGAGAGGATGTGGAGAGAAAAGAATTCTCATACACTGCTATAAATTGGTACAGACACAGTGGAAAACAGTATGGAGGTTTCTCAAATAATTAAGAATAAAATTACCATATGACCCAGCAATCCCTTTCGTGTGTATCTACCCAAAAAATCTAAACACATTTATTGGTAAAGATATATGTAGTTCTACATTCATTGCAGCATCATTCACATTGGCCAAGATAGGGAAATAAATGAAGTGCCCTTCAACAGGTAATTGGATAAAGATATGCAACGGACTATTACTCAGCCATAAGAAAAAATGAGATACTACCATTTGTAAGAACATAGATGGATCTTGATATTATTATGCTAACTCAAATAAAACAGAGGGGAATTTAGCTTTAAATGCTTTTATGAAGAAAAATGTAAACAGTACAAACAATCTGTAGCACTTCTACATTAAGAAGCTAGAGAAAATCATGAAATTAAAACCAAAGAAAGCATAAGTAAGGGGATTACAAAGATAAAAACCAAAAACTGTTAAAGTAGAAAACAATAATAAAAAATGAGTCAAAGATATTTATTTTAAAATATCATTATAAAATAAAATTTATAAACCCTATTGGTAATAACTTTATGTTTAAAAATTTAACAAACATATATCAAATAGACAATTTCTTTGAAAAATATAACTTCAAAGCTTTCTCAAGAGGAAATGGTAGCCTGAATAACCTTACATTGAATTGAGTGATGAATTCTGCCAGCTTTTTAATTAAAAAAATAATTTTATACTAAATTTCTAATAAAATAGAGTAGAAGGAAAATTCCCAACTTATTTTATGAGGTCAGCATTTTTCTGAACCCAAAACCAAAGAAAATAGAAAAAAAAAATTAAGTATACATGTGACAACAAACCAGCAAAACTTCACCACATGTTTATAAAAAATATATTTAAAAATAATTTCTAAAAAATTAGTAAATATGATTCAGCAATTTAAAAAATAATAATATGCCATGGCCAAATGAAGTTTATTCCAAGAATGGAAATTAATCTACAATGTGCTACTAATACAATCCCACTAGAATGGCTAAATTGACAATTCCAAATACTGTAAAGGAGGTACAATATCTTTGGAAGATAGTTACATACTCTGTTCTAAAATTGAACATCACTTACATGATCTAGCAGTTACACTCTTATGTATTTAAGCAAGATAAATACAAAAGTGTTGTCTTCACACAAAGACTTAGGCATTCAGTTCATAGAATATTTATTTTAAATTACCATTAACTGAAAAAATTCAAATTAAGTGAATAAGTTAACAAATTTTGGTGTATCTATACAATAGAATAGTATTGAGCAAGAAAAATAAATAATATATTGATACACAAAAGGACATAGATGAATCTCAAAACTTATTATGAGGGAACAAAAATAGACACTAAAGAATAAACACTGTATATTTTAATTTATATAAACTTTAGAAAAGACAAACCTAATATATAGTGACAGAAAGTATTGCAAATATTGACTTGAGCCATGAGCAGAGTTCTGACTAGAAGGGGCACCAATTAGATATAGTTAGCCTTCTGGAAATGTTCAAAACAACTTTGATTATGCTGATAATCACACAGTTATATACATTTGCTAAAACATCATTGTAAAATGAGTGCATTTTATTTTATGTATATTAATCTCAAAAAAGTTTATTTTGAAAAAATAACACTCTCTATTCTTACTCATAGTGTTTTATTTAGGTTAGATTCAATTTTATTTTCCTTTATATAGTAAACATATTTTTGTAAATCTTCTATCATGCCTCAATTTAATTACAAATTTTGCTCCCAGCACTACTGTATATAATATTTTTATATACACATGGGTCCCCAGATGAGCTCCCTATTTCTTTCATTGCCCATATTACTCATTCTCACACTAATACCATTGTTATTTTGAATTAAATTGTACTAATATGTACAACGTCTGACAATTAAGTGCATGAACTCATCCTAGAAAAATTGCTACCTACCTCACTGCTGAATATCACTACAGTCATCTCTGAAGTTTGATGCACAATTTGACAAATTTTTGCATCATTACTGGTCGCCCTGACCTATCTTCATCAGTGACGCTTTCTCTCCCCTCAGAATGTTTAATCCATTTGTACACTGCCGTTTTCTTCATGGCACTATCCCCACAAACTTAAACCAGCAAATCCCTGATTTCACTTCCACTCTTGCCGAGTTTAACAAGAAATTTAGTGTTTGTTCAGTTCTCTAATTCAAGCTCTGACATTATGGCGATGGCACTCAAAAACATGCAACAACAATAATGAACACCACTCAGCAAGATACTACCGCATGTTGACACAAACACGACTGTGAGACACTGATACACAAAGGTTATGAAACTACCAAGTTGTTTGTACAGTGCTGCCAATGTAAGTGCGTGGTGACAGGTTCACGAACTTATTATAGTTGTCAGACCTCGTATATTACAAATATCCACTCTTTTATTTTATTTTCCAAAGTTAGCTTTATCTGCACTATAATTATGTATATATATGTGTGTGTGTGTGTGTGTGTGTATTAGCGAATGTTTAATTCCCAAAACAATTCAAGTTCTACTAGGTTTCTTTTATCCTCTCTCTTGAAAAGTTTAGTTGGATGTGATAGGGAAAATATTCTTTTTTTTTTAAATTATCTATTGACTTTGTATTTTCTAAGCCCTTCAAGTTTATGACTGAAAAGGTAGAAATACTATACGACATTGAAAAATTTAATTAACCTTTTTGTGCCTCAGTTTCTTCATATAGAAAATGAAAATAATAATAGCATTTACTTCTTAGGGTTGTTTTAATTAATAAATATATTTATACGTACAGTATTTAAAAGGATGACTAGAATTTAGTAAACATTATGGAAATATAAGTAATTGTTATTTTGGCCCACCTTAGTATACTTCCTAAGATGTCCTCTTCTGCAATTGCAGCCATCTGTCTCCATATAGTGTGTGTGTATGTGTGTGTGTGTGTGTGTGTGTGTGTGTGTGTGTGCATGTTTATTAAAAACCACTAGATACAAATAGAAAAGATCCTCTTTTCAATTACTTATTTATTTGAGAATGGGCTCATCAACTCTGCTAAATGTAGAAAGGCATTGAAGGCTATTCAAAAATCAATGTGGATGTTAACACACTTAGATAAATGGCCAACCTGCCTTGTGATAAGCACAATGAACAAATCAATGAAACCTATTAGAAGGTACTTAAGAATAATAAATTATGAAGAGTTAACTAGTACGTCAGCCATTGTTTGACTCTGAGACCTTTAATTGAAGGTTTCAGAATTGGAAACCACCTAGATATTCCCTGTATAATTTAAGCCAAGGTATAACATATGAATCATTTTTTTAAAGATCAAAACTTCTCTCTATGTACAAAGCATACTGGTCAATCTTCCTGTAAGTGTTCCTGACTGCAAACTCCCCAGAGAATGCAGTGGGAGCACTCTCTTCTATGCTATTATGGTCTCCCTCCACCCCACTTCCTGTTTATTGTCATAAATGAGAATACACTGAGTCAAAAGACCTAAGCCATTATTACAACAGAAACATAAGCAATACGGAAAATTGTTCTGACCTAGTGGTTGAGGAAAAGTAAATACTTTATTTTTGAATATGTGTTTACTCCTACTCATTTTCCCATGCCCACTATTATTAGTGTACTTACAGCAAAAGAGCTATCTGAGTCTGGGGTATATGGAGGACCAGCTACAACTTTGGCTAATTGAAAAAAACCTGGTATTCACATTTAAATGTTAAAACCTCCAGGGAAAGTTACATTTCAATAAGGGCTAAGATTTAAGTCACAGCAATGAATCTATAATGTTACAACTGAGGTATCAATGAGCAAGTCAAGGAAGAATCAGGGACATAGAAGTCCTGGCCCCTTTCCCTGAAATCACATACTCTACTCAGGTAGAACTTGTCTTCTCTCAATATGGGTAGAGTCACCTTGGGTTTTTAATGAAAATGTTGTCAATCTGCACACAGCTTTCTGGAATTTTGTGCCCAATTAAATTATATATTTGAGCCCCAGCGCACACTCACCTAAAAATGCCTCAGCTAATGAGTTGCTTGGTGATTTCTGTAAGATTTCAAAAATAATGCCTTTTTAGTTTAAAAGCTTTGACAAAATGTCTAGACCCTAGAGATGCACAAGTATATATACTTTTTCTACTGTAAAAGGTAACTCAATGCTGTGGCCTGGGTTCAATTCTTAGCCAGGGAACTCCCCCCCCACCCAAAAAAAAGTAAGTATCAAAACAAACGTGAGAAAAGTCAATTTGTTCAGTTCAGCAATGGGGTGTTCTCTTTATGGCATTTCCAAATAACCCTTCTTTAAAAATAAATTAAGTCCTGAGACAAGATTCTTTATTTTATTAATTTAATTGTAGAAGCTGGCTTTTCTGACAGTTGTGAAGAATATGTCCTTCAAAGGCATGTACAAAAATGGTCAGATTCTGCTTACTGATGCTGATATATATTTATGATCCACAGGTAGGCTGACAAGATACACTATTTTAAGAGGACAGAAAATAACGGTACTCTCCTGTTTCACACAGTACATGTGGTCAACCTACTTACACCTTGAATTTAGCCCAGTAAGATGAGGCTAACCACCTGTACCATTTGTAGCAGTACAGTGCTGTTGTTTTCTGTCTTATTCAAAATGGTTTGTCTGGTCAGCCTACACAAGGAGCAGATGCAAAAATTGTTCCCCAGGTTTCACGTGTGTGAGGGTTCTGCAAATCACTGCTGATATATCACTGGGAGAAACTGGAGTGTAGGGTGGAGAGAGAGAGAGAGAGAGAGAGAGATGAAGAGAACAGAGAGACTAAGAGAGAGAGAGATGTGTGTGGGGGAAAAAAATGTAGGAGAGAGAAGGAAGGATAGAAATAGAAAGAGAACATAAAAGATACAGGAAAAAGACTAGAAAAAAAATCCTTTATTAAATTATTAACTTAAGCTTTTACTAACCACAGGGTTTTAAGATATTTAATCAGAAAACATTCATTTGGTAGTTAGCCTTAAGTAATAATGTTACTTAATAACTGTTTACAAGTATACCCTTCTAACATACCATCATAGGAAATTATTTCTTAGAGACACCTTTTCTGTAAACCAATTATTCAGTCTTAATGGCTCTTTTAGCCAAACCTAATGATATCCGAAAATCTGTTTATAGGATTAATGAGTCACTATTGTCATAGTTACAGGAAAACTTTGTGACCAAAGAAAAATTTTCTACAAGACCTAGAAATACATAGACATTCAAGTTTATAAGTAAGTTTCACCTTATCTGCTAACCAACAATAATAAGTAGTAGTCACTGCCTGGGTGTCGATTGACAAGGAGGCTGAGGTCAAGAACAGGTACAGCAGAAATGAAGGACAAGTCTTTCATGGCCACAAGAGAGAAAATTATATCATCTGTTCCAGGTATTTGTGATCTGTTCTAGTACTGCAGTGTCCAAAAACATAGCCACTAATTGTCTGTGGCTATTAGATACTTGAAATATGGCTACTCCAAACTGAGATGAGCCACAAGAGGAAAATAGTCACTGGATTTCAAAGATTTAGTACTAACACATGTAAAGTATCTCAATAACAGTTTTTATATTGATTACAGGTCAAATTCTTCTTTAAAACGTGACTACTAGAAAATCTAAAACTATATATGTGGCTAACAATAAATTTCTACTGGGCAGTGCTAGTCTAGAAAATCAACTCAAATGGTGGTCTTGCTGATCGTATAAAAATGCCAATATTCTTTCAATTTTTAGATGTTAATCTACTCTATAACACAAATACTTTGTCAACTTTTTTATGCTAAGGAGATCTAAGTATAGAGTATAAAAAATAATAATAACTATGATTTATAATGTACTATAAAATATACACTATAATCCCATTTATAGATAAGGAAACTGAGGCTTAGATTGCTTAAGTAATTCACCAAAGTTTATAGCTTGGTAAACAGTAAACAAGTGATTTAAATCCTGGTAGTTTGACATAACTATTCTTTCTGTTTTAGGCTCATAAAATGTGTAATGCATTCTGGATTATAATTGACTCCAGGGAATTCTTAATTAGCCATTTTACAGAGGCACAAGTCAACTAAATCATGATTCCCATCTTGTGGTATATGATTTGTAAAGGACTTTAGGACATTATGTAAATGACTTCTCAAAGAACTGTAAGAAATAAATGTTTTTTGTTTATAAGCACCTATTGTATGATTCTTTGTTATAGTATAGCAGCCTAAACTGACAAAGACAGTCTCTAATGATTCTGGATGAATATGGGCTCTGTATGTGTGTACCACTATATAAGAATAAGTGTCATAAACATAGTTGATATATCATGTGTTCAAACTTAAGATTAAATATCACACGTAAGTTATGCTATAGCTTAAAGATTTAAGTTTTAACTTCTTTTCCCCTATAATTTATCCCTAACATTCCCCTAAAATTTATCCCTAACTTTCCCCTTAAAGCATATTTCACTGATCATAATTTCTTAATAAGCAAATTAAAACTTATGAGCATCAATTATTTAACTACATTTGCATATAGGTAAGCCTTCAGAATCATTAAAATATATTAACATTAGCATAACTGGGGAAGGAGACAACTATCTTTGACTAATGGCAATGGAATGGGGGTCTAGCCAACATAATAAGCTAACTTTTTAGCTTTTCTTAATGTGATAATCACCCCCAAATTTCTCTTCTCACCTCTTTTCCACCCTCCCTCTCTCTTCTTCCCTCTCTCTCTCTCTCTCTCTCTCTAACACACACACACACACACACACACACACACACACACACACCCTGGTAGTAATTCAGTTTGGATATCCATCTTCTTGTCCTTGCCTTCGACTTATTATAAGATGGTAGACATATAGACTGGAACTCATGACTCAGTCTCTTAGATAATAGTATGTGTGTGTCAAAGCTACAGTGGTTTAAATCCTAAAGTAAATTGTATTACATTCACTCCACTTACTTTGACATAATTACATGTTAATCAAACAGAAGTAGTCTTTTCAAATATCTTATTTATTGCAGATATATTCACTACAACAAAATAGTGTTCCATATAAAATCTATTTATCTCAACCTTCTTCTAATTCACATACTAATTAGAGGTAGGGGATTAGAATAAGGCCCTAGTATCCTAATTTTTAGATGTATCTCAATGATGATCATGTAAACATGGATGCTCTCTCTGTCAGGAAGAGGCCTAGGCCATCACTATGGAGTAGACCTCCTTCTGAGTAAATCAGACTCTCCCTCCAGAAATTCAGAAAGTTGGTGAGATATCACTGCAGTAGAAATAAATACAGCTGTGAAAGTTCAAGGATTTTATACCTAGAAAAGTTAAATATGTTGATTTTAGGTTGGGATAACTTGGTACCAATAAGTTTCTGTGGCTGCAGTTGGGAATTAGACTTAAAAGTCTTACACATAATCACTCTAAAGTATCTGGAAGGTATTAACATCCCTTGCCCCAAGGAAGTCCTATTCTAGTTGATTCTTTTCACACTTTTTTTTTACATTTTTCCATCTCTGATTTCTTTTTCTCACCATTTTCAATAAATCTCACCATATTCTTTGAACCCTTTGTTCTCTTTAAAGTCTCTAATTTTTCTCATACCACTTTCCTTTACCTTACATAATTGTCACTTAAGTTAGACCTGAAATATTGCAAAACAAACCAAATAAAACATGTAGTGAGGCCTAGTAAATATATAATCCCAATAGATTATATAAAACTAAATTGGTTAAATCCCCTGTTTATTTGAAAATGTAAAGATGGCTCTATTCTTTATTGATATCTAATTTCTTCAGTCCTCATTACTGAAGACATTTTTGTTTATTTCTGAATTAACAGACATTTAAATATGACTACCTAAAGTTCAATGTCTTCAGTAATTATATTTTTGGAGAGTTTCACTGTGGAAAAACTAATCTTACTTGGCAGAGAACTAAATTATATTGGGATCTAGTTTGACATTTTAAGGAGTTTATCTATTTGGTGTTCAAAGTTGTCCATATTGTACAGTTTGAGAAATATAAGAAAAATGTCCTCCACAAAACAATCTTAAGCCTAACACACTTTTCAGATCTTTCAGTAACTTTTATACCTTCAAAAAAAATGTTTTGGGAGTTCCCTGGTGGTGTAGTGGCTTAAGACTTCAGTGCTGGTGCTGTCAACGCTGTGGCCTGGGTTCGATTCCCAGCCAGGGAGCTACCCACATACCCCCCCACCCCCCCGCAAATTAAAAAAAAAAGTTTAGTTTTTGCCCTCAAATTGCAGCTTTAACTTTTTTGTTATCTGTAAATTTCTTCCCTTGAATGTTTTTTAAGTTAGGAACAAATAATAATTAGATAGAGCTAGGTCTGAATTGTAGGGCAGGTGTTTGAAAGCCACAGTCATAAAGAGTAGCCAACACAACTTTGCTATTGTGCACGGGCTCATTGTCGTACAAAAGCAGCACCCCTTTGGTTCATTTACCTTTTCTCCTTCAGATTCTTTTAACTGTTTCAGCAGACTGGAATAGTACTCTCCACTTATTCTGACACCCTTATCCTTGTAATTGATTAGCAGAATACTCTCTGCCTCCCAAAAAACAGTAGCCATAATTTTTCCAGCTGATTGCAACACCTTGAACTTCTTAGAGGGTGGTGTGCCCTTTTCATGCCACTCAGGCTCATAATGATAAACCCAAGTTTCAACTTCACTGACCATCTGGTTTAAAACTTCACCTTTGTGTCTGCAGAGGTTCAAAAACTGTTGTAAACACTCCACATACTATTTTTTTTAAGCATTCTTGGTACCCACCTTGCATTGACTTTTGACATCTTTAGAAGATGATGGAGAGTATTCAAAATGGTTATAGATGATACTCCAACCATTTCTACAAGCTTCTTTTTATTCCATCTGGTATCTTCCACTACAAGTTTTCAATTTTTTTGACAATGTTTGAGGAAGTGGCCTCAACAGGGCATCCAGGATGAAGGTCATCTTCAATTAACTCTTCCTTGCTTGAAAAGGCTGTGCCACTTGTAAACCATGGATTTCCCAGGACAGCAGTCCCCATAAAACACTAACATCTCTTCCAAAATGGTTTGAGGTACTTTCCCTTGTTTTTTGAGGAAATTAAGTTAATGATGGCACAAAATTTATCTATATTTGGAACTTTTTTCACGTTTTACATGCTTCTTCAGTGATATCTGATAGAGCATGGACACAAGTGGGCTGAAATATGGCAATGTAGGGAGTTCCCTGGTGGTGTAGTGGCTAGGCTTCAGCACACTCAATGCCGCAGCCTGGGTTCGATTCCCAGCCAGGGAATTACCCCCTCCCCCCCAAAAATATATGGCAATGTACTAACAATAAGTCATATAATCAACCTCTGTGCATTAGTACTCCCACCTCTCTGATAACCCCCCCCCCCCATTCCATGAATTTCTTGACCACTCCTCATACACACACTGCTACATTGCTATTTTCAGGCAAGTCTTTGGTCTTGTATCACTCCAAATCCTAAAAAAGATTGTCCAAAGTAGCAACTTCAGTATATAGACATAGTAGTCAACTTCACCTTTATCCACCAGGACCAGTATTCCTAAAATATCAAATTACAACTAATTGAGAAAAATATCACTTTATATTATTTGGAATAATTTCTGTTGATCCGGTATTTTCATTCCCTTTTAAATGGACTGATTTATGCCTAAACTGTGGCTACCATCATCTGCTGTTTTTTTTCTTTAAGATAACCTCTTTTATCTTCAAAACACCATTATCTTATGTTCAGCTCCTTGGTAAATACAAAACAATTACTGCTAATTGCCTGCAATTTGACCACCTTATGGCCCAGCTCCTGAACAATTCTGTTTGATTTCTTCAACTTTCATCTCTGCTGGAGCTGAGACAGTAGGAGAGGAGGACAAAAGTTATACTTTGGCTCCACTTTGAATTCTGACCATAAAGGAAGGTAAGTGCAGTGCTAGTAAATTCTTCTTGCATAAAATTAGCTTAAAATTAGGCAATTTACTCTGTAATTACTATGAAACCAGATGGCCTCTAAAACTAGTGACACTTTTAACATGAATGGATTCCATTCAGATTTCGTTCAGCTCTAAAAGTCTATATTGAGTTTATACTTGAGATTAGATACTATAATGGGAAACAAGTCTACAAAGATTTGAAGAAATATATATCCAGTGCCTTCTCTCAAAAACTTTATGGCCTAGTTCATGTCCCAAATATGCAAAATTTGGATATATTCTCTAGCACTTTGGAGTAGGGAAAAATGCAATTTTTTAATTTTATGGATAGCATATAGTGGAGGAAGTATTAAGAGATTATTACAAAATGCATAGAAGTTCAGTGAAAGAAGTTGGGCCAAGCTTAAATGTTTACTCTATGTTTTTAATGTAATTAATCTCTTGACCTGGACATTTCTCCTTGGCCCCAGTTTCTCACTAGTTCTATAAACAGGACTACACTGACCACTCAACCACATAGGTCAATAAACCTGACGAACTTATTTATGATTTATTAAATGGTCAGTGAATCTCATTGAAGGTAAAATACACTCAAAGTGGTTATTTCAATAAATTGATCTTTTCTCCACAGAACTGTTATTTGTGTGGTTTATGAACACATCTATATAATAGAGGTACCTTGGATTCACTACACTGAGTTCACATTCTTTGTGAACTACCCACGGAAATAAAATTTGGATTAAATTAATTCATAGTGTGCTGAATAAATCATGAAGAGCTGATCTAAGTTGAAAAACCAGTTCTAACTTGCTGATTGTAACACACTACAAAGAGCCCAAAATATGAATGAGAAAAGGAAATGGAATGTACACTACTTCAAGATGTCTCTCCGACTTCCCATAAAGGCCAATCAAATGATGTGTTTAGTGCATTCCACGCAGAATGGAAACTCATCAGTGTGAAGGAGCAGAAAACCCGTCTCTGACACAATAACTTGGAATAGGGATTTGGGACATATGGGCTCTCACGGTGTCTTAGTCTTCCTGGGCTGCTAAAACAAAATACCATAAACTGGGTGGCTTAAACAAAAACCTTTATTGCTCATAGTTCTAGAGGCTGCAAGGTTCAAGATCAAGGTGTCAGTAGATTCAGATCTTGATGAAGGCCCTTTTCCAGGCTTGCAAAGGTCACAGTTTCATAGTGTTTTCACACAGAAAAGTGATACATAGAGATAGAGCCAGAGAGATACTTCCGAAAGTTCTGATCTCTAGATACTGTCACACTGGGGGTTAATGCCTTAATTAAATTTGGGGAAAACAAACATTTAGTCTATAACACAAAAGTCTACTTACAACAATGTGAGGAAATTCTTACGGTGCTATACCACAGTTATATATGGAAAATGTGTTTCTGTTGAGATTCAAAGACAATTGGAATGTTATTGCAAAGAAAATTTGAAAATTTATACCCATTAACTCCTTTATCCATATTGAGGTTAGGGTATAAAATGGTTAAAAGTTGAAAATTTAGAGTGAATTTATTCTGCCCTCCTCACTTGAAATTTAGAGAAAGAGAGCTTTAAAGCACTATCGTGTGCAGAAATCCATTTGACCATTTGAAGGAACCAGCAGCAATATAAAGGGATGTATTTTTCTGAAGAACGTGCAAAACCACCAGATGGTGGTAGGAAGAGGGAGATTCGATTTCAATGTCTAGAGAATCCAGACAGAACTTTAAAGCCAGGTTACTAAAATCAATTTATTAAAAGCTTTTTGAAGGAAGAATATCTTTGCTCCCCTGAAGAGGTCATAGCCATAGTCAGCAAGATGTGGAAGTTGGAACAGAAGTACTAGGTGAGAAAAATAAGAAGCTAATCACTTGACCCTTTGCTGAACTAAAGCTTCCTTTCAGCATTAGACTGTAATTGGGGTGCTGGAGTAGTTTCAATTCTAAATCACAGTACCTCTTTGTATTATTCTGAAAAGTTATTTTATTTATTGATTTAAGACTGTGATGTATATCTTAAAGTGACTATGAAATGTTCATTACTTAAGAATAAGTGAAAACCACACGGCATCCTAGGAAAATAAATTTACTCTTGTGTTTCTCCTTTACTCTTACACTGTTACCACACTCACAACACTTTTGACAACAGACATTTGGAAGTTTTTCCCATACACAGCAATTTTGTGACACCAGCTGGGTGTGCTACAATTTAATGCAATTCTGACCCTACCTTATCCTGTGAGATAGTCTCAGATTTCACAGAACAAGGGCTCCATCTCGTACCACTGCTGCCTTTTCAGATGCCAATTGCAAGTCCAGGTTGCCACCTCCACTCCTGAACAATTGGCTGTGAATTAGAGGTTCTCACAACCCCTTCACAGAATTTAGGAAATCAGTTTACTTACTGTTTACTGGCTTATTATAATACAAAAGAATATGATAAAGGATGAACATCCAGATGCATAAGGCAGGGTATGTGAGAAAAGTCACAACTTCCATGCCTTCTCTGGGTGTGCCACACTCCTAGCACCTCCATGTTTTTGCCAACCTGGAAACTCTCTGAACCCCATACATTGTGATTTTTATGAAGTCTTCAGCATGTAGGCATGAACAATCATTAACAACATTCTTAGCCTCTCCCCCTCTTTGGGGGATAAGGGGTGGGGCTGAATATTTCAATCTTCTATTCATGGCTTGGTCTTTCTGGTAGCTAGCTACCATTCAGGAGCACAACCAAGAGTCACCTCATTAGAACAAAAACATTCCTGTCACCCAGGAAATTTCAGTGCGTTTAGGAGCTTCAGGTCCGGATCCAGGCTTAAATACCAAATATTAAAACAAAAGACGACCTATTGCTTTTGTCACTTAGGAAATTACCAAGGTTTTAGAAATTCTGCGGCAGAAAACAGAGGCCAAGACTAATATGTATTTTCTTTTATGTCACTGAATTTAATCACATTTTCACCTAGGGAATTAGAAAAATCTCACGCTACTGACTGAATTCAAAAACAAGATCTAGATACTGTGTATATTTATTGCTCCTGAGGTGTTATTGATACTCGACCTTTTCAAGTGACAGAATAAAGAAATACATTTTTGTATACGAAACTGTGTGTACACATATCTATAAATACTTCTATAACTATCATTCTTTATATAGTATATAGAGTTAAACCCAAATTTATACTGATGTCTCCTACTTTAATCCAATACCACATGCACCATTCCAGCCTTCTTACCTTGTTTATTTATAAGCTCTCACTCTAACAGTAAGAAACCTGGACCTGACCCTGTATCATCCATTTTATTTAATAATCATTTCTAGTATAAATGCATAGTGGTTTAGTATTTATAAACCTGTATACCTGTGAAAAACACCCTTATGGACTAAAGTGCTTATGTATAGCACATTTTGTCTTTATTCTCATTGTCTAAATTAATGTCCAAAATTGCGTAGGTGAGCAACTTTTTCTCCACCTTCTCTCAGTAAGATTATTTTATATACTCTCTGACATCAGTGGAAATCATATCACTGGTGTTTTGTTTTTTATACAGCTGTCTAATACAAACTACCTCATCTAGTCAGATCAATATCTTAACTAAGATATTTCTCTCTGGTAATATTTGTATCATTTTAGTCTGAGATCGCTCTGGAATTAAAATTTATTTTTTCTTTAATGCAGAAAATTTAAATTTGATTATTATGTAACACATGCTTCATATCTCATTTACAACAAAGCATTGAACTTTAGTTATTAATCTAAGGTACCAAAATATTTAGCATATTTTATTTAAAGAAGATCCTTTCATTGTGTTCATGTTTTATTAATTTCACACCTCTGATATTTGTCCTCCTTCTCATGATTGTATTCTACTTTTGATGATTGTCCCTACATATTTACATTGGTTTTTAACCACTTTCTCTCTATCCTAAAATGTTAACCTTTTGCCATCATCAACCAGTGGAAATAAATGGCTGTCCTTTTCATTCAGTAATGCTTTAGTGAAGATTTGGGCCTTATTGGTTCCTGAAAATATTTGCAAATCTTCAATAAAATGGCTCTTATAGTAGGAGGCTCACAGCTCTGTACTTCTGCCAGATAAAAACTGAAAGCTCGAGAGCTCTGAGGATGAGGTCAACGTGCTTATTTCTTCTCCAGAGAGATCCATTGCCCATTTGGCATAACCCCATGTGTCACTCATGTTCTGCCACAGAATGCCCACCCTTGTTTAAAGGAATCTATTTAGACTGTAACGGAGATCGTTGTTCCACCATTAAATGCAGCTGGGTGTTGTCCTAACCAGTACGTAGCTCACCAAGAATGACTTCTGTGGAGCTCTTACCCTATTTACCACACATCTGGAAATCCTGCCTAAAATGGTGTAAAATCAGGGGACTATCATCTTTGGGAATATTCTAGGGTTTACTTTCCTGTTTGCATACTACTACCTACATTGACACCTTTGGTTTACTTGACTAAAGAACATTTTGAAAAATTACCATAAATTAGTATCGTAAATTACTAAGAATGAATCCTAACGAAATGACCCTTTCCACCAGGCTGGCCTACCTCTCAAAGGAATTCTTAAGTAATGTCTCCTCTTCTTTGACTTTTTCCACAGTATGTCCTGGAAAAATATTCTGGAAATATAACCATGAAGCATATTTTTGAACATTTTTCTGGAAGGTTGTTTTTCCGTAAAATCGATTTTTATAGTCTATTGTTACTGACGTTGTTGACCATTCTTCCTCAGCAATTATGAAATAGAAAAGTGGTTCTCAACCTTCCTAATGCCACGACCCTTTAATACAGCTCCTCATGCTGTGGTGACCCCCATAAAATTATTTTCGTTGCTACTTCATAACTGTCATGTTGCTACTGTTATGAATCGTCATGTAAATATCTGATATGTGTTTTCCGATGGTCTTAGGCGACCCCTGTGAAAGGGTCGTTTGACCCCCAAAGGGGTCACAACCCACAGGTTGAGAACCACTGACAGAGAATATCCATGAAAATAACATTCTGCAACACTGGGAAAATTCATCTCTCCTAAAAACATACATTTCCATACAGATTCTAGTTCGTAATTAGTGAGCCTTCAATATGTGCCAGACCTCTGTACTGAGCATGTTTTATAACTACCTACCCATGTTCTTGACTTTTCTAACTGCTCGCTGGAATTCCATAAATTGTTTTCTTATTACTTCAGTTTAAGGTCTAAGGCAGTGTTTGCAAGTAAATTGCAACACCACTGGGAGAGTTAATCTATTGAACACTGCCAGTCACTTAAACGTTTCCTGACCATATGTTGAAAACATATGTAGATAAAAGGATAGGGAAGTGAATATACATTTCCTAATCTAACCTGAGTCATTCATGACCATTCTGACCCCTAGCCTGTTAGAGGAAAGTCGGGATGATGCTAATGTATGATTGCTTAGAAGTGCCAGCCTGCTCCCTCCTCTCCACAGCCTGTCCCAGCTGTAGTTTAATTAGAGTCAACAGTTCACAGGTGTTCAGAGAAATGCTTTCAACATAAAATCTCAGTTGTCTTTAGGGCTCTTCACTCTTTTTACTGCTCTTTAAATTTGAAATATTCTTCTAGAAAATGAACCACATTTACAAATGAAGGAAAAGATGCAAGGAATGGTTATAAGAATGCTAATAATTATAAAACTGTTTTCAATAATCAAAAGGAAAGATTTTTCTCAGCTAGAATCCTAGTACATTTGAATCAAATCAGAAAAAACATATTTTCTTTTTTGAAGTGGATAAAGGTTGAAAGAGGAATACCATAGCACTGTATGTATGAGAAAGGTAAAAAAAATATAATAATTTATATGCTGTATTTTTGGCATATTTGAATCATTAGCCCACCCACCTCCTCAAACTTCCTGCATTTAATCATTTAGGTTGAATCTCCTGCACACATATCCCGGTCCTATCTGGCCAATGCATGCACCAAATTCAGTCTCAATCCAAAGAAGGAAAATGCGGAGAGCCAATAAATTTTCCTCCAAATACATTAACTTCTTCGTAAGGACTTTGGAATCATTCCAAATAACTAAGGTCTGAGACAATAGACACAAAATATGTGACCTTTACATTATACAAGTCTGATCCTTAAGTACGTATCCAGTACATGAAGTGGTTCTTGATAAGTTCTAACTTTGGAGGGTTGTTGCTTTATAAGAACTTAAAATATATGAACTTTTCAGGAGCAAAGCAAGATTAAACTCATTCATTATTAATTCATTCAGCAAATACTTAGAGTACCTACTCTGTGTTAGGCACTTTTCTAGAAGCTGAGGTATGGCAATAAATAAAACAAACTAAAGACCTTGCCTTAGGGAATCTTATGGCAGATAATAAACATATACAACAACTAAATTATCATTATATTAAAAGTCATGTGTATAAAAAAACAAATCTAGTGGGGAAAGGGTAATAAAGGGAGAAGGAAGGAAGTGACAAGGGTAGGGAGTATGAAACATAGCAAAAAGCAACTTCTCTACTTCATTTATCACAGAAATCATTTATTTGTTGGGTGAATTTGGTATTAAACATAAACTATCAGTGTTGACTGCAATTGTAACGAGAAAACTACAGATTTTATTTGGTGGTGATGATGATGATGAAGTTCAATTTTATTCATTTTTCAATTTATATTTGTTAAATAAAGAAGAAAATTTCCATATGTTTCATGAATTTTTTAACACCTCATTTTTATTATGCAAATTTTAGATGTATATTCTAGAAAATTTATGAAAAATGCAAAGAAAAAGTATGTGGCATCCTGTAAACTTGAAATTATTTTCTAAGTTTCTTTATTAACTCCTTCTACCTATCAATATATCATGAACATTTCCCTATATCATTAAATACTTTTCAAGGACATATTATTTAATGAGCACAGAGCAATTATCCATATGAACCTCTATCATAATTCATTTAAACAATCCATTAGAGTGAGAAATTGAGATAGGTTTCAATTTTTTTCTATTTACCTAAAGTATAGCATTAATTACATTTTCACTGAAAATAAATATTTTCTTAAGATAATGCTTAAATGTGGAAGAGCTACATGAGAAAACTAGATAGAGGTATTATATGTCACTACCCCACCACCTGACCCCAGAATATTCGAATCATATAATATTCTAAAAGCAGCATCTTAGCATATCCATTTCCCAACACTACAGTCAATATTTTGGATTTATAAGTACACATACAATATATGTTATCATGTATTTATTTATTTTAGAATTTTTTTTCTAAAAATAGCTTACTTATACAAACATGTTTATTGAAAACGTGTAATAGGTCAGAAAATTTTTAAATGCTTTAGATATATTAATTTATTTTAATTCTTGAAATAATCTTATACACAATAAATAAAATATTTTTTAGAAATTTGTAGGAGCTGAACAATGGCTCTTCATCAATACGTATGTCTTAGTCCCTGGAACCTGTACATTATGTTACTTTACATGGCAATAGGGACTTGGCAGATGTGATTAAGTTAAGGATTTTGAGATTAGGATATTATCCTGCATTCCCTGGGTGGAGTCAATGTAATCATGAGGGTCCTTATAAGGAGGAGGAAAAGTCAGATCAGAGAAGGCCAACTGAAGATAGAAACAGAAGTTAAAGTAACATGGAACTTGAGCCAAGGAATGCAAATAGTGGGAAAGACAAGGAAACAAACTCTTCTTTAGAGCTTTCAGAAAGTGAACAGCCTTCCCAACCTCTTTATACTTCTGACCTCCGTAACTATATGCAAATAAATCTGTGCTGTTTTAAGCCACTAATTCTGTGGTAGTCTGTTACAGTCACAATAGGAAACTAATATGGGTTTTAGTACCCAGAAATGAGATGCTGCTGTAACATGTATCTAAAAATGTAAAACTGACACTGAACTTGGATAATGCACAGGGCCTTGAAAAATTTTGACCATGACTAAAACTGCTTTGATTTCCTCAAATAGGCTGTTAGCAAAAATATGGATGTTAATGACTCTACTGGTGAGAATTCAAAAAAGGGAGAAACACAGTAGAGAAATTTTGTATTATCTTTGAGAATATTTAAATCATCACAAAGAGACTGGGTAGACATTAAAAACACTGCCTGTGAGGATTCAGAACAAAGTGAAGGATATATTACTGAAAAATGGAGGAACAGATACTTGTTATTTAAGGACAGAAACGTACTTAAATTGTATCCTACGTTAGGTGGAAAGCACAACCTAAGGCAAGGAACTGAGATATTTAGCTGAAGAGATTTCCAAGCAAAGTGTTGAGAGCATAGACTGCTTTCAGCTTCTTGCTTATACTATAATGTGATAAACTGAGAGAACAGTTATTAAGCAAAAAAGAAATCAGGGTTTGATGATTTTGGAAATTATCAGCCTATCAAAACTGCAAAGGATGTTAAAATTAAGAGGTAAACTGTCAGAAAAGTATGCTCTGAAGAACAAATCAAGAGCCAAGTGCAAATGTTGCCAGTGTCTTAGAAGTATAAAAAGATTAGGGTAAGCTTGCCCAGCCCACGGCCTGTGGGCTGCATGCGGCCCAGGAAGGCTGTGAATGAGGTCCAACACAAATTTATTAAAACATTATGAGACATTTTTTGCAACTTATTTTTGAGCTTATCAACTACTATTAGTGTTAGTACATTTTAGGTATGGCCCAAAACAATTCTTCTTCATTCAATGTGACCCAGAGAAGCCAAAAGATTGCCTAGGAGTGTCTTATTTCTGTACTGACACTACACATAATATTATGTCAATCAACAATCAAGCAATCAAATAGAGAGTATATTTGGGATACTTTTTTGTTTTGTTTTGTTTTTTCTACATGATACTCTTTGAAAAGTAGGGAAAAAAATAAACTTGATTGGTTCCAAAGACATTAAAAAATATTTGAGGATTTAAACATTTTTAAAATGCAAGAGAAAAAATAGACAAAAAAAATTAAATGATTCACTGTGTGGTATAACATTATATTAGAAGTTGAGCAAAGAAAGAAATACGTGGAGGGCTTGAGTCTTGCAGCAGGGAGGTATAATCTAAACTGGACTTATAAAGATGGATGTCATTTTCGTGTTGAGCAGAGTAGAAGATAAGCAATGAGGAAAATTGAACTTCAGGGTAAATTGGCTTAAATAAAAGAAAAAGACTTTGTTTAGGAATTGGGGAGATTGCATTAGATGGATAAAGTATGATCAGACTATATTGAAGGAGAAGTTTAATTATTTCTCTTTTATTAGAGGAGTAATAGAGAATCATTGAATGGATCAATTTACTAGAGACTTGAATCAATCATACTTGTGTTTGTTTGGAGATAAAAAGCTCACTTTTTATATTTTACAACCTACCATGTTGTCAGTCCCCAGAGGGTTAAAGCTGAGCCCACTGTAAAGGGTTAAAGCCAGGCCCGCCGCCCAGGCTTGACCTTGGGATAATCAGTCCCTGTCTGGGGCTGAGGAATTCCTGGGGCTGACATGTACTGCGCATGTACCGCCTTATGTGACCATGAAAACCTAAACAATTGCTACTGGGCAGATGCGGCACGATGCCACTTTTGTTTGAATACGTATATATAGTCCCAGGTGCGCAATAAAGTAGCTTGCTTGCTGGTGTGTTTATGGTCCCCCATGTCGGCTCCGCGTGTGTTTTTTCAATTGGGTGTGCCACCGCCGAAACCTGCCCTGTCTGGAAACCTTGGCAATGACATTTGGCGTAGTCAGCAGGATGAGGTGAGTACTACCCCCAGCGCCTCTGAGGGTCCCCGGGTGGAAGAAATGTGGCCTCCTACCTCCCTATGGCACCCAGTGGCCACGTATCTGGCCACATGGACAGCCCCAGAAGACTGGGATGAGATTAGGCCAACACCTGAGGATATCAAGAAGGCCCTGGAATCTATGGAGCCGAATGTTCCCCCGGCACACCGGAAGGTGGCCGGCCGGGTAGCCTGGATGTTTCTGGCAGTGCTGCGCCACACCAGCCGGGAGATGCAGGAGCAAGCTCAACAGGTCCGCCAGCTGCAGCGCCGGGAGGAAACACTGGGGGAGCGCCTGGCGGCTGCTGAACGTGTGCTACAGGGCTCGGAGGGGTCTGTACAGTCCTCCAGGGCAGGCAGCCCGATACCTATATTGCAGGCTCGCCCCTTAGTGCAACGGAAGGTCGAGCTGGAGCAGCAAGTGGGGCCGGGGGTCAGCCGCAGGGGTCCCCCAGGCCAGGCAGCATACGACAATGACTGCATACTCGCCCGCTGAATTATGGGAACTGATGAAGCCGGTATGGCAAAGGGCTGGGGACATGGTACCGGGCTGGCTACTGAGATTATGGGACGAGGGGGTGGAAGGAACAGAGCTATTCCCTGATTAAATGTCCCAACTGGCCTCCATTATGGTACTCCCCTCCTTGAGGTAAAGGCTACAAGACATAGCCCACACCAACCATGATGCAGGGAATCACTCCCTGATCAATTGGATAATGGCAGCGGCCCGAACGGTTTGGGCAGATGCCGGTGAATTGCCTGAGACTGTGAGCAACTGGTCCACGTACTCGGACCTAGTGCCAATCATACAGGAGATGGGCATGTGACAGATGATGTTTCAGGTACACTACAGTAGTCCTGATGAGGAGGTTTTCACCACTAGGATGAAGGACCTCATCCTAGCCTCAGGACCCCCAGGAACTTTCGGGACTATGGCGGCTCTTCTGGCCCCCTATGTAGATCGGCGGGTGCATGAAGTAACAGCCGCCCCTAGCTCGATTGGGGGATGTGGAAGTGACGCAAAAGAAAAAAGGCGGCCAGGTGAGGTCGCTACAGGGCCCCAAGGGGCCCCCACCCAAAGGACGCCTGAAGAATAAAGGGGCTCAAAAGGGTGGCGTTCAGCCTGCAGTGAGAGTGAGCCGAAAGCAGATGTGGTTTGATCTATTAGCAGTGGGAGTAGCCGCAGAGAAAATAGAGCATCAGCCCACGGGGGTGCTGCTGGCTCTGTGGAAGCAGCTGGAACCTGAGCAGCAGTTTACTCCCCTGCCCGCTGCTACACTCCCAATTTGGGAGTTGAGACTGACTGAGTTTTACCCAGACTAGGGGTCTGGCCAAGGTACCCGGCTGAGGGGGGACCC
>PVJL010002530.1:43287-193598 GCA_004026885.1 Lyroderma lyra | reverse complement strand
GTGTTATTTTTATTGCAAAATACTAGAAAAGTCTAAATGATTTATCAGAGCTAGACTTAATAAACTATGTTGTATCAGTACAGCTAACTATGCAGCACTTTGAAACAAGAGGGAGTCTTTATTTCTTATGGAATCGCCCTGGCTAGCATGTCCAGCAGTGGTAAATAGCAGTGGTGGGAGTGGACGCCCTTGTCTTTCCTGCTCTGGGGAAGGTTTTCAGTCTTTTATTAGATACATGATGTGATCTCTTGAGTTTTTCATAGTTGCCCTTTAATCAGGCTGAGTAAGTTCCCTTCTGTTTCTGGTTTCTTGGGTCTTTTTATCATGAGACATTGACTTTTTAATATGGAAATTTGTGTGTGTGTATTTTTTCTGACCAGTGCTGATTCCTAAAGAAAAGCCCCCGATCACAGTCGTTGGCGATGTGGGAGGCAGGATCGCCATCATTGTGGTATGTAAACCTCCTTTACTATTGAATGTCATGTTTACCTTTGTTATTCTGTTGTCTTACTAGTTCATTGTGTGGGAATAGTAGCGTGGCAGCGTAAGTCTCATTTAAGTTGGTGCCTTGTGCTAAATGTTTACTTTGGCCCAAAAATGTAAGATTGTTGCCATTTGTTTATTAAGAAATTGCTAACTACTTAGCTAAATATTGTGTAACTGTTTGTTATCACCTGAGAAATGGTTTTGTGATGAAAATGATCCAAAATTGATTATAACTGTTTAAAATATACATCCTCCCACACTTTACAAAGCCAGTGTACAGAAGGACGACATTTAAAACATCTGTATAGTTTAAATTAGATTAAAATGAACACATGGGGACTCAATGCTCAGTGTGGGAACAGAGAACACTGTGGATACCCCTGCCACGCCTCGGACTTTTCCCTTATCTCTCTTCTCTCTTCCATGGAGTTGAGATGTGTCACCCTCTTAGTGTGGATGTGTTCACCGACCTGGAAGCTCCCCAAATCCTGTACTATTGGGATTTTTATGGAGCTTCCTCATGTAAGCGTGATTGATCATTAACTCTGTTTCTAGCCCCTGCCTCCTCTCTGGAGAACTGGAGGTGGAACTGGAAATTCCAAGCTGCTTATCATGGCTGGGAATTCCTGGTGACCAGCCCTTATCCAGGAGCCACTCAGAATCCCCTCATTAGAACAAAAGACAGTGAGTGCTATCACCCAGGAAATTACAGGGGTTTCAGGAGCCCTGTGTCAGGGATGGGGTCAAAGACCAGATATCAGACCAAAAGTTGCTCCTGGTCCTCTTTTAACATTTAGGAATTCACCAGGGTTTCAGGAGCCTTGTCCCAGGAACTGGGGACAGAGACCTATACCTATAGATACGTATTTTTTTATCTCACACTGGGAATCTATGGTCCATAGACTGGAATCCACTGGACTAGCTGTAGTATTACAAATAATGATTGCTTTAACCATTATAACCATATGTAAGCATATTTTCCATATGCCCAGTGGACAAATTTGGAAAGTAAGGAAAAGTAACAAGAAAAGAGGAAAGAACCACCCAGAGTTAAAGCATCTTCTGACAGTTTTACTGTGTATGTAAAAAAACACTGTATTTCTGGAGCAGCTACATGGTGAGGGCACATTCTGAACATGGGTGTGCAGAGCAGGAGAGCCTGGGGTGCACTGAATGTGATGGAGAGAGGAGATGGCTTGAAAGTGACAAAGCCATGCAGGAGACAAGCTGTGAGAGGCTTGGAGAGAATTCAATGGGGACAGGGACGAGCCATGTGACCTTGCTGTCAGGACATGTGAAAAGGAAACAGTGAACTTTTCAGCATAAAATTGTTAGACCTTTCTTTTTCCTGATTGTCTAAGCCCATTTTTGCAAAAGTGTTTATGTGCCTTTCACTCGATCTGCGGTTTGACAGGATGACATCATTGATGACGTTGACAGCTTTCTTGCTGCAGCGGAGACCCTGAAGGAAAGAGGAGCATATAAAATCTTTGTGATGGCGACTCACGGCTTACTGTCTTCAGATGCTCCCCGACTGATTGAGGAATCTGCCATTGATGAGGTAACAAGCCCGGCCTTGTGTGGGCCACCTGCCTTGCCATCCTGAACCTTATCATAGCCCTGCAGGGTCCTCCTCACGGCCCCGCAAGGTTGCCATCCTGGCCCTGCAGGGTCCCCATCACAGCCCCACAGGGTCCTGGTCCCAGCCCCATAGGATCCCTGCCATGGCCCTGTGTGGTTGTGGAACCTGGACTAGGAACCCAGAATAATGTGAAAGGCGTCCCAAGGAGGCAAAATCAACAATACCAAATTCACATACAAAGTGAAGTGAGAAGACTGAGGCCAGGGCAGCTGTCATGTCTGTCCTGTGGTACTATGGTTTCCTATGAGTGATGTGTGCAGGCGGATCAGAAAGAGCAGCTGGAGGAAAGTGAAAGGGGCCTGCTTTCGCTGGGCCTCCTGGAGCAGCGTGGACTTTGGAGAGGAGGATTAAAGCTGCCGGGCAGGGGCGGGTCTAGGAGCGAGAGCTCCTCAGTACGGGTCCGTGCCTGTGGG
The DNA here is from genome assembly GCA_004026885.1 of Lyroderma lyra. Taxonomy (NCBI): domain Eukaryota; kingdom Metazoa; phylum Chordata; class Mammalia; order Chiroptera; family Megadermatidae; genus Lyroderma; species Lyroderma lyra. The sequence continues at coordinate 191,057 of PVJL010002530.1, read as the reverse complement.
TGCCTTTGTCCCCAAGTGTGCTCTGTCCCTGATGTGCATGACAGTGATGAGTGGTCACCCGGGCCTCCGTGTTCATTCTGGTTAGGACATGACTTACACACAAAATACAGCTGCACAGCAAGTTGTAAAAGTAACGGCAGAAGCGACAGGAGGTGGGAGAGTGGAGAAGTGAGAGAGGAACCAGGAGATGGCACTTGGGGTTGATAAACCAAGATTTGAAGTATTTTTCTTTCTTTTTTTTAAACTAAAAGTAGTTAAATGAAGTGCCCAGAATAGGCTTCTATACATATTCAGTAGAGTAGTGGTTGCCAGGGTTTTGGGGATGGTGACACTAGAAATGACAGCTAAGGAGTCTAGGGCTTCTTTGTGGGGAGGTAACTAAACACAGCTCTGAATGTCCTAAAAGCCTTTGAATTGTACACTTTAAATGCCTGAATGGGGCTATTCACAGAGTAGACCATCATACAAATGGAATCGTACAGTACTGGTCTTTTATGTCTGGCTTCTCTCACTCAGCATAATGTTTTCAGGGTTCATCTACATTGCCATGTGTGTCTGTGCTTCATTTCTTTTCATTGCTGAATGTTTCATCATATACATGGGTAGAACACATTTTTATCCCTTCATTTGTAAGTCGATGGAATTTGTGTTGTTACTACTTCCTGACTATTGTGAATAATGCTGTTAGGAACAAGCTTTTGTGTGGACATGTTTTCATTCCTCTTGGGTGTGTACCTAGGAATACAATTGCTGGTCACATTATGGCTCTGTGTTTAAACCCTTAAGGAGATACCAGACTGTTGTTCAAAGCAGCTTCACCATTTTATGTCCCCACCAGCAATGTGAGCATTCCAGTTCTTCACGTGCTCACTGACACTTATTAGTACCTATCGTTTTGCCCATAGCTGCCCTAGTGGGTATGGGGTTATCAAGTCTTAATCTCTAAGAACACAGGTGGCATCTGCAGTGACTGAGAGCACCGTTGAAGGTGTGGTGGACTTACTGTCTCCCTCTGAGAATAGAACAGAGTTCCAGATCACCCTGGAAGCCACATGGTTTTGTGATGCTCTTCGTTTTTTCTCTTGATTCCAAGGTGGTGGTGACCAACACAATCCCACATGAAATCCAGAAGCTGCAGTGCCCCAAGATCAAGACTGTGGACATCAGCATGATCCTGTCAGAAGCCATCCGCCGCATCCACAATGGCGAGTCCATGTCCTACCTGTTCAGGAACATAGGCCTGGACGACTGAGCGGCTCCTGCTTCAGAACTCCAAGGGCCAGACTGGAAACACGAGAACCTGCAAGGGACATGCCTGATCTGATGGATTTCCCAGGGGCCATTGTGTTTGCTTTTCAATTCTTGTTAATTCCTATGATGATAGACCAACTTTTTATGTCAGTTTGGATGTTTGTGAGTTTGAGGGGCAATTTTTATAAAAGAAAACTATATTCTCCTCTTAAATAAGTTCAGACCTTATTATTTTTAGTTTATTTAAACTATAAACTTGGAATAAGATTTTTAAGCTCACAAACAGCCTTATTCCAAATTTGTTGGAGCCTAAGTGCTTAAAACATTTAATAAAATAAATGATCTACTGTATGATACCTGCAATTGAAAAGCCAAAAATTATACTCGAACCCAGTAGATGACATTTTTAGAAATGATTTTATAGACAAGCATATGGAATATGTGACCATTATTTATTTTCTGCCACAAAAGAAGGAATAACAGTTTACTGTGTTTGTGTGTGTTTTCTAAAATTTTGTGTTTTGGCAATTGTTTTATAACTAAAATAAAATGAAAGCTGAATATATGTGCTGTGGGTTTTGAAATGTTTGTCAGCTTAAGTTTTCTCTTCAGCTCTTCAGGTGATATGGTAGGCTCTTCGGGATGTAACATGCCCTGTGCTGCTTGTCCAGGTCCCTGCAGGTTCCTGACGTGTAGTCATGTGACTGACAGGAGAGGAGCTCACCTCCCAGGCTCCTGGGGGTGGGGCTCTGCGCTGGACAGCCTGGTCATTCTCCAAACAGAATATGCCACTGCATGCCCTTGGGGATGACATGCTAGAGGGAGGTCACAAATGGGCCTTTGAGGTGACCCTTGTCAATGTCAGGTATCTTAAGTGTTATCTGTCCTAAAGTTTAGAACTCGAAACTTGGACGTTAGAGTTTATCAGACTGAAACAGTGGTGTCCCTGAGTTAGGCCAGTGTGTCCTGCTACGGTCACTTGTGGGCATCCCATCCGGTTTGTGGAGGAAAATTAGACTTTCTCACCAAGAAAAAGAGTACTTTTTCTTCCAAAAAAAACCTTAAACCTTTGCTTTCTGCCTGTGTTAGAATATGTAATAAAATAGTTGACTTAGCACAAAGTTAAAATTCATCACTTGCTGTTTACCATCCTGAGTTGGACCAGAAGACTTGGATCTATGAGCGTGGTCTTGTTGGGTCAGATGGGGTGGGAATGTGGAATGTGACTCCAATTTCTCCCTCTCATCCTCTACTAGGACACACCCTGCCCCTTGGATCCTTGTGATCGATCACCTTCCTCCAGAACTTTTGATCAGAAGCAGGGAGGGGGTGTTACCGCTAAGGCATTTATTTCCTTCTGAAACCTAGGCTGAGCAGGGGAGGCAAATCCTGTTTTTTCCACTGCTGTATCTTCAGGAGCCCGGCTTAATAAATCTGTGTCCATCTGCCTGTTACAGAATGCCCTTGGAGAGGCGAGCTGGGGAGGGCAGTCTGAGCCTACCCTAAGCAGTCTCGTCCTTCGTGTGAGGGGATTAATCTTTAAATTCTCCTCCTCAGGTGACCACGTAACAGGCACAGTTGTTTTCACAGGTCAGCGTGTTCGCAGTGGCAATGCTCACTCATTAACACTTTTTTGGGGAGGGCAAAGTGTGCTGGTTAAACTCCAAATGCATCGCAAAGACAATGTCACTGAGACACCCAGCCAACTGTACACACTGATTTAATTAGTGAATGTCAGGGACGGAAGGACCTGGGGGCATCGGGAAGCCTCTCGGGTGCAGCCTGGCCTCTTAAGAATGGCTGTGAAATGACAAAATGGTTCAGCCTCCATTCCTGCCTTGGATGTAGTAACATCACCCACCTGAATGGGACCATCTGCAGAAAAAAGCTAAGCTCGGCCCTTGGCCTATAGTGGGTGCTGGCTAGATACCAGATCCCTCCATGGTCTTGGGGGAGTTTGGGGACATGAACAGATGGCCAAGATGAGGGGCTTAGGCCTGTTTCACTGCTCTCGGAAGAGAGAAAATGAGGCAACAGGTCTTTGTTACCCAACACGGGGACCTTCTGGGACTCCGACTGTCACAGCTAGAAGTGACCACCACATAACACATGAGTCACTGTCCAGGTCCTTGATCCACACATGGCCAATGGCTGCAGAAGGATGCAGCTGCCCATCCAGGCAATGTACCCAGAGATGAGGCAGCTGTTACCCTCTATATGTCCTGTAAGAATTAAACATAGGTCGAGTCACCCACTAGGTAACTGAACCCTTTCTGGGACTATGCTATTTCCTGCGGGTCCATTAAACTTTTGATTTCCCCAAACCTCTTCTGTCCTTTTCCACTCTCCCCAAGGGGACAGGCTGGGGAGTGGAGGAGACACAGACTGCACTCAGAAGCCGTTGCCCTGCATGTGGCCACACGTGGACTGGAGATGCCACTGTCCCATTTGGTTTAATGATCAATTCCTTCTGGCCAGAAAGCCCTGTGCAACCCTGTGTGGCCCACATTCCCTCTGCCTCCGTGCAGTGTCTGCTGCAGGATGGCGGTGGACAACTCCACTGGCAACCCCCACGCCCCCGGGCCCCAGCTGAATGTGGCAGACATTGTCATCATCGCCGTGTACTTTGCCCTGAACCTGGCCGTGGGCATATGGGTGAGAGAATGGTGCCAGGGTGTGGGAACCGGGTGGCATGTCTCTGCAGTGTGTGTATTGTACCCCCGGAATGGCTGGTGCCCACTAGGGTTCTATACCCAGCCCTGGGATAGCTTTGTCGGAGGCTCTAACCAACCTTTCTCTCGAGCCACACAGTGAGGGGGAGGAAGGTCTCCCCGAGGGGCGGGCATTGTAGGACGCTTGCTGGGCTTTTCTGTGGCTTGGGGGCCCCAGTGGAGCACATCGTTTTCCTGGCCTTCATGTCCTGGATGTCACATGGGCTCTCAGGGTGAACATCGGCCTGAATGACCAAGTCACAGGGGTTCCTGGCTATACCCCAGATGTGCTGGATCTGAGTCCAGAGGTAGGGAGGGGCATGCAGGGCCTGGGTGTCTCGATGTTTAACAAGCTCCCTGGGATACCTGTGTCTGCCACCTGATCCCATTCATGAGCCAGTTTTCCTTGCTCTTGATAAGAAAAAGGCATGCTTTGAGCCCATCACAGAATCCAGTGGAGTGGGGGCCCCTGCTATGCAGACACTGTGCACATCACCTGTCTCCTCACAGCCCCAAGCAAAGGCCACCCTTGTTGCCAGGTGAACTGAGGCCCAGGGGACTGGGCTTGTCCTGTGAGCCCAGGCTCTCACTAGCCAGGGAGGTGCCCTCATCTGTCTGTGATGCTGATGACCTCAGAGGCCTTGCTGATGAAGACATGCACACAACAGGCCCACCAGCAGGGGATCTGCAGAGATTGGGTTACCCTCCATGCACCAAGCGTCCCCAGGCCATCATTCCTGATTCCAGACGTGTCGTGGTCTTCATCTCCTAGGGAGAATGAACAAGCATCCCTTCTTATCCTCCTGCACCGCCCCCGCAGCCCCCCATCCCACCCCCACCCCCTCGCTCCCAGGCTAACTCCGAGGGCTGGGAACATGTCCCCTGCTCTGGAATCCCAGGAAGTTGCTTGACTTTCTGGGCCTCAGGGCCTTGATATGTGAGGTGGACACACCACCTCGCTTGTCCTGAGTCCCATGTCCCTGAGGTGGGGGGAGGTCTTCTACATGGCCCAGATGCTGCTGGTTCAGTAGTAGGAGTGAAGGTGATGTTAGTGGTGACAGCAGTGGCAGTCGTAATAGCAGCAACAGCAGCAGCAGCAGTAATCTGAATTTATTCTTTTGTGATTAAATGGTAACAGTGGTGGCCCCTGACTGTCTGGGTACTTGGAGCCCATTACTTACCCTCTCAGGGCCTCAGTTTCGTCAAACACATGATGTGATGTCTGTGCAGCCCCCCTCCCACGGCTGTTCCAAGGAGTGCAGGGGCCAGGGGAGGTGAGAATCTGGTGCCAGCCATTATGGGCAATGCTCCCTGGAGGGCTGGTGGCTGGGAATTCAGAGGAAGGGAGTTCACACGGCACAGAACGGGCGACTGAGGCTTTCTGGGTGAGATGAGGTGTGAGCCAGGCTGGGAGGTCAGTAAGGTCTCATGGAGGGAGAGGAGGGGAGAGAAGCCCTCTGCTGCCTGCTGACTCGGCCTATTGCCCTTGCTGCCCGGGACTCATCTCTCTTAGCTCAGCCCAGCTGGAGCCCAGGCCATGGGAGGTCTGACCCGTCCCTCCGAGTGGCCATGCCAGCTGAACTGGGAGCAGCTGGCAGTGAGCTATGAGCACGTGCAGAAAAGAGAAGGAAGGAGGGTGAGGAGCCAGGTCCCACAGGGGTCAGACGCCGGTACGCATGGCCCCTGGGCAGGTGCGGCTCTGCGAAGGTGCACTGATGGTGAAGGTAGGAGAACCAGGGGAGGGGGCCTTTGAGGAGGTGTCACACCTCTGCATTCATGAGGGCTTCTGTTAATAAGTGACAGAAAACCCATTTCAGACATGATCACACCCTGAAGGAAGTATAAGGGCATCCACACTGCAAAGTCCAGCAATAGGGAAGACATCAGGTGCTGTGTGACACAGGGGTTCACAGTGTCATGAGGGCGATGTCTGTGTGTCACTGTGGCTCTCTCAGCCTCTGCCCAGGTGTGACTGCATCCTGAGTCCTGACACTGCCACCCACTATCCAGGTATCTTTGTACCTCTGAAAGCCTTGGTCTCCCTGTCGGTAACATGGGAACCGTCGTGGTACCTGCTTCATGGGGCTGTTGTGAAGACTGAAATCTTCATACAGGAAAAGCACTTGGAACCCACCCTGCTGCAGAGGGGCTCTCGGGGGGTGTTGTTAACATGGCCACCAGCACCCTTAGAGCCCCAGCTTCCTTGTCCACCTCCCGAGACGTCAAGAGCAGTCCCAGTTACACTCTGACTGCACCTTCCCTAGGTCAGTGACTGTCCCTGAACCAGGTGTGATGGCCAAGGAATGTGACAGGCTCAGGGGCCCTGACGCTGGACATTGGGTTGAGTCCATTAGGGCCAATTGCTGGGAAAGATGAAGGTCCTGTAGGGAGGGAAAGGAAAGAAAGGAGGCGATTGGCCATGCCCACTGTATCCTCGAGAGATGAGAAAACACGTTAGGGAAAAGCCTGGGTCAGGCCAGAGCTGCTCTGGAGTTGTACAGGGCACAGACCACACACCTGGATGTGGCCATCTTTCCTGAGACCGCGAGAGTCTTCCTGTATAGCTGGGTCACAGGGACAAAGAGAAGGTTGTGGGACTTGGGGCTGGAGAGAGGCAGGGGGGAGCCACATCAAAAGTTTTGAGTGGTGGGTCCAGACAATTTTGCTTCATCATCTTGAGTATGGGCTACGGGACAATTAAAGTCAGGAGGGAGTTCTCTGGTGGTGTAGTGGCTTCAGCGCTGGCGCTGTTAATGCTGTGGCCTGGGTTCGATTCCCAGCCAGGGAACTACCCACATACAAGAAAATAAATAAATAAAGTCAGGAAGAGACAGACTTACATAGTGATGGTTGTTTTGTGATCCAGACTTCTGTTTTGATATGTATGTTGTGAAAAAGGAATGCAAAATATACTGTATTTTGCTATGTATAATGCACTCCCATGTATAATGCACACCCATGTTTTTGACCCAAACTTTCAGGGAAAAAATCTTTTGTTTTAATTTTTTAATCCAAATTTTTATTTGTTTATATTTAGGTACTTGTTTTTTGTATTACAAAGAAATTTTAGTATTTATTTTTTAACATATTACCATGTAAGAAATTTTATGTAACAAATAATTATAAAACACAAGAACAGATGCAAGATACAAGAAATTTTATGTATAAAATTTTTATATAAAAAGAAAACCAATTATTGTACTCCAGGGTATTATTTTGCATACAGATATCATTATTGATTTCTAGAGTTACCCTTTTAACTCATAAGCATAAACAAAAGAATTAAAACATTTATATAGATATGGAATTAGTACTACCCATGTATAATGCACATCCTGGTTTTCCCCTTATTTGGGCAAAAAAGTGCGCATTATACACTGCAAAATACTGTACATTTAAAGACACCTTCTATGTCCCTCTTTTAAAATATTTTCTGTTTTCAATTTCACGTCTTTACAATTTCTTTTGTTCAGACAGCACAAAATAAAAAAGCCAGCTAATCACCGACGCTTATTGAACACTTACCAGGTCCCAGGCACCATTGTCATCACCATGTTACATGTATTAACTCATTAAACCTCCTCCAAACCCTACAAGAGAAAAACTTCTAGTAGGCCCACATTACAGAAGAGGAAACTGAGGCACATAGGTTAAGCAGTTGCCCAAGGTCATGTGGCTAGGAGAAGCCGGATTTACTCCCAGGCATTTTGATTTTAGGTTTTTTTATTCTCTAACACATGGAGCACAAAATTCTACACTCATGACAAAAGGCATGAGGGAATACTCAAGTGATAATTTGTTGAAACGGATCAGATATATAAAGATTAGAAGTAAAAAATCAAGGCCAAAGGGCTCTCAGATTCCTTGGCTCCAAGTCCGCATTAAGAGGCGAAGAAAGAAGCCAGCACAGCTGCTCACTGTGGAATGATGTCAGGGAGGTCAAACCTTAGACTTGACCTTCATGGCCACAGTAACTGTCCTGCGACTGGCGAGTCAGGGTAAGAAGCACGGAGGAGCCTGGCTCGGCCATACATGTGGCACCCTAGTCAACAGTGACCAGCAGTGCACGTGTTCACCAGTCACCGGTGTGTCTCTGTCCATCTGTTCCCCAGGCTGAGAGCTCCCTTGACAGGAGCCATGGGGTGGGGGTGGTGACTGTCTGGGATAGGCTGGAAGTGCTAGGCTGCAGAGGGGGCCTGGCTGCCTCTTTTGTTTTAATTGAGTAATAGTCACATAATTTAAAACTCACCACTTTCACCATTTTAAAATGTACCATTGGGTCACACTTAGTACATCCACAATGTTATGCAACCATCACATCTAGTTCCAAAACATTTTCATCCCCCCAAAAGGAAACCTTACACCTTTTAGCAGTCACTCCCCATTGTCCCTGCCCCCAAGCCCCTGGCCACCACTAATCCACTCTCTGTCCTTGTGGATTTACCTATTCTGGACATTTGTATAATAAATGAAACCACACCAAAAGGCATGGGGCCTTTTGTTTCTAACTACTTCCACTTAGCAGGACATTTTCAAAGGTCACCCATGTATCAGGACTTCATTCCTTTTTATGGTAGGATGATACTCCATTGGGTGGGGAGACCACGTTTTGTTGTCCCTTTGTCAGAGGATGGACATTGGGGTTGTCTCCACCTGCTGCTATGAACATTCATGCCCAAGTTCTGTGGAATGCCTCTTCTCGGTTCTCTTAGATGAGCACCCAGGAGTGCAATGGCTGGGCCATAGGGTAATTCTGTGTCTTCTGTGTCTAACTTTTGAGGAACGGCCGGGCTGTTTCCCACAGCAGGGGCCCCATTTAACACTTTCTCCAGCAGTGCATGTGGGTTCTAATTTCTGCTTTTGTTCTCAGTCATCCTGTCGAGCTGGCAGGAACACAGTGAGTGGCTACTTCCTGGCGGGCCGGGAGATGACGTGGTGGCCGGTGAGTGACTCCTCTCGCCCCTACGGCCAGTGGGATCACCTCTGACCTCTAGGTCAGCCCCCATCTGCATCCCTGAAGTCATTACCCAAGCCAACTCAGGCAGGTGGTAATGTGACAGGCTGAGACTGGTGAGAGGTTCCCAAGCTGGGGTGAGGGGTGGTAATGGGGGCTTTGGGGTCTGGGTGGGCCTGCAGCTGACCCCTTTTCCTCTCTCCCCTCCAGATTGGAGCCTCCCTCTTTGCCAGCAGTGAGGGCTCAGGCCTCTTTATCGGATTGGCGGGCTCGGGTGCGGCTGGAGGGCTGGCTGTGGCGGGCTTCGAATGGAATGTGAGCTCCCAGAGGGTGGGAGTGGGCTGTGGGCAGGTACAGCCACCTTGAAATGCCCTGGATGGGGGCTAGATGGGAGTCCACCCCTCGATGGTCAGAGGGGCACCTCCCAGCAGCTTGGGTCACCAGTGTCCAGATGGGTTCTATGCAGCGGTATTCCTGGGGGAGTTCGGCTTTTAGAATGTCAAAGTGCTGGACGAAACTCCAGGAAAGGAGCTGTTAGCCATGGTTGGGCCATCTGTCTGCAGAAGTGTGAGGAGGGGAGGGGCTGCCCCAAGTTCTCATGGCACGTTGGGCCTCCAGACCACTGACCCAGGTTCGTCTCTGGCTCAGGGCTTATGGGCACTGTGCCATTGTCCTCACCCCTCTCTGTCTCCCTCAGGCTACATACGTGCTACTGGCCCTGGCCTGGGTGTTCGTGCCCATCTACATCTCCTCGGAGGTGAGTCTGCTCCTGGGACTCACCCGGGCCTTACTCTGAGTTGGTGGTGGTGATGGGTGGGACCCCCAGGGTTTTAATCACAAGTTGGTGAACTTTCAGAGCTCCAATTAACATTCCTATCAACCCACAAGGGCAGGTCCCCTGGGACCCCAGCTCAGGTGCCTTGTCTGCGTGTTTCAACTGCCCTTGCATGCTGCATCTTGGGGATGATGCTCCATCTACCTGGGCACACAGGCTACACCTGGGCCGTACACCTGAGTGGCACACTTGGGCAGCATAGCTGGGCTGCACACCTGGGTGGCACACCTGGGCTGCACACATTGGTGACACACCTGGGCGACACTGTCCTTGACTCCGCCCACTCCTTTGGCCCCAACTAAGTCCAGTGGATTCCACCTCTCTCAGTCTGTTCCCTGCTCTACCCCACACAGTGACCTTTCAATCCAACCTCAACACAGCTCATCTGGATTTGTCATCACAGCTTCCAAACTTGTCCTTCTATCCCCAGCCATGGCCCCTCCAATTCATTCCTCACATCAGCCCTGAAGAGCCAGTGTAAGCCTGCCAGTCACCTGCCTAAAGCCTTTAGGATGTGGTCAGAACCTCAGCCTCCAATTCAAGGTCCTGTGCAGCCTGGGCCTTGCCCTTGAGAAACCCAGGGCCTTGAATGCTGGGCGTGGTCTCCCAGAGTCCTCAGCCCCCGCCTGTGCTGCCCTCAGATCGTCACCATGCCTGAGTACATGCAGAAGCGCTACGGAGGCCAGCGGATACGCATGTACCTGTCTGTCCTTTCCCTGCTGCTGTCCGTCTTCACCAAGATATCGGTGAGCTGCTCCCAACCCCACCTTCCTGCCAGCATTGCTTGGAAACATCCCACTTTGGGTGGGTGGGGGTCTCTCAAACAGATCTGACATCCTCTCATCCATCTCTGCCTTGTTTAACAGCTGGGGAAATTGAGGCTCAAAGAGGGACAATGTTTCGCTCAGGGTCACACAGTGAGTTTGTGACAGCTGCCCCTAGCTACCCCGGCTCAGCAGCCGGCATAGCTGGGGGCCGAGCATAGGTCCTATGACTCCTATTTTTGCCCCAGGTTCTAGATCCGGGGGCATCAGGAGGTTCTCAGTATCCAGGGGGGTGGAGGGTGTCCTAGGGCCGGCCGCCATCTTCCCTGGGCCCTCACGAGGGGAGCCGGGAGTGACCACTAGGGGGCGCTGAGACCCCGCACTCCAGACGGTTCGTAGGCTGCACAGAGCCGACCTGCCTCTCACCAGCGGCTGGTCACTCAGCTCAGTGACAACCTGATCCTCAGCAGCATTTCCTGGTTTGGGGGCTCCACTGCAGTGGGCACTTCCCTCGGTAGTCTGGACCTGTTCCCGCTGGAGGGTTAAACGCAGTAAGCATACCAGAATGTCAGTCGGTCTTGCTGATGTCTTCTTGTCTTCTCCATGCCTCCGATTTTATAGGTGGGGAAACTGAGGCTTAGGGAGGGTACACAACTTGTCCCAAGTCTACCAGTAACTTCGTGCCAAGGTCAGGCCTTCTGGGTATCACCCCCATGCCTGTGGGCACTCTGCTCTTGGCCCTCAGGCCTGAGTCCTGGGTCAGCTGGGAGCCCCAGTGTTGGAGTGTGGAGGAGGGGCTGGCTGTGCCCCCCTCTCATGGCTCCTGTGGGGTGTGATATACCTCTGTGGGGTGTGATATTGCCTAGGGGTGGGAAAAGCTCAGGGAGGCGCAGCCTTCCCCTCCAGGGTGAAGTCACCTCCAGAGCCCTATTCAGATCCTCTCTGGGACTAGTAACTCCCCACGATGCCATCGATTCTGTAGAGGGAGAGGAAGGCAGGGCTCTCTGTAGGGTGACTGCTCCTCTGCAGCCCTGGGGCAGCTGGGGTCCCCATGAAGCCCTTAGGAGGCCCGACTGGGGCTCTGACCTGACATCTGAACCCCCCTTCCCTATCCCCACTGGGTGTAGAAGCAGTGGTTTGTGGCCTGTCTGCAGACCTTGGGAGCCTTGACTGGGCCTCCACCTGAGCTGTGCACCCCCAGGAAGACTCGGGGGAGCTCCCAGAGCATATGCTTCCTCTGAGTAGGTGTCCTGGGGTCGTTAGCATCACACCACCTTCTGTACTAGATGCTCTCAGAGTGTCATCGGGGTTTGCTTTCTTGGGGTTTCCCGTTAGAGACTGGAGAAACCTGCTCTTGAAATGCAGCTCAGAATTTTGCACTCATTGTCTTCTTCTCTCACCCACATTTCTGAGCACCCCTGTACCAACCACCTCCCTGGAACTAGGGATGCAAAAGTAAGGCAGGCCTGGTCCCTACCTCTGGGGCTGGCCTTGCAGTTGGAGGCAGATGTGCACACACGGAGGAAAAGCGGGGGCCTTGGAAGAGGTCACAAAGCCTGTTGGGATGGCATCTGAACTGAACTTTCAAGTAGAAAGGCACACAGATGGGGGCGTGGGGAACCGATGCCAAGGAGAGGGGTGGGTGGTGTAGGGTGTGTCTGGGGATGATCCAGTCAGGAGGCCTTGACTCTAGGGGACCAAATAGGAAACCATGAGGAGGTGACAGGAAGTAGTGGGGCCTGAGGTCATCTGGAGATCAGACTCCAGCATTCACAGAAAGCAGACCTGCGAATGCATTTGGCCCTGGGGCTGACTTGTCCCACCCCCGACCTCAGTGAGGGCTGCGGTGGGGGCGAGGTTGGGGGTTCTGTTGGTAAGGGGCTGAATTACCCAAGCGGCACTGGGGGCTTTAAGCAGGGTGGTGACACCATCAGGTCTGTATTGGTGCCTCTGGAGGGGAGAGAAGGGGGAGGAGGGAGGCCCTGCGGGGGTCTGGGGAGGCCAGGGTGGGCCTAAGGGCTTCCTTTATCCCAAGTTTCATCCTCTTGATGGTAGGGTTTCTATCTCACATGCAGGAAGCTGAACTGGGTGGCTTGGGTGGGCCTTGCAGAATGGAAGGAAGGCGAGGGATTTAGTGGAGGGTCCTTTGCGACTGCCTTGTCCTGTAAGCCCCCTTTACAGGTGAGACACCTGAGACCTAGAAAGTAGCCATCACTTGCTAAAGGTCACAGTTAGAGTCCAGACCTGTGCCTCCCAGACCAGGCACCTAACCACCTCCTGGTGGCTATGCTAAGCTGCCAGGATGTGACACCTCCAGCTCCATTTTGTGACAGTTTACCCACCTATGAAATGAGGAGCAGCCCACTGATGCCGGGCTGGGGCACCAGCACCAATGCTGGGGCTGCCCGATGAAGCAGTGGGAGCAGTAATTGCTGAGCTCTTTCTGGGAGGGACTGGGGCTACCCTGGCCAGTGGCCCTGGGCTGACGCTGTTTGAAGTGCCTGTGCCCAGCCTGCCCCTCAAGGCCTGACCTCACTGGGCTGAGCCCCAGGAACGACTCACATGTCTGCACTTCCAGGACCCACCCCAGCTGCCTCCTGTCCAGGCACAGACCACAGGGTCCGCCTGCTGCCATCTCCTGGGTGGGGGGAGGACCCCGGTGTGCAGAGAAAATGTGCGATGGCAGGGTACAGAGGTCACCACACTGACCCGTAGATGGGGTGGGAAAAAAACAAGGTCCAGCTCCATCATTGTATGGCTCTGGGCCAGTCTAACCTTTAGAGAGCAGAGAAACCTGGTGTGACAACCCAGGCTACTTGGAGTGAAGGTCAACTGTGGCCTGCAAGGACCCTCAAGACACAGCCCCTTGCAGCCTCGCTGGCCTCACCTCTCCTCTTCTCCCTGCTGCTCACAGCACTGCAGCCACACTGGTCTCCTCGCATTCCCTTGAACATGATCCTGCCTCAGGGACTTTGCACTTCTGTGGTCCCTGACTGGAAACTTCTTCCCTTGGACATCCATGTAGTTCACTCCCTCAGCTCTCTCAGGTCTCAAATCTCACCTTCTCCATGAAGTCCACTCCTGTTGCAGCAGATCCCTGGCCCCTCCCCTGCTCCCTCTTTTTCATAATGTACTGTCTCCCAGTATGCTCAGTGGTTTACTTAGTGCTGGGCACAGAATAGAGGCCAGTCTGGTGTGACTAGAGTCAACCATGCTTAAAGCCGGATGGTCAGGCACGCAGACCAGGGTCCAGGGAAGGGTCTTGAGCAGCAGTTGGAGGATGCCCAGGTTGGAGGTAGGGGCTGCCTTCAAGAGCCTTTCCACCCTTGGCCTCCTTTTGCCTAGCAACTCCAGTTTCTGATGTCTGCCTGGGCTTGACCTTGGGGGAATCCTTTTCACTCCTGGTGTCTCAGTTTCTCCTTTGATCTCATGGGGGCTAGAGGCAGACACCCCCATCCCCCCCCCACACACACACTGTAGGAGCCAGGGGCCAGAGAGAGGGGCTGCTGTTCCCCTGAAAGCACCCTGACAGTCCCCACACTGGCTGGTCTCCTCCACGAGAAGGGGGGGGGGTCCTGAAGGGAGAGGTGCAGGCACACGGGTGTTGGGTCACATCTAGTTCCTGCCTGGGCTCTGTATCCCTGAGGACTGGGGAGCAAGGTCGGGTGGCTCCGCATTGGGCCAGGCACTGGGGTAACTCAGAGGGGCCATGGCCCCTGGCCCTGTGTGGACACGCCCCCCAACACTGCCTACCCTTCCCAGGAGTCTCTTGGCCCCAGAGGCTGTCATAGTGGTTGTCTCCCCTCTACCGAGCCAGTGCAGAATGGCAGGTTTGGAAACCTGGGGGGTGGGGGTGGGGAGCCCCATGCCCAGCCCCCAGGTCCCTCGGGGCAGGGTCCTGCCCTCCAGGGGGATGAGTGCAGTCTGGAAGGCCCACCGGGCCCAGCACGCATCCTGGGGCTACGACTTCTGACCCACAGTTGTCTTGGGACGGCAGGGGCTATGCCTATGCAGACCCTGGGGACCAGCCTCAGCCTAATACAAGGTTCCACCCCCACTGGCAGGGGGTGGGCAGTAAGCAAGATTGCCTCTCTGTCCCCCCAGCCCACCTCTGGCATGTGTCTGGTCTCTTCTCTGGGGCCCCCTGCCTGAAGGGGAGCAGAGAACAGGAGGTGTTCCCCAACAGACCCGTTTTAGGGATCAAGATAGGTGCACCTGTGTTTTGAGGCCCACTGGTCTTTGTGGGCCTCCTCCAGGACGCCCTCCTAGACTCCTTCTCATCAAGGACATCCTGGGAACCAAGGGCTCAGGGCTGGGTCTATCACATTAGGGCAGGGGGCACTTAGGATTTGATTAAGAGCAGCCATGCCTCTTGCACACAGCTTATCCACAACCCCATCCAGCCCGTTGGGTGTGCGTGTGGGGGTCCCCCTTTCCCCATCCCCGGGGTACTGAGGCCCCTCAGTGAGTGGCAGAGGCCGGGCTCCCCATGCTCTGGGTATTGTGGTCACTTGGGGCCTCAGGTCAGCCCCTTTCCTATCCCAGATTGACTTGTATGCGGGGGCTCTCTTCGTGCACATCTGTCTGGGCTGGAACTTCTACCTGTCCACCATCCTCATGCTCGTCATAACAGCGCTGTACACCATTGCAGGTACGCCGCCTGGGCAGGGAGTCCCGGAGAGCGGTGGGGGCCTGACCACCAGGTGGGGTGTTGGTGCAGCTGGGTGGACATGTGCTGCACTCCGACAGGCCAGGGGCATGAGCAGGAGGCAGAGGGCCGCCTACCTTCAGGCCTGGAACCTGGCCGATTTATTCAGATTTGCAGTTTGGCACTGCTAGCCCAGCTGTCCCGTCCCACAGCTCACACACCCATGAAAGGGCAGGGGACATGGCTGTGAACAGCTATCCCTGCTGGCACTCTGCAGTTGCTTCTCTGTCCCTACTCCCTCACTTCCTCCCACAGGAGGCCTGGCTGCTGTCATCTACACAGACGCCCTGCAAACATTCATCATGGTGGTGGGAGCTGTCATCTTGACGGTTAAAGGTGAGGCTGTGGGCTGCAGTGGGGCTGACCCTGGCAGCCTGCCCACCCTGTCAGGACCCAGGGATCAGCCCTGAGGGTGGGGGTGGGCTCATGAGGTCGAGCCACAAGGCACTCGGCCCCCCACTGGCCTCCCCAGGGGCTAGAGGCCTCCCACCCACATCACTCACTTTCATTTGTCACTAGCTCCTGGCCCCCTTGGTCTGGTTCAGAGCTGATGCAGGAACTCAGGGCTGACCACACCCAGCCTGGCTCAGGGCTGAGGTTTGAGGTGAAGCCCAAGGTAGATGTTCAGACACAATTAGGAGACCACAAAACAGCCTGGGTGGCTGCTCCAATTGTTTAGAATCATGTACGAGATCCCGGAAGCATTGCTGCGGCCTGCTGCACAGAGCAGGGATTTACATGGATCTGTGACATTGGTCTGGGAACAGGGAGGAAGCTCAGAGGTCTGTCCTGAGAGGGAGTAAACTCCCCGTCCTTGGAAGTATGCAAGAAGAGCCAGGAGAAGCCCACAGAAGGCAGACAGAGGCCATTGATGTCTCTTGCAGACACAGACTCTGGGATTCTGTGACCCAGTAACTTCTGACCCTCGTGTGGTTTGTTCCTTTGCTCTGAGCTCTCACCCCAGCCTGGCCTGTAATGTTGCCAGGAGCCCAGGGTCCGAGCAGTAGGCTTCCTGCTCAGGGAAGGTGAGAGGGCAGGGCCTGGGCCGAAACAAGTTTTCCCGTGTCCAGGCTTGTGTATCCACCTTCTCTCAGACCAAGGGCCCATGTCACTGGAGTCCACTGCAAGAGAGGGACCCAGGCAGCGGGGCCCAGCCTGGCTGGAGGGGAGTGACTGCAGATACAGCCAAAGTCACAGATGAACCAGGGCTCAGTCATGCAGGACCAACCCCAAAGCAGACAGGAACAATGAGGGGGTAAACGCTGTCCGGGCTTGAGAGGAATGACTTCTGGCTTGAGCCCCAGCTGGCTGGCCAGTGGGCCTTGGTCATGCCTCTGTCCCTAGTGGGGCCTGTTTCCCTTCTTAAGGACGCCTCAACCCAGCCGTTCGCAGCTCTACCCAAATCGTGTCATTTAGGAGTCCTGGGTCAGGACTTGCACACCTGAGACTCTTTCGGAGGTCTTCAAGTGCCAAGAAAAAACTTTGCTTCCTAGAACTGACAGTTTGAAGCCTGGCAGAGAACCCTTTGCCCGAGGCCAACAGGACACTGGGCTGCCCATGTGCAAAATGCTCATTTAATAGTATTATCTTAAATACAAATAAAATAGTCATTTGAATTCACCTTTTTAAAATACCCTCGACCCTCCACATCTTTCCAGACGCTGGGAAGGGAGAAGTGGGGAAAAGTCAAGTCTGATGAATTAGAATATAGATGAGGGGCCATGGGGGCCAGGAGGCAGGGACCCCAGCCACCAACCTGTCCCTGTCCTGCCCAACCCCACCAGCTTTCGAGCAGATTGGCGGGTACGGGCAACTGGCAGTCGCCTACGCGCGGGCTATCCCGTCCAGGACAATTGCCAACACAACCTGCCACCTGCCGCGGGCCGATGCCATGCACATGCTCCGAGACCCCTATACGGGGGACCTCCCGTGGACCGGGATGACCTTTGGCCTGACCATCATGGCCACTTGGTACTGGTGTACCGACCAGGTGAGTGTCAAGGTCGCCTCCACCCACTTCCGGCCACATGCTGTGGTCCCGCAAGCAGCAGCACAGTGAGTCTGGGCAAGGGCACACTGCTAGGGGTCCTTGCGGTCCCGGGGGGCCTGGACCCTCCTGGCCTTCAGGTGCTTTGACTGGGACAGTTTAGAGAATGGGATTCCGAAAGGACTTGGATGTGACCCAGTGTCCCGGCCGTCGGTCAGGGGTCTAGCATTTCGGGCCAGCCTGTGGCCCCCGGGATCTGGCAGCACGCAGGGCACGAGGCCACCCTTGGCCGACCAGGGCTGGGGGCCTGCTTTCCTGGTTGAGCTCTGGGCGCCCTCGGCGACGGGGCGGTATGGCGGGGGCCCTGGGGTCCTCAGTGGCTGTGGGGAGCCATGTTTGTCCCTGGTCCCCGACACAGGGACTCTGTGGTGGTGGAACTGCTGGTCCTGGGGGAGAGAGAATAGATAAGAGTAAGATTGCAAGGCGTCTCCACACCCCTTCCCACAGGATTCTCACCGGGGAGCTGGTGGCTATCAGACCTGGGTTTGCTTCCTGGCTTTGGTGGCACTAGACAAATTCATTTTGCTGCTTTGTGCCTCAGTTTTCCCTCTGTCACATGAGAGTTATCCTGTCTTTGGTGGATGCAGTAAGGCAAGTTCCCACGGTTCCTCGCCGCCCCTCCTCCAGCTGTAAATCGGGCTGGACCAGGCTGTTGGAGGTGGTGCCTGGATCTGGACCCCAAGTTCCAGGGAGTGCAGTAGGTGGATGTTCTTCCGTAATCTGACTCTAGTGAATGTACCAGGTAACCTCAGATGGCCGTTTCCCTCTCTGGGCAGAAGCAGGTGATGCCCCCGCTCTGCTTGCCGTGGGTGGCCCTGAGCAGTTCCAGGAGCATGCAGGTGGGACGAGGCCATGTGAAGCCTGAACCATCCCAGCTTCTGGACCTGAGCCCCTGACCGCCCCACAGTGGCAGTGAGGCAGCCAGGCTCTTGGGCCAGCCCAGCAGGTCACTGTGAAGTGAATGGGGACAGCCTCCCAACTGTGGGTGATGTAGGCCCAGCTCCATTCACATTGAGGCCCAAAGGCAGGATGGGGTCTGGATCCAGAGTGAGAGATTTGTCATGGGGCCACCCAGTGAGGGAAGTGATCAGCATACATTTGCTGAAGGACCCTTCCTGGGCTGTGACAGTGGGAAGTGATCCAAGCTTGGAGGCATCAGAAACCCTGGGAGGTTGGGCCTCAGTTTCCCCATTTGTAACATGGTATCCTGAGCTGCGCACATCAGCCATGCCTCCCACGTGGGCCTCCAGGGAACGTGTGATGTCATAGCAGGTGTCTGCACCACTCCCCTGGGAGGGCTGATGCTGAGCCCGGGTGGGCAGGGGGCTGGCTGACAGGCTGGCTGTGGAGCGTGTGTGGGAGAACCTGAACTGCCAGCTGAGCCAGCCCGTACCCCTTCACAGGGGCCACTGCACATGTCGGCTCCACTCGGCACAGGCCTGGCATGGCATGGGCATCTCGGGGCTGGGTATCATTCAGGAGATTTTCCCATGAAGGCCAAGTGAGTCAGCATGCTGGGTCTGGCCTCCGGGTTGGGGCTGAATGGGTAAGAGGGCCACAAGGGGAGAGGGCCACAAGGGGAGGTGGAGGTGGGACGCTGCTGACCCTGGGGTGGTGCAGAGGACAGCTGGCTTGGGCAGCCTCAGCCTCCTCTCCCCATCCTCCTTCTCTTAGTCTGGATCTGCCTGGGGGGAGTGGGGAATTGGTCCAGGGTACCCCCCAAGGCAGAGGGGGTCCTGCCTGCCTGGCTCGTCTGGTCCAGCTCTGCTATGACCCTCCCTAGCAGCCAGGGGCTCTGGACAGCTAACTCTGCTCATTCCCAGGCAAGGTGTCCCTCCAAGACACCCCATCTGGTCAGCACCGGTGTGTGCTGGGACCACAGGTGCTCCTCATTTGATTCTTTAGACATTTTTTTACCACCTCCTTGCTTATGTGAGGTGACACTCTTGTAATCAGAAACAAACACACCCCACAAAGTAGGAGACCTGACGGGGCCCTGTGCCTCAGCCTCTCCGCCTACAGAATAGGGTGGCAGCCCGGGTCCCGCCTGCCTCCTAGGTGGGCCGCCAAGAGCCCAGAATGAAGTAATAGAGCACGAGGTACCGGGCATTCAGGAAACACCTCTCTTCTCCCATGAAGGGAGGCCCTGGACTCTTGTAATCACAGTACATCAGATGGGGAAAGGTCTGCAGAAAACCACGTCTAACCCCTCATTGTCCAGACAGGGAAACAGGCCCAAAGTGAGGCAAGGGCTTGTCCCAAGTCACCAGAAGCTGGTGGAGAAGCAGGACTGAAATCAGTTTGTCCCACAAACCCTGTGCTACATGTCTACCCCCAGCACCCTATAATTCATGTGTCACCAAGAGCCAGGCCTCATAGGGGCATGCTGGGAGCTATCCTGAGACTAGCATGCTTACAACATAGTTAAAATCACAGACAGTTCCCACTTCTGAATTGCTAGTAGTGATTTAAACTGCAGAACAGAATAGGGACAACACTTATATTTAAAAATTAGATTGGACAAGGCTGTGGACATACTAAAAACCACTTGATGTAGTGGGTTCTATCTTGGTAAAGCTGTTTAAAGAGGAGCTGCCCTCAGGTAATCCTAGTGTCCCTCTGTAGCATCCCAAACCCCAGGTCTGAAAGCTCCTCATCTCTAGTGACCCAAAACACAGTGCCAGTGTCCCCTCCTGGTACATGCATGAGCAGCCAGCCATTCCTGTGAGGGTACAGGAGATGGGGGAGTCCCCTGACCCATCCCACCGAGGGTCTCCCCCTGCCCTGCCATCGGGTATCAGGCTCAGGCTGCAGTTGTCTCAGGCAGTTCTGGAACTAATGGACAGCATGGTGTCTCGTGCCATCCCTGAGGCTCACCAGGGAGAAATCCTGCCACATGCACCCTGAGGGGAGGTGGCACTCACTCCTTCCTTGTGCCCTCAGGTCATCGTGCAGCGGTCACTGTCGGCTAGGAACCTGAACCATGCCAAGGCGGGCTCCATCCTGGCCAGCTACCTCAAGATGCTGCCCATGGGCCTGATCATCATGCCGGGCATGATCAGCCGCGTGCTGTTCCCAGGTAGGACGAGGGCTGGGAGCTGGGCCGGGGAAGAGGGATTGGTACAGAGGTGCTTGGCATGAGGCCCCGATAAGGACCATGTATTGCTGTTGACCTCGAGGGTACGAATGAACTCTGTGCCACTGCCATATCCTTGTCTGAAAACTGGGGTCAACTTCCTATGCTACCATGTGTCTGAAACCTCTGGGCATGTTAAGGGCATTTCTATTGAGCTCCCAGGAGCTAACATAGGCTGCCTTTAGGGGACATGGACCCAAGGGTCATGTGTGGCTCTGGGTGGTTGCTACCCACTTTCAACCCCCCTATTCCTCCGTTTTCCCATCTGTTACAAGGAAAGGGTTTGAACCAGGGACAAAGGAACCCAGCAGATGGCCGCTGTGGGCACTCAGGCGAAGTGGGGGAGAGGCTCCCGGACCCCTGGTGCGTGGGGACCTCAACCCACCTTGTCTGTGGAACATGAGACCGGTGTCCTCCTCACAGTGCCCGCCTCTTCTCTCTCCTGGCCCTGAGCCCACGGAGAGCCACATCCAGGTCCCCCAAAGGTCCCGCGGGTCATGTGAGGGGCACTTAACCTCCGGCGGGGGTGCTGGGCTGGCCCGTTGACCACCAGCTCTGAGTGGCGCCTCTGGAGACGGGTGGGGCACTTTCTCACCTCAAAGTATTCGTCTGACACGGACGAGGAGGCTACAGAGGGCCGTCGGGGGCCAGGGCCAAGGCCAGAGCTGCCCGAGAGGCTGTCCTGGTCACTGAGGGTCACGTAGTCATCGTCATCTTCCTCCTCATCCCCATCTAGCCCGTTGGGGATCACTGCCACCCTGCCATCGGGGTCATCCTGAGTCAGAGACATTTGCAGTTGGGGTGGGGTGTGGCCTGGGTCTGGTGTCCTGGGCAGCTCATGGTCCGTACCGTTCTGGGGCATCTCCTCTCTGGGGCTTTCCAGGGCCCAGCCCACACCACCACTGTCCTGGGCGAGCACATCCGCCACGGGGACCGTCCGGGGCTTGGGCACAGGGGGCTGTGACTCGGGGTCCTGCTGGGGGAGGCCATTCCTGGCTGGGACTCTGTCCTGTGGGATACTGGGCTCAGGGGCTGGGATACAGTCCTGGCTCTGCCTCCACAGCTGGGCACCACCCTGTGATGTGTCTCGGATCTTGATGCGGCTTATCTGGTTGGGCTGGGGGTTCCAGATGTTGGGGTCAATGATGTTAATGTAGCCCAGGATGTCGCTGCCGGGCTCGGGGTCTGGCTCCACCCACGTGGGCAGGTAGTCGAACATGTTAGCCCGTTCCAGGTTGAGCAGCCCCGGGTGGACAGGCAGGGGCGGCTCGGGCAGGTCGGCTGGCTGCTCGGCCAGTGCTGGGCCCCTCAGCCCCGGGGGCTGCTTGCCTTCCTGCTTCTCGGAGGAGATCTTGGCGATCTCGTCGGCACTTTTGGCTTTGACAAGTGCGTACTTGGGATTGACGAGCTTCTTGGCCATGGTGCCCGAGGGCACGAGTGGGACCACGGGGGGCAGCACGACAGGCTCGGGCTCTGGCTCCTTCTCCATGGAGATGCCCTTGAGGCTGACGCTGTGCGATGTAAGGTACAGCTCCTGGAATTGCCGGTCAAACGTCTCTACCACCTGGCCGGACAGCACTGAGATCACATTCCGGTCTGTCCTGGCAGCTGACCACGTAAAGCTGCAACACAGGGAGGGGGCAGGGGACACCTGGTCAGGTGTGAGGGGCTGGCCTTCTCCCTTGGGCCCAGGGTCCTCCTGCAGTGGGCATCTGAACGAGCTGCCGAACACCCACAGGGCTGCTGTTCATCAGATAGTGGCTAAGGGGCCCTGCACGGGATTGAGAAGTGAGGACAGGGCACTGTGTTTGCAGGGGCCTCAGACATGTCACTGCCACCAAGCCCTCTCCCACTGTGTAAAACAGCACAGTGCTGCATGCCTATGGGGGCTACAGCACCACTTAAGATCACTCAGCATGCCCAAAGCAGCCCTGGTCAGCTGGTGTCTTTGTCACCACCAATATCCTCAGTGGCTGTGGGCAGCCAACCCCCTTGCTGCCCGCTTTATGGTAGGGCTCACAGAGCTAGGCCACCAATGTCCTCATTCTGTTCCTGTTCCTAAGGGTGGCATTCAGAGTGACCGTCCTGTGGGCCTGGAAAGATGCAGCCTAGCCTGGCCCACACTGCTCCTTCAGGCTGCTGACACCTCTGAGCTGGAACAACAGCCTCCCAGACAAAAGCCCTCCTCCGCCTGCTTCTGGAGGCAGGTGGGTGGTGGCAGGTGTGCCCTGGCCCCGCTCACACCTCAGCAGTTTTAGAACCAATGAACCGGAATAACCAGGGTGTCATGAGGCAGCACTGAAGGCAGAAACCAGCTGAGAACTGGAGTCACCTCCTTCCCCAGCCCCCAGGAAGCCAGGGCATCACCTGTAGGAGCCGCAGACAGCCCGGTCTCCATCCACGAACATGAACTTCTGGGCCAGGGCTCCCTTGAACTTGGTGGCCGACCTCGTGAAGAACTCTGTTCCCCCACTGCTCCGCACCCTGAGGTTCTATGTTAGGGGACAGGAGATAGAATGACAAGGTCACAGCACTGACCGCATGGGGAGGAGCGGGTCTTGGGTAGCATTCCAGCTGTAGGCACCCAAAGGCCTGGTGACAAGAGACCTCTCTGGTTTAAGACACACTGCGGGGAGGATGCTGGGGGGAAGAAGCCTGCAGAGTGGGCCCAGCGGGATGCTGACTACAGACCCTTCCCTGCTTCAGGGCCCAACCGGGGTGGGGGAGGGCCGCAGCAAGAGCCATGGGGGTGGGAGACACGGAGTTGGAGGTGACTCCCAAGGGGCTGGCATCGGGGGAGGACACAGGAACTGAATGAGGGAAGAGGTCCCTGTGGGTGAGGGCCAAGGGCCTGAGCCTGGGTAGGGGCAGAAGGGAAGTGATGGTTTGAGGAGGCCAGGGCCTGTTCGCCACTCCCACTCATGGCCCCTGGATGCCCCTGCTGCTTGTCACTTCTGTTATGGCTCCCAGACCCCTCTAATCACGGTGGCCCAGGACAGAGGCTGAGGGGTGGATCCTCACAGATGCCCACCCAGTTGTGGGGTGAACAATTGTGTTGCTGTTGGGCTCAGCCCAGAAGGCAGATAAGCTTCTGCTCCCCAGTCCGGCCCCCAGAGGCACCTGTCTGCACACGGCCAGCTCAGCAGGAAGCTGGCCGCAGCCAAGGACAATTATTGCTCGTGACTCTGTACCTAACACGGAGCATGCTCGGGGACCAGAAGTTGGAGCAAAGATCCTGGAGGCGGTATGAGGCCCTCCCTTGTCACCTGTGCCTGACCACAACCTGGCTCTGCGACCTACATGGGCTCCTGGCCCAACGCTATGTGTGTGGGGGACATGGGCTCCTTCCTTGGCCAGGAAGAGCAGTCACAAGTCTCAGGTTCCCTGTCACCAGTGTCTGTCCCCACCCACCCCGAACCATGTCCTGACAAAGGGCCCCTACACCACAGGGACTCAGCTCTGAGAGGCACCAGGTTTACTGTGTGACTCTGAGCAAGTATCTGGCCCTCTCTGGGCCCATTTCCCTGACTGTGTACTGGGGGCTGGCCCTGAACCTAAGGCCCATTAGCTCTGGGGCTCAACAGCAGGCGGGGCCCTGTGGCAGCTGCCACGCCCCCTCCCATACTCACCTCCTGTCAGCTCCCAGGCCTGTTTTCCTGGGTGGGCCCCACCCCATGGGGCCTGGCCCCGATGAGGTAATGTCTCTGGAGCCAAGGCTCAGGTGAGCAAGGCAGGCTCCCACAAAGCTACATTGTCTCTGAGCCCCACGACACCCCTGGCAGGGGGAAGACAGCTGGGCTGGCCTACATGGGGTGCCCTGGGCCAGTCCTGGGACCCCGTGGAAGCTCAGTTCCTGAAATGGGACAGTGATGGGTCCCTGAGAGGACATCAGAGGAGGATAACAGGCAGCCTGTCACCTGCTCCATGGGTGGCTTCTGCTCCAAGTGTGCATGGGGCAGGGTGGGGTGGACAAAGGGCTGGGGCAACACTGCAGCACCCTTTCCCACCCCCTATCAGGCCTCCCGCGCTCAGCTCACACAAACATGACCATATACCCAGTCCCCTGGCGCCCAGGACTGGGCAGGCGGGAGGCAGAGGGGACAAGCCCAGGCCTCCCCCGCAGCAGGGTGGGTCTGGGACATTCGTGAGCTCTGGATAAACACACTCCAGTCCCAGCACCAAAGGGATGCAGACTTGCTTTCTCCATACCTCAGATGAAATGGGCCTCCCCTCCCTTATGCTTCAGGGCTGTTGTGAGGCCTGGATGAAGCCACCATGCATGCAGTTGGGAGCCAGGCATGCAGCAGGTGCTCTATAGGTGCAAAGCAACTAAGTGGGCTGTGATTGCGCATACTAGGGTGTGGTCCCTTCCACTGGGGGGACAGCTGAGGGACGAACGTAGAGGACCAGAAAATATCTGAAATGTCAGGAAGAGCAGGACTATCAGAGTACAGGATGGCCAAGTGGGCTCAGAGAGGGGGAATGACGTGCCCACAGTGTCCCAGCGGGTGAGTTCTGAACCCTGGGACCGAGGACAGCCTCCCACTGTACTGGACAGCCTCTTTTGCCCCGACAGAGCCTGCTGGCATCTCCTGGGCCCAAGGAGGCATGTGGAGGCCCAGAGATGCATCCTGGCTGGTGACAGCAAGATCAGGCCAGTTGTGTGGAGCACACGGGACAGAGCAGGCCCATGTCTCCATGTGCTGGGGGCCTGGCCTGTTTCACTCTGTAATGGGGATAGGGGAGGGTGGGGCATGTTTACCCTGGCCTCCCCTGGGCTGTTGGTTGTGAAGCTTTGTGAACACAACTTTGTGAGCCACTGGTGGGGACAGGGGATGTGGTCGAGCTGAGCTGGCTCAAGGCCTTGTCAGAGAGACTCCTGGCTCTTCCCCTGGGCTGGGTGGCTCAGCCATGGCACTGGTGACTTCTGGGCAAGGCCATTCTGTATCATGGGGCGGTTCTGTGCATCACAGGAAGGTCAATAACATCCTTGGCCTCTAACTATCATCCCATTCGTGACAATTAAAAATGTCCCCGGACATTGTCCCAAGCCAGGCAAATACCCCTAGCTGAAGAGCACCCCTCCACACCCTGAGTCCATTATAGACTCAGACCAGGATTCAAGAGGGGAATTGGGGAAGCCCTGGGGGGCAGGAGGGGGCTGCTGGGGTCTGAGCCGCAGGCCACACCCTCCTGTCCCTGCTGAGTGCCTCCCCATGGCCACCATGCTAGGGTTTCTTTGTTCATTGGAAATGGGTCTGGCCTTTGCCCAAGTGGTTGCTGTTCTTTCCAGTTTGGCTGCATAAAGCTCATCGGCTGGGCATCCCATAGCTCCTGTCCGGTCCTAAGCTGTGAGCCCTGAGGTCCAGCCCAGCTCTCACTGGCTCTGGGGCATCTTTGGGCACCCAGTCTCACCCTCAAATGTGGCCTGGTCACATGGCCTGGCCCTGGGCCCTGGCGGGTGGTGAGATGGCAGGGTCTTCTTCTCAAGGCCTGTTCCCCATCTGTCATATGAGTCTATCATTCCTACACTGTCTGCCTGATAGGCCTTCAGGGCCCAGAGGAGCCACGAAGCCAGGGAACTGGGGGATGGCTGGGAACCTCACATCTGGGAGGTGAGGTGCATGTCCTCCTACCTCAGCTGAAAACCAGGAAAGGGTCGGCCCAAGCAATACAGCAGCTGTTTCCAGAATATGTTGGTGTGAGTGCAAACCTCAGGAGGCAGGGAAAGCACTACCTGGGGTGGGGGCACGAGGGTGGTTCCTGGCCAGACCATGGAGCAAAGGGGAAAGGGAAGCCCCTGGGCACCCAGATCAGAGCTGGAGTCCAGGGGAGGAGCTGCATTTGTCCCCAACCAAAGACAGGATGGGGAAGGAGCTCCTTACTGAGTGTCCTGCCCCAACATGGCCCCCTGTACGCTTCTCAGCAGCCCTGCCAAATACACAATATTCCCATTTTCCGGACAAGACAGAGGCCCAGAAAGATGCAGTATCTGTGTCCAACGCCACAGCGCAGGTGGCAGAGCTGAGGATCAGGCCTGGGTCTTAGCCCTGCACCCAGCCTGGCCCCCAACACTACCATGGTCACAATATAACCCCACTACATGTGACCTGTACGTACGATGGGCCCACAGGGTCTGAAGGCAGGTCACAGCAAAGCTGGGCAGGGGTGGCAGGCAGCCGAGGGCAAGCCCAGGATTACGGGCAAAGGAAGTGTTCCCAAGACAGGTTCGGGCCCAGCCGGCCCTCAGGCAGGAAGGTGGGCCGTATGGGCAGGCCCTCAACAAGGTGACACTCGGTTAGGGCTGGGCCCACAGGAGCCTCTGGCCACCTGCCCAAGCTGTAGAGGGGGCAGGCTCCAAGGTGAGAATGAGCAGGCCAGGATTACACATTCTTTCCCATGAAGGCGCCCGGCTTGCAGGCACGTCATCCTGCTGACCCTGCCACCTTCCCAGCTGCAGGGAGGTGGCCCCCGGTGCAAGCTGCCCGTATCCTCAGCTAGGGCTTCATGTTCAAGTTGAAGGCAGGGGAGAGGGGGGTGGGGAAGGGAGGCCTCACACCCACGCCCCCTCCCCTGCCCAGGGCCTGGGGTGTATAATTTCTTGTTATTGCCAGCAGCTGCGTAACTCCCCTTCGCTCACAGAGCCCTTTTACTGCCTCCTGTAATTTCACCCCCAAACAGCTCTGTGAGGCATCGCTATGATCATGAGGCACTGCAGGCTCAGAGGGGTGGGGCCACGTGCCCAAGGCATGTGAGGCCTCAGCCAGGGATGCTGGCCACTGAGGGTTTGTGCCCTCCTTGTCCGTGCTGATTTCTCATTACTGGCTTTTAGGTTCGACCCCTGACCTGGCAGAATGCCTCTGGGCATGTCATAGCCTCCCACTGGCCTCTGTTTCCCCATCTGTCCTGTGGGAGCCAAGTCTAGGTGGCCTCTGGCTCCCGCAAAGCTGTGGGGCTGCAGCGGGTCCCAAGGCCCCCAAGTGCCCTGGGGAGCAGAAGGCAGGGTGGGTGATGGGTGGGAGACGCTGGGCCAACCTTAAGGGGAGGGGTCCACTCAGACTCCTGGCCACATTCCCAGCCCAGATCTGCCCACCTCTCACTTCTGAGGGATCTGAATGCTCTGAGGAGACTCGCAGTTGGGATTTCTCTCCTGAGAAGAGGTCTGGGGCTCTGGACAGGGGGTGAGGTGGCGGGAAGCAGCCAGGCCCGGGTTCCTGTCCCCACTCAGCACAGACAAGCGTACTTCCACCTCACCCTCCACACACAGGGAATGAATGCAAGGGGGCCAAGTGAGGTGATGTGTGCAAAGCAACCATTGGGCGTGTGGTGGGAGCATCGAGGGGGTGGGCCCACAGGGGCTCTTCCCTAGAGCGTGGGGGAGGGGCTGGGCAGAGAGCCCTGAGGTTCTGTGCTCTGCTGCCAACTTCCAAAGGATGCCTTTTCCACACTTGGGCCCTCTCAGCATCAGCTGTCTGCCCTGGGAGTTGATCCTTACTGCTAATTACATGGCAGGCAGGGAGGCAGGTGAGCGTGGGGGTTGGGGGGTCAACCTATCAAGGACACACTAAATTGTCCCAACAGCCAGAGACTTGACACCTGGAGAGCTCACACCCATTTGAAAGGGGAGTCACATGTGACAAATGCCCATGAATTATAGGCACGGGAGCCCAGCCTCTTGTTAATGAGCCTGGCATCTGCCTTTCTCCTGGGATTTGGTTCAGATCACAGGCCTAAAGCCCAAGGAACTCTGACCCGTCACTGGCTGGGCTCGAGCTGAGCCAGCAGCCCAAGGTGCTGGGCCCTACTCCTCTTCTCGTTAACTTTCTAGCCCTGAGTGATCCCTGGGTAAGTGACTCCCTCCATTGCCTCATCTGTAAAATAGGAACAGCTGGGTTGTCACAAGAAGTAAATAAGTTAACCATGTAAAGCAGGCACGTCCAACTTGTGGCCCAGGATGGCTTCGAATGCGGCCCAACACAAATTCTTAAAACATGGTGAGATTTTTTTGTGACCTTTTTTTAGCCCATCAGCTATCATTGATGTGAGTATATTTCATGTGTGGCCCAAGACAATTCTTCCAATGTGGCCCAGGGAAGCCAAAAGGTTGGATACCGCTGATGCAACATGCCTAGGACAGACTCAGCACATGTCCCATGTCGTAAGAGTATCAGCCGTCATTATGCATGCTGATCTGTACTCTCTGGGGAATGTGCTGCACACAGCAGGTGCCAAGCAATGGCAGGGTGGAAGGAGAGCTCCCTCCACCCCTAAACAGGTACCAGATGCCAGGGTGTCTGTGCAGAAGAGGCCAGACACACTATCCCACGTGCCCCTGTCAGACCAATGAGATCCTGGAGCCCAGAGAAGGGCGGTGATGCACACAAGGACACCCAGGCCCATTGTGACCCCCTCTCCTCCGTGGTGTTCCTGCTAGAAGGCCCTTTCCACTCTGCTCTCATTCCTCACATCCAGGTTAACCCTGCAGCTATCAAGGCAGCCTCCCCTGATCTCAGCCCAAGGGAGCTTTCTCCATCAGGGCCAGATCCTGAAACCCATGTGTGGACATTACAGAGTTTGGCTTAAACCCAAGAAAGAACTTCCTGGGAGTTGGAGCTCCCCAGATGAGATATGAACGACTGGCGCAGGGCCGTGGGCACCCTGTCACGGCAGGAGTGCAAGCAAAGATGGTAACTGGTGTGTATGGCTGCTGTGAAGAACACGTGAGGAAGCACGTTGTGTGTGCTTTCTGACTGCTGGAGGTAGATACTGTCCTGTCCCTCAGGTCACTGAAGCAGAGGCCAGGTGACCACCTGGCAGGAGGTGCCAGGATGACTGAGCTTCGTGTGCTCAGCATCCTGGTGTTTGCTGAGTGGTTGAGTGACAAGTTGGTCGCTCAAGGTGTTTACTGAGTGTTTGAGTGACAAGTTGGTCGTTCACGACCAGCCGGCTCACCTTAAGGTGTCCCCGGTGCATGCGGGCCCGCTCACACATGTGCAGGAAATACTTGACGTTGCTCTCGTCCACGATGATATACACGGCCACCTTCCTCTTGAAGCCGGCGTCCAGTAGGTCCTTGAAGATGTCCACATCGGTGAACATGTCCATGACCACAGCAATCACCTGGGAGCAGGGAGAGAGGCTGGGGTCATCAGGCAGCGTGGCCATGGGGACAGGCACCTCTCAGGACACAGGACCCTCCCTCATCCCCCCATCCTTTCTGGGGGTGACTCCAGCCCCATTCCCTGCAGCCTTAGGACTGGGACTGGGATGTGACGGGCTGGGGGGCCTCTCCGGCCCCAAAGTGCTAGGCTCAGAATTCCACATTTAGGACACAAGATTCTCCCCGGTGGTAGCAGGGGTGGAGGGGACACACACTGGGTTGTCTATAGTCTTTTGTGAGGGAAACGCCCACTGTTTTCCTCACATAAGACTACAGACAACCCAGCCCAGCAACCTGGCCAGTGAGAAAGGCAGAGGAGAGCGTGTGAAAGCTGCACGAGGCTCCGGAGGAGCTCAGGAATGTCAGCATCCCGAGGGTCTCCCTCCAGGCAGGTGGCAGGGCTCAGCCCAAGGGCCCATTTGCATTCCTGAGCCCAGGGCTGGTCACGCCATCATCCTCAGTTTGCTACCCTGGGATGCTGAGATGAACCAGATGTGTCAAGAGTGAGGAGGCAGGCCAGCAGCTTGCTGAGGTCATCGGTATGTTCCTGGGCTGGCATGGACTTGGGCTCCCTGACTGACCAAACCAGCATATGTGCTCTCCCTGTCACCTGCTGACCTCTGCCCACAAGAGCTGACTTCCACCCTCCTGGACCTGGCTCAGGGAAGGGCCCCAAGGTCGAGGTTCACGCATCCTACCCCTCCCCCAGCCTAGCCACAGGCCAAAGTGAGCAGTGACACACCCGAGGCCCAAAGCACAGGGAAAGGGCTGGGCAGTGTGGCTAAGCCCCTCGGCCTTGGGAGTGGTCGGCAGGCTCCTGTGCTTGTCCCACTAGGCAGCACAGGAGAGTGCGTCAGTCCCGATCTGCTGACCTAGACAGACATGCAGCCCCTCCCACCCTCCAAGGCCAGTAACTCGAGCCTTTCTACACAGAGAGGCGGGGATGTGTGTTGGGCTACACAGCGAGTTGGTGATACTCAGGTTAGAACCCATCCAGGCCTGTCAGAGTGGTGCTTATTGCCACCCCCAGAATGAGGGCAGTTTGGCAGCTTCCATAGACAAAGACGACAAGGAGGCAGCCTGGAAGCTGCTGGCGATGATGAGTTTGCATGTCCCAGGGAGCTCCCCTGGCTGGCCCACACTGGCCATCTGGGCAGACACTTCGCTTCTCTCATTAGTATGAGAAAGGACCCAGATTTCTTATTGGTACAATGGGTACAGTGGGGCTGTGGGGCCCAGCCAGGGTTCCCTGATGGCTGAGCCCAGGGTCCTCTCTGTCCCTGACAGACAATGGCTCTCTATCTCTGAGTCTCTGCGGGGCTGTCCCAGGTGGGGCACAAGGGCTGGAATATCTGTGCAGGGTGTGGGACCAGCAGGGGAAAGCCGAGGGGAGGCAGGTATTGGCACCTGATGAGGAAGTTAGGCAGGGGTCCTGAGAGGGAGTGTGAGCTCCCGATCTCAAGGAAGATGTTTAGGGAAAGGTTAGAGATTACTTGGTGAGGGGCGGTGAGGGAGCAGATGACACACAGTGTCAGAGCTGAGGGGACTCAGGTGGCCTTGGATTTCATCCATGAGGATGACGAGACCATGAGGTGGGTGGGGTGGCGGCAGAAACTTCCTTGCCTGGGACCCCACAGCCCCACAACCCCTCAGCCCTGGGGTCCCCTGGGATAAGCCTCCCCCGCAGGCAGATGGCCTCACATACCACCTGGGAAAGTACAGCCGACAAGCTTCTCCCTGGAGGCAGCCACCCCCCGACCCCACCTCCATCTCTTTGCTCCCTTCCCGGATTGGTTAGGCCTGGTGCCAGGCCCACATGCTGTGCCAGGTGGGGGCTTTCCCTGGGCCTGGGCTGGGGGACATGCCCCAGCAGGAGCCACTCTACATGCGTCCTGCCCCATGTCACCCTCGGGCAGTCAGGAGGCCTGATCCAGAGGCCATCTGCTGTCGAGCTGATTATTGGGGGCTGCCCTCTGTGGCAGATCCCTCGCGGGGTCCTGGGACTGAGCACGGGCTCTCTCCAGGCTCTGAGCTCACTGCTGGGGCTGGTCAAAGGAGGTGCCAATGAAAGCTGGGGGTGACACTCCCCAGGGAGGCCCCCCACAGCTTGTTCACAGTCCTGGAGGCCCTTCAGTCTGGCATGCCCTTCCCTATATTGTACATGGAAAGCGGGGGCCTGAGACTTGAGACTAGAACCTACAGTCACACACCCCTAGGACCCAGA
Organism: Lyroderma lyra; assembly: GCA_004026885.1. Taxonomy (NCBI): domain Eukaryota; kingdom Metazoa; phylum Chordata; class Mammalia; order Chiroptera; family Megadermatidae; genus Lyroderma; species Lyroderma lyra. The sequence goes on along the minus strand of PVJL010002530.1, from coordinate 159,267 downwards.
GAACCTTCCACCCAGGATAGTACAAGCCAGTTCTGGGCCTTGTGCTGCATGAGGGTTTATATTACAACAACCCAACAACCTCTACCTGTTCAGTCTTCACAAACGAGGCAGCAGACACTTCCATTTTACAGATGAGGAAACTGAGTACACAGGGGTTCACTCCCTTGCCTACTTACCTATTTGGGTGGCCCAGCTTGCCTGTGACACTGTGAGCTCATCAAGGGCCGGGGCTGGGCCCAGCATGGGGCCTGGCCTAAGGCGGGCCTCAGGAAGCTGCTTTCAGCTGAGAGTGGGACCAAATGGCTTGGGTTGCAGGAATGAGGGCAGCCAGGAACAAGCCACAGCCCATCTTGCACCCTTGGTTTGCTATCTGCCCATAGGGGTGTCTGGCTCCGCTTACAGGAAAACACCACCACTTCTGTAGCCTCAGCCCACACGTACCCCACAGGGGTCTTAGGCAAGGCCAGACCCAAAGCTGTGGGAATGACAGAGCCGAGATTGCCCTGATGTGTGTCAGGAAACCATGTGGAGCATAAGGCAGGTGGCCTGAGTCCCAGCTCTGAGGCTCTCTCCTTGTGACCATAGGGATTGGCTGTGACCACATGAGCGCTAGACCAACAGCCTGGCTCCTACAGGGAAGGGGATGGCAAGTGTGTGTGTCCTGTACTCCAGGCCTGGCACTGTCAGGAGCTGACGAGGCAGCACCAGCCCCACAGCCCAGAACCTGCATGGATGGTTCAGGCCAGTTCCCAAGGGAAGGAGGGAGCCCGGTGGTCCCCTTGCCTCATTGACAGGGAAGCCGCCTCTCAAAGATGCAGCCACAGAACCAGGAGGGACCAAACATCATGACAACCATCCTGGTGCCCAGTCCCAAAGAGCATTGGGGTGGGGGATGGATGATGCCGGGGTGTCGGGGAGGATGGCCCCGCAGGGCGAGAGTGGAATGGGATGCTGGCAGGGTCTGGAGTGGGCGCTGGGTTTGTGTGCACATCATCGTACCCAAACGCCTCCCCACGTCTCCTGCGTGTGCAGTTATGTGCAAGCTCCCAAGTATGTTCCTCCAGTAGCCCCGCACCCCCCTGCTCCCCGCTGTACTCTCCCCCACCCAACAGATCTGCATCTTGCCTCTTACGAGGTCCGAGTCCCCCTCCTCTCTTCATGTGGCTAGGACTGCTCTCAGGCATCCTCTAACGCCCCACAGCCTCCTGATGGTTTCAGAACCCCTGACATATCCTTGGGCTGGGTAAACATGCAGACACTGTGGCCCAGAAAATGGAGGGGACTGACCCTAGGTTGTACCTTGAACCAGTAGGATGGTGGACACAGTATTGGGCCCAAGCCCCCAATGCCCCACCACTAGAACCTCCATCTCCCAGGTGGTTACTGGGGTGAAGGTGGCCCTCATGCAATGGCGGCAGTATCTGAGACACCTGTGGCCCCCATCCCCAGCAGACACAGCCTGAAGCCTGTAGTGCTGGTGCTGGTGGCATGGGCTAAGGGCACTGCAGTGAGTGTCCCACCATCCTCCGTGGGCCCCAGCAGTGGTCTGAACCCCTGGGCAGGGACAGAGTGGGACCAGGGCTGCAGCTCTGAGCTGCAGGCCACAGTCTAGCTTTGGGTGAGTTGCGTCCCTCTCTGGGTCTCAATTTTCTTCATCTGTAAAATGGGCAATGCTGATATGCTGCCCAAAGTGGTCCCTGCTAAAGAATACCCACATCCCTGTGCCCTGCCCAGATGGCAGCAAGGGTTCTAAACTGTCCTCCGGGGAAGATGTGTGACCTTGAGCAACACGTTTTACTTCCCTCTGGGGCGAGAACAACGGCTACCCCACACAGCTGAAGTTAAAGGGTAAAGTGAATTAATGCAGGTGCAGGGCCAGGGCGGGACCTGAGAGCCCGCATTCAGCAGGCAGCAGCTGCCACTGTCCCACCAGACCCACAGGCCTGGAGTCAACACCTGCCCGTTTCTTGCTTCCCTCTGTGCCAGCTAGAAGGCTGTCTGGTATGTCACAGGAATAACGGAGGAAATGCTACAGATGATCCTACGACAAGGGTCATCAAGACCTAGGATTAAGTTCCACCTCCAACCACAACAGAATAACAGAGCCTGCACATACCCCACTGCCTTAGCAATAAAACACCAGGCAAAATCTATGAAACCAAGACCAACAGGCAGCACAGAGAGCGCAGTGACTCCTGAGGGAAGGGCAACAAGTGGGGCAAGTCGCAGTGTCAGCCTAGCTCCCTCCGGGCTGTGGCACAGGGAGTGGGCCCTGCAGGAGCCCAGCAGTCTCCCCAAGTTGAGGAGACAGGATTTGCTCCGAATGTGCAGGGCGGGGCACTAGATGAGAGGGAGCTGCAAAAAGCAAATGTTAGAAAACTTGCAAGGGGGCCCCCTTGAGCCCTCAGCTGGTGACCGAGCAGCACGTGCGTGGTAGGAAGCCCCTGAGGCTGGAAGGGGACTGCCAGAAAGAAGGGGCTAGAACCATCATCAGTGCTCGCACAGGACCAGGGAGCAGACCCTTCTGACACTCAGTGTCTGTGGGGGAGTCCTCAGAAGGTATTGCCTAAACAGTGGGCACATGAGCCCTAAACAGGCGTCACTAGACATTTTCTGTGAAGGCCAGATAATAAATATTCCAGGCTTTACAGGTCACGTGGTTTCTGATACAGCCACTTAGTTGTGCTATTATGGCAGAAATCAGCCACCAGCAGCACGTACACAAATGTGTATGTCTGTGTTCCATTATTCACAAAAGCAGGCAGTAAGAGAGACTGGTCCATAGTCTGCCAACTCCTACCCTGGACTAAATACGGCAAGCCTCTAAATTGTTAAACTGTTTCCAAGCAACTTCACTGCAGCCCAGAACAAAGCTCCACAATACTGAAAGGAGCGGGTGGGGTGGGGTGGGGGTGGGGGGGGCGAAACAAAAAAAGAAAAAACAAGGAAAAAAGGAAACAATAATAAAGAAGAGAAAAAAATGGGAAAAGGGGAAAGGAAAGGAAAAAGGAAAAAATAAAAGAATAAACAGAAAAGAATAAAAAGAAAAAAAAATGAAACAAAATATTTAAGAAAAAAGAAATCAAACTCTGGTACCCCATAGCATAAGACTGTCTGCTATCCAATAAAAAATTACCAGATACACAAACAGGAAAATTATAACTCCCATGAGGAAAAAATACCTCTCAAAACTAACCCAGAATGAAGACAGATGTTAGAACTGGCAGATTAAAAGCGTGAAAACAGTTATAACTGTACTCTATACCTTCAAAACGTTACTGGAAGACAAGGAAGACATTTTCAAAATAACACCATATTGAACTTCAAGAGGTGAAACCATTCAATATTTAAGATGAAAACTACACAGGACGCGATTCACAGATCAGACCCTATGGGAGAAAAGATTTACAAACCTGAAGATAATCAATAGAAATGATCCAAAATGACACACGGAGAGAAAGAGTCTGAAAAAACAAGATCAGGGCATCGGTGAGCTGTGGGTTCACTTTAAAGGTCTAAAATACGAGGTTGGACAATTAAGTTTGTGAACTCACCCTAGAAGAAGTGCTACATACCTCATTGCTGAGTATCACTACGGTCACCTTCGAAGTACTCCCCTTGGGAAGCTATGCACCGATGCCAGCACCTAGTCCACCCTTCACGGCAATTTTGGAACTCTTTTTCTGGAATGGCCATCAGAGCTGTCATTGTACCTTGCCAAAGTTATGACACCTAACCGAGTGGTTTGTACAGTGCTGCCAATGTGAGGGAACAGTGGCCAGTTCATAAACTTGTCAGATTTTGGGGACAATGACAGCTCTGATGGCCATTCCAGAAAAAGAGTTCCAAAATTGCTTTGAAGGGCGGACTAGGCACTGGCATGGGTGCATAGCTCCCCAAGGGCAGTATTTCGAAGGTGACCGTAGTGATACTCAGCAGTGAGGTATGTGGCACTTTTTCTAGGACGAGTTCACGAACTTAATTGTCCGGCCTCGTTTGCGTAACTGGAGTCTCAGAGGTGCTAAGGCAGTGGGTGGGGGTAGGGGAGACAACAGAAAAACACAGAAAAAATAACGGCCATACAGTTCCACATGTGATGAGAACTAAACATCCACAAGTTCAGGAAGTTCAACAAACTCCAAACAGAAAAGCCGTAATGACAACGATGCCAATGTGCCCCCTTAAAACCAGTGAGTGATAAAGGAAAACTCTCAGAAGCGGCTGGAGGGGAAAGACCATTACGTGTCGAGGAACACAGGTAACGCACGTTTCTCCTTGGAACTGGAGCAAGCCAGAGGCACTAAATGCAAAAACCATTCTCCCAGATTCCATACCCACAGAAACTGGCTTTCAAAACCAACGGGGAGATACGCACTTTTTCGGACATTACAGATGCTGAGAACTGCACTGCCATGACTGCCAGCTCCTGCACAGACGGAGGGGCTGAGACCCCAGGGCGCTGCAGCTGCCTCCACAGTGGGGACGCAGCCCCCATCCCCCTCCCAGGGGATCTGCTGCTCTCCTGCCCTCAAACCCCTCCTCCAGCTGGGGGCGGGGGAAGACCTGCTGCAGTGCCTCAGTTTCCCACATTCTCAACATGGCCCTGCTCCCCTTCCCTCCGCTGGTGCTGGCAGGATTAATGAGATGCTGTCTGAAAGGCCTGGGAGGTTCTCCAGGCATTGAAGAAGCCTCCTGGGAGCCCCTGGCCCTGGCATTCTCCACGTTTGCCCATCCTCCGGCTCTGAAGGTCCATCACTAACTTTAGTCCCGCCTCCCTGGTGATTACAGTAAGCAATGCTGACCCAGCCATGGCCAGCTTTCAGACACTTGGATGGGTGGCCCTTTTCCAGGGGTCGAAGAGGGGCAGTGACGACCAGTCACATTTTCCAGGGGGGAGTCATGGTCAGCTGCTGCCAGCCTGTCCCCAGACTCCTCTCCTGGAGGGGGGAGCCTATGTCTGTTCTAGCTGGGACTGCACTCACCCCCTCCCAGAGCACGAAACAAACCCCGGACCACCAGCACTGCCTGAAAGGTAAGTGCCCCAGGGCCACCCGACTGTGCCACTCCTCCCCTGGGTGGCCTATGGCTGGGCACTTCCTCGCTCGAAGCCTCAGTTTCTCTTCTTGGGAACACTGGGAATTGGACTGAATGACCTGAGGTCTGTCCTCTCCAATACTCATCAGCGCTGCCACCTTCCTCACCCTCTGGAATATTAAGACGGAAGCTCATTAAGCCCAATTAAAGGAAGCTCAGGCCTCCGGAGCACCAAACGGCTGTAGCCCAACGGGTCGAGACATGCACACTGGTCCTGCCCAGAGCTCTGGCCCAGCCTCACACTGTGGGTCCCTGTCCTGCATCCCCAGCCTTCCGCAGATAGACACCAGTCTCTTCACCGCAGCTCAGGAATGCTGCAGATAGGGCTGGCAGAGCATGGGGAAAGGCCATCAGGCAGCCAGGTCTGTGCTCTAGGGCTGAGACAAGAGGACAAGTGGCTCTCTCTTCCCGCCGGAAAGAGGAAGGAGCGTCTGCCAAGCACCAGGCCTGCAGTGCAGGACCTAGCCAGCCAGACGAACCCAATTGTCAATGAACAGCACAAAACAAGGACTTTAACACCAGAAAAATCTCAGAATCATATATTCGAAAGCCTTTAAAACCTCAGCTTCTCCAGGGCCCAAAAGCGACAGACACTGTGGTATCATTGAGCATCTTAACACCCCAGGAAGACTGGCCTGAAAAAGACATGCCCTTGGGAGTTCCCTGTGGTGTAGTGGCTAGGCTTCGGTGCTATCAACGCTGCGGCCTAGGTTCGATTCCCAGCCAGGGAACTACCCACGTTAAAATTTAAAAAAAAAAAAAGAAAAAAAAAAAAAAGACATTCCCATGGTCACACAGAGAGCCAGGGATGGGCTGAGCGCCCCCCACCCTCAGCCACCTGATGCCCACCTCCCATGACTGCATTCCACCAAGGCCCTGCTGACACTCCCCCAGGACAGGGAGCTCACCACTTCTCAACCCAGAGTTCTCGCAGAAAGGCTGTCAGGAGGCAGTGAGGATGAAGGTCAAGGGACGGAGGGCAGAGAACTGGCAATGAATGAATACCAGCTCCATGCCAGACACCACACCAAGTGCTTTCCACACCCTCTTCTTTCCACTTAAATCTCACCGCAACTGTGAGGCAGGTGTTCTCATCACCAAGAGGAAGGGAAGGAGGGTCAGAGAGGCAAAGCACCAATACCTGTCTTCCCACTGCCGGGGCACCAATACCTGTCTTCCCACTGCCACCCATAGCACTTAACCTGGGGATTGCTCAGACTCCACAAAGGAGGCCGGTGCAGCCCACCCAGGCCAGGGCCCGCCAGGAGGTAGGCTGTGGTCCTAGGGAACTTACAACAATTACTGCCTCCAAACTTGTGCCCAATCCCCAATTTACAGATGAAGAAACTGAGGCCCAAGGTCATACAGTGAGGAGGTGGCTGAGCTGGACAGGTATGCCAGCGGCCTCCAAGAGGCCAGGACCCCCCTCTGCTGGCCCAGGGGGAGCCTGCCAAAACTCAGAGACTGGGGTTCTGTGGGGCCCAGTGCAGGCTGGCCATGCCGAAGAGCCTGGTGTGACCTTCAGCAGGCCCAGACCTGCTTTGAGCCTTGCTATCCTCATCTGTACATGAGTGTGATGGCAGGCCCTGCCCCACGGGGGTCGGGGGTGAGGTGGGTGGAGGCAGGCCTGCAAGTGGGAGGCGGTCTGCCGGAGCGCTCCCAGAACCAGGTATGCACCCAGCCCAGAGGTGCTGCCCTCCCTCCTGGCACAGCTACTCCTGGCTCTCCCCGAACTTTCTGTGAAGATGCAACTGCCGCTGGGTAGGAAGCCTGTGCAGAAGACTGGAGCCAGCACCTGGGATAAGTTATCAGATGGCTTCCCGCCTGGCAGGGGAGGGCCCTGGGCTAGGAATGGCCCGAGCAGGCAGGAGGTAGCTCTCGGACCCGCCATGCACCCATGGGAACAACTGATGGGGCCCCCACTGGGCTGCCTAGCTCAGGGTCAGTGACGGCCTTCTCTCCTGGCCCACTAGAACCTTCAGTGGCCTTGGCTCCCTATCACCCTGGGGGATCAGAATGCTGCCCCCTCCTGAAGAGGCCAGTGTCTGGGAGCCTGATGGGCACAGGAGTCCTCTGAAAACAGTTTCACTGTTCTGAGTCCAGCTGGGGGCCGGCTGTGAGGCCCCGGTGCTCCTGTGAGGGGCTGGGCTCAGGGCCTGCAGACCTGGGTTCTGGGCCCAGCTCTTCCAGTTATCAGCTCTGTGGTCTTGGGTGAGTTGTTTGCCCTCTCTGTGCCCTAGCAGGCCTCAGTTTCCTCATCTGGACAGTGGAAACAACACCTACTTTTTGGAGTCGCTGGGAGGATTTCAGTGGAAGTAAAGTGGCCACTCCACACTTGGCTATAACTGGTGTTTAAAAAATGCCTCATTAAGCTGCTTTTATTCTCCTGGAAGAGAACCTGAGCAGGGACAGCAGTGTGTGAAGGCGGGGCCTGACAGAGAAGAGATGAGCTTAACCTCATGGGCATCAGGAGATCTCGTGCCTGTCCCTTCCTGCTATGTGGCCCTAGGCAAGAAACTTAACTTCTCTAGGCCTCTCTTCCCAAGCCTGGGTAGAAATCCAGCCTTTGCCACCCATTCTCCCTCAGTTTCTTCATCTATACTTGGCTTGCCCTGACCCTGGGGCCTCCCCCCAGGCTATCAGGCTGGTGAAGGGGTCCTATTAGGGGCCCTGATCCCCTGCCTTGCGTGTGTGTGGGGCCACGCCTTCCCCACCTCCTCCCAACCCAGCCCAGCCTCACCCCTGTCTCTCAGAGGCTGCTGTGAGGGAGGCTGGGACTCATCCCTTCTGGGCGTGATGCTACAGGCCCGGCCTCGCTTGCAGCAGGAACCCCACAGCAGGGTTTTTCCCCCAGATAGATCCTGGGCTCCTGGGGGCCATGGGAGGGGCAGGTCACTCTGTAAGCCAGAGCCCACTGGAGCTGGAAGATGTCTCTGACTGAGACCCAAAACCTGCCACTTGTCCTAGAGGAGTTTGGAATCACAGGGCAGCAAGGTGTCAGAGATGAAGCTATTCCAACAGTCTTCGATGCCTGTTTCCATTTTACAGATGGGGTGACTGGGGCTCAGAGAGGAGCGTGGGCTCATGCCGGGTCACACAGTAGGGGAAGCAGAGCAGGGACCTGACCCCAGCCCATGGGTTCCATTCTAGTCTTTTGGGGAAGGGGTGCCGAGCCAGGGGAGGCCGTGTGTGGGCTAAGTCATGTCCCTGCCCCACGGTCTGCCTGCCATGTTGACGACAGGCCAGGACGAAGAGGTCGTGGGCTGGGCACCCTGCCTCAGCGCCAGCCCAGGGGCTCTGGTAGGAAGAGGGCCAGTGTTTGGGCTGGTGGTTGAACAGTGCGATCTCTACTCTAAAACAGGGAAAGGGGCTGTTATCCCTGTCCCGGGACCAGGGGTGAGAGCAGGATGCGGGGGCGAGGGGAAGATTGGTGATTCACGAGGAGAGAGCAGGCAGCAGAGCTCCGAGGCAGGCGGGCCAGGCGAAAGGCTCCGTCAGCATTTGTCAGCATCCGTTGGCGTCATGGCCCAACCCCTGTGAGCCTGGGAAGCCGCCGGAGCGGAGGAGATGGGCAGGTTGCGGGAGCCCCGATAAACTGCCCCTCCCTGCCCTGCCGGGGGCAGGCAGGATGGGCAGGGGACCCGTCCTCGAGTCTGAGGACAGCACAGGCCTGGTCCCCACCCCTCCACCCCAAGAACTGGCTCGGTGACCTTGGCAGGGACTAACCAGTCCGGCCTCAGTGTCTACATCTGAAAAGCAGGGCCCATAACACTCCCTGGGGTGACAGAGTGCTATACACTACTCAACAGCAGCTATTGTTACTACAGACGGTACACACACACACACACACACACACACACACACACTGTGCTGGCTTCAGACCCCAGGATGGTGGAGGTAACAGGGAAACAGGTGGGCTGGAAAGCAGGGTGCCGTGGGTGAGAACAAAGCCCAGTGTGCTCTGTCCCAGTGTCTCCATCTGTAGGATGGGGTGCCTGGCCTCTATTGGCTCTGTGATCTCCTTCTGTTGGACCTGCTGTCTGAGGGGGCAGTCGGTTTCAGCAGAGAGTCCTCCATTCTTAGAGGGAGGGAAGCAGGGAGCAATGCTACCTGTCGGGGGGCTGCAGAAAAGCACAACCAGGGCTTAAAACTGAGACGGACTTCTTCCTGCCTATGCCACCTTAGACTGGTGACGCCAATAACCTTATGGGGATTTTGAGGGGAACAGGTGAAGTTATGGAGGGTCCATGGGACTACATGGGGTGGGTGGGTCTCAGCCCCGGCCGTAGAGACCTGGGGAGGCTGCCCTGAGCACACAGCCTGGCCCTGGGAACCCCTATCTGGTCCTATCACAGGCCAGGCCGTTGGTCTTTCCGTCTGAGGAAGATTAGACTCTGGCTATTCCCCTGCCAAGCTGAGATCTGATGTCTGCCTCCTTCCTACTCCCAGTGGGGTGGAGGGGAACAGATGAGGGGGAACCCTGGCATGACAGGTCCAATTTCCCATAGCCTCAGTTTCCTCACTTTTAAAAAGAGGGTGGAGGCTAGGTGATGAGACCCAACAGGCCCGCCCGGGGGGGACTGGGTTCCATAAGTTCAAGTCAGGCACCCACATTGGCAGCCCCTTCCTGTCTCATGGCAGGTGTGGGGAGGGTTGTTTAGCTTGAAAACTGTGATGGCCCCTTCCTCCTCCCCTTTCTCCTCTTCTGCCTTTAACTCTTCTTCACTTCTGTCACCCTTCACACTTTTGTTCTGACCACCTCCACTTTCCAGACCAGAAACCTGAAGTCCCAAAGCCGCCTGGGACAGGACAGACTCCCTGACACAGGCAGTCAGACTTGGCTGGCCCCCTTAGGGGACAGAGGTTCCATGTTTTTGAAAATCTAAGCTGTGGCCACCTCCTCAGTTCCTGACCCACTTCTGGTTTCTTTGCCCAAGAGCTCCCCTAGGCCCTCCCTGTCTGTGAGCCAGGTTGGTCCCCAAGGTCAGCATTCAGGTCTCATATGTGCTGCCCTGCTCTGGGTCTGGGACAGTGAAGAGGTTAGATTCCCCTAGAAATGCGTCACCCACAACCCAAGGCCAGGACAGACACTGCTAATCACTCACTGCTCAATCCTGGGCCCAGACCTGGCCTCAGAATCCTTCTCAACACAGCTCGCTAGACAGGTTTTATCAGTCAGGTCAGGATGTGCTTTGGAACCATGAAAAGGCACTTGCACTCAGCAGGAAAACATATCTGCTCAAGGTCATGGCTGTCCAGCAATGGCCTGGCTGTTAGAGTATGTTTCAGTGTGTCAGCCGAGAATGGCTATCCACACTGGGGACACTGCACACAGCTTGGCAGGGGTCAGGAAGAGGCAGTCCAGACAATGCTTGAGGACTCAGGTGTACAACCCTTAGCAGAACTCGTGAGTTGCTTCTACCCGAGGACCAAGCCATCCCCACCCGCTACGTCCCAATCCGAAAAGGTTCTGCTATTTGCAAAGTTTACTGAGAGGCTCAGAGAGAGCGAGCAATTGGCTCTTAGTTGTTGAGGACACCCAGGAAACAGGCACCTTTGAACTCAGACCTCCGGGCCAGCCTCAGAAGGACTCAAGTGACTTCTCAATCTTCATACCACCCAACAAAAAAGCAACAATACAGCGCTCACAGTGTGTGTGAGTGTCCACACTCCTCAGGGGTGAATCAGAGCCATCCCCAGAGGCAGTGTCAGAAAGCCCCACAAGCCCTTCCCACCCCACCCCACCTCACAGCAGTACCATCTTCTGGGTAATCTGCTTAGCAGGCCTGGGGAAATGAGGAACACCCCACAACAATGCATAAAGGCCCTTTGAGATGAGGTGCCCACTGTTACCTGTCAGAGGACTTGGGGACCCTTGTCCCTTTGCCAAGAATGAGGAACCTCATAAAGGCAGGAGGGCAGCCAGGAGACCCACCAGGGACTGTGGTGGACTCTCCACGCCAGGCTCCGGTGAGTGAGCACTGAGGTGGGGTGATGCTGGGGGGTGGGCCAGGCCCACTGGGCCGGCTTCCTCTCGGGGAGCCCCCCCACATGCGACTGGCTTACCTTCTGGGCCTGGCTGATCATCTTTCGTACCACCTCTTTGATGTGAGCCTGCCCATCGATTGGGGGCTGCATGTAGACGCTGGCCCGGGTCACACCGCGGTAGGCAATGGTGTCAGGCCAGCCCAGGTCCAGCTGTGGGATGGAGCGGTCTGACTTCTGGGGCCAGTACTCCAGCGAGGGTGGTGGCTCAGCTTCTGTGGGGCCCCCACCTGCCCCACTGGCCTCCTCACCGCCATTGCCCACTCCATTGTCCTCAGGCCCCTGGGGGCAGCTGGAGCCCCGAGGGTCCTGGGAGCCGGGGTCGTACACCTCAATCGTCTCCAAGATCCGCCTGAGCTCCAGCTCCGAGAGAAAGTCTCGGATGTTCTCCCGCTTCAGCACCTCATAGAAGGCGTCGGGGCCGCGGGCCACCAGGGCCTCCAGCGCCAGGCGCTGCTCCTCGCTGTAGAAGAACTCGGGCTTAGATTCGCTGGAACGCCAGTTGACGTGGCTGTTGTCCAGACATTGCACCTGGGAGAGGGCCATGGTGCCACTTGTCTGGCGCTTCTGCAGGGGCTAGTGGGAGACAGACGCTCACAGCACCCTCCGCGGCCTCAGGCTGCCTGCGCTCCTCTGCCCTAAGTAGCCTGCAGGAGAAACAAGGTGACTGAAGGCAGGGTTCAGGTCAGAGCGCAGACAGGAATGGGGAGGGGCGTCAGGTGGGCGGGACACATCCCAGGGCCCAGCGTCCTGAATGTGTAGGGGACGGGGGATCCACATCCCAGATTTCTGGAGCTGCTCCAAGTCCTACGCAACTTCTGGGGGAAAACAGGGCTGGCAGGGAACCCCCCGTAAGTTTCCAACAGTGGGAGGCAGGAGACTGACAACCGACGGCTTCTGGCCCTGCTCAGTGGCGTCCCGCATTCTCAGAGCTTCCGGGAAGGAAGGAGGGCGGGGGAGGGGGGGTCATAACATCCCGGGCGTCGAGATCGGGACCCCGAGGCGCCTGCTGGGAGGAGGCTAGGGAACGAGCGGCAGGTGAGCAGCGGCGCCCCGGGGGGCCGAAATTGAAGTGCGGGTCGGGACTCGCTTACCTGGCGAGCGCGGGCGCAGCGCAGAGCCAGCGAGGAAGGCGCACGGGCGGAGCGGTGAACACAGGCAGCGGCGCACCGGTGACTAAGTGCCGCCCCGCCCACCCCGGCGCTGCCGCCGCCGCCGCCGCCGGCGGCCACCTGAGGTCACGTGCGGCCCGGGGGGCGGGGCCGGAAACTGATTCACACCGCCGAGGGACACAGACGTCGGGCGGGTGTATGCCGGGCTCGTCTGCTGCTCCCAGACCTGACCAAAGTCCAATAGCTCCTGGAACATTGCGGCCCAGAGAGGGACAGTACTCTTCCTGAAGACACACAGCAAAGTCAACAGCCTTGGCACAGCACCCCGCCAAGGGCTTGTTGGTAACCCTGGTCCAATTCTCCTTGTGCGCAGTTTCCCAGGTGGCATGGAAAGTCCATGCAGATGCCCCGCTATCCAGATGTGGACGTAGAGTTGGAATACCAGGTTGGGAGTCCCCAAGGCAGGGATAGGGCATCATCTGATCCAACCTTTGGAGGCTTCACAGAGCTTGGTGTGGACAGAACAGAACCAGGTTCTCAGTGAGGAACCCTACTCCCTTCTGGGAGGGATCCCCCTCCCCCAGAACTGGTCCTGCATGGTGAAGGGTGCCCGACCTGAACCCCTGGGTGGGGCTGGGAGAGCCAGGAAGGGTTGCTGTGGGCTGGGGTCAGGCCCAGCTCTCTGTTCGCGTCCCTGCAGCTTAGGACCCCGGTTATGGGAGGTGTGGGGACCACATCTGAAAGCAGGCTGCCAGGGCAGGGACAGCAAAGCCCATTAAGCCAGGCTTGACAAGCAGCCCCCACCCCGTCGCGTGCCACAGCCAGTCGGCCAGGCACCTGGCCCAGCCTGTCCTTCCTCTCCCCTGCTCCCCACCCCTCTGTCCCCTAACGACTTGCCCTGGACAGAGTTGTTCTGTGCTCTGGCTGGGACTGGGGCCCTGAGGACACTGTGCTGCTGAGGGCTGGGATCCCCTCTCCCCAGGACCCTCACTACCATCTGTCCACCTGTCAGGCCTCAGCACCTGGGTCCACTGCCTGAGCAGTGAGTGCTCTCTCCCAACCCCAGCACCCCCATGGTCCCCACTTCGGACCTCTCAAGCCTTGCCCTGGCCCCAGGGGCATCACACTGTGTCTGGACAGAGTAGCCCCAGAGACCAGACCCCTGTGCCTCCCTGAGATGTAGCTATCCCACTCCCAACTATCCCAGCTCCTCCCAGTTATATGCACACACACCTACATCCTCCCCACCACAAGTGGTCCCAGGGAGCGGGTCCTGCCCTGCATGTCCTGCAGCCTCATTTCTCAGCCTCTCTGCCCCTGGGGACCCAGAACCTGATCCTCTCTGGGCCTTGGCTTCCGTTTGTTCTGATCACGGTACTGAGGCCCTGGGGCTCATCGGGGAATCCTGGCTCTCGGGGCTGAAAGGCCTCTAGCCCTCCAACCCCTGTAGTTACCTGCCCATAATCATAGGAACTTGTTTTTAAAAATAACAACAGAGAACTTGCATGCAGCCTTCCCCCAGTTTCATCTGATTTGTACCATCTTAGTAACTACCGTATAATGCCACAGCCAGAAAAGTGACGTTCTTTCCATCAGGGCTTGTTCAGATCTCACCAGTTTACATGGCGCATTTGTGTGTGCGTGCACGCGCGCATGTGTGTGTAGATGCATGCAACCGCCTCACATGCAAATTTGTATAACCACCATCACAATCCACATGAAGAACTGTTCTGTCTCCACCAAGCTCCCCCGCTTTAAAGCCGTACCACACCCCCATCCCTGGCCCCTGGCAACCACTGACCTCTTCCCCATCTCTGGGACCCATCCAGGTGGCTGTGTGGACCTATGACTTGCTCCTTTCTGTGGCTGACCAGTGTTCCATGGTCTGAATGGACCACAGTTTGTTTAATCATTTCACCTGCTGAAGAACATTTAGGTTGTTTCCAGTTTTTGGCTATTATGAATAAAGCTGCTATGAACATTCATATACACATACATGTTACATTACACGTATTTGATGTTCCTACCAACAGTGTATGAGTGATCCGATTTCTCCACTTACTTGCCGACATCTTATGCTGCCACCGATTGTTTTATTGTAGCCATCTCCATAGGTGTGTTAATAGTCTCTTATTGTGGTGTTAATTTGCATTTTCTTAATGACTAATGACATTGAACATGTTTTTATGTGCTTATTTACCATTTGTATGTATCCTTTGGTGAAATGTCTGTTCATGTGTTTTGCCCATTTTCTAATTGTATTGTTTGGTGTTTACTGTTGGGTTTGGTTTTTTGGGGGTTTTTTGTGGGGGATGGGGTAGTTCCCTGGCTGGGAATTGAATGCAGGCAGTGGCGTTGAGAGCGCCAGGGAACCCCTACTGTTGGGTTTTGAAAGCATCTACACCCAAGGCCTTTGTCAGGTGTGTGGTCTGCAGATATTTTCTCCTAGCCTATAGCTTTTCTTTTCTTTTCTTTTCATTTCTCTTCTCTTCTTTTCAGGTATATAATACAGTTGACTCTTGAACATTGACCCCACTCCCACCCAACTCTTCACACAGTTGAAAATCTACATATAATTTTTTATTCCCCCAAAACTTAATTACTAGTAGCCTACTGTTGACTGGAAGCCTTACTGATAACATAAATAGTTGACTCACACATATTTTGCATGTTACATGTATTATATTCTGTATTCTTACAATAAAGTAAGCTAGAGAAAAGAAAATGTTACTTAAAACATCATAAGAAAGAGAAAATACATTTGTGATATATACTGAAAAAAATCTACCTATAAGTTTAAACCCATATTCAAGGATCAACTGTACAAAATCATTAACTGTAATCACTATGCTGTACATTAGATTTCCCAGGACTTATTCATCTTATTTGACTAACATTGCCTCTTTTACCCCCACTCCCCAGGTAACCAACATTCTAGTTTCTGTTTCTACTTTTAAATTCTGCATATAAGTGATATCAGACAGTATTCGTCTTTCTCTGTCTGATTTATTTCACTTAGCATAATACCCTCTAGGTCCATCTATGCTTTTGCAAATGGCAGGATGTCTGTCTCTCTCAGGCTGGATAATGTTCTGTTTTGAGTATATCCATTTATCTGTTGATGGACACTTACGAGTTGTCTCTACATCTTGGCTATTATGACTAATGCTGAAATGAATACAGGAGTGCAGTAGCTCTCAGAGGTAGTGATTTCATTTCATAGAGATATACAACCTAGAGATAGGATTGCTGGATCATATGGTATTTCTACTTATATTATTTTTTGAGGAACCTCCCTGTTTTTCCATAGTGGCTGTTCAAATTTGCATTCTCTCCAGCAGTGCACGAGGGTTTCCTTTTCTCCATGTCTACACCAACACATTATCTCTTGTCTTTCCGAGAATGGCCATTCTGACAGGTGTGAGGTGATATCTCACGTCACTTTAATTTGCATTTTCCCGATTATTAGTGATGCTGGGCACCTTTTCATATACTTGTTGGCCATCAGTATGTCTCCTTTGGAAAACTGTCTCTCAAGTTCTTCTGCTCATTTTTAAATCAGATTGACTTGGGAGTTTTTGTTTTGTTTTGTTTTGTTTTTGCTATTGAGTTGTGTGAGTTCTTTATTTTTTTTTTTTGGATATTAATCCTTTATCAGCTGTATACTTTGCAAATATTTTTCCCAGTCCGTAAGTTGCCATTTCATTTTGTTGATACTTTCATTTGCTGTGCAGAAGCTTTTTAATTCAATGTAGTCCCATATGTTTGTTTCTTTTGTTTTTTGGTCTTTACTTTTGGTATCAAATCCAAAAAATCATCTTCAAGACCAATGTCAGGAGCCTATCCCCCATGTTTTCTTCTAAAAGTTTTACAGTTTCAGGTCTTGGGTTCAAATCTTTAATTCATTTTGAGTTGATTTTTGTGTATGGTGTAAGATGATAGGGGTCCTGCTTCCTTCTTTCCATGTGTCTGTCCAGTTTTCTTAATAGGATTTATTGAAGAACCTCTCCTTTCCCCCACTATATTCTTGCTTCCTTTGTCATAAAGTAACTGACCATATAGGTTTGGGTTTATTTCTGGGCTCTCTATTTTGTTCCATTGATCTGTATGTCTGCTTTTATGCCAATACCATACTGTTTTGATGACTATAGCCTTGTAATACAGTTTGAAATCAGGGAGTGTGATGCGACTAGCTTTGTTTTCCTCTCTTCCTTTCTTCCTTCCCTCCTTCCTTCCTTCTATCCCTCCTCCCTCCCTCCCTCCCTCCCTCCCTTTCTTTCTTTCTTTCTTTCTTTCCCCCCGCCTCAGGTTTATACTTTTATTACTGCTTCATTTTCTAACTGCAAAAACAGGAATCAAATGACAAAGGTGATAGTGGTAGATTGGCGGGTCACTTAGGAGGGGTAGGGAGTTTGGAACTACACCTGCGGGTAGCCATCACATGATGCTGGCGGAGCTGGTCATGGTGGGGATGGCCCCCCCACCTGCCCATGGATGTGCTGGAGGAGGCCTTGGAATTGATGAGCAACCTGCAACTCTATGCTCTTTGGTTTGATGTCGCTGGAATTCTGTTCCCAAGCTCTCTGAATTTTTTTTTTTTTTTTTTTTTTTTTGCTTTTTGGTATGTGGGTAGCTCCCTGACTGGTAATCGAACCCAGGTCGCAGCAGTGACAGCGCCAGCACCAAAGCCTTAAGCCACTACACCATCAGGGAACTGCCCAGCTCTCTGAATTTTGATTCCTGTTTTTGCAGTTCGTCTTGAGCGTCTTGGTTGGTTTTTGAATCCTTCATTTTTTTAGTGATATTAACAGATCAGTGTGTGACCTTCATCTCTGTGTGACCTATGGGTCTGCCCCACTCCAGACAAAATCATGACCCGACTGAGGCTGTGGCCAGATCGAGAGACCCGGTCCTCTTTACTCCTCACACAGGGACCGGTGGGACGTGACTGTTTTTATTCTTAAGATTGCTTTGGCTATTCAGAGTCTATTATGGTCCATACAAATATTCTAGGATTGCTTTTTCTATTTCAGTGAAAAATACCATTGGGGTTTTGGTAGGGATTGCAATGAACTGCAGATCACTTTGGGTAGTATTTTTATTTTAACAATATGAATTCTTCCAACCTGTGAGCACAGAATATCATATTCCTTTATTTGTATCTTTTTCAATTTCTTTTGTCAATGCCTGATAAGTTTTCAGCATACAAATGTTTCAAACTCCTTGGTTAAATTTATCCCTAGGTATTTTATTCCTTTTGATGCAGTTATAAATGGGATTGTTTTCTTAATTTCTCTTCCTGATACTTGTTCATTGGTAGTATATAGACACACAACTGAACTTTATGTGTTGATTTTATATCTTGCAACTTTACTGAAGCTATTTCTTTAGCTCTTCTGTTTTATCCTTTCACATATATCTTACACAGAGCAAAAACTTTTGGATAAGGTCTAATTTATCAATTTTTCCTTTTGTGGATCATGCTTTTGACGTCAAATCTAAAAAGTCTTCACCTTGCCCTAGGTCTTGAATACTTTCTCCTATTTTCTTCCCTAAAAGTTTGATGGTTTTACATTAAAATCTGTGATCCATTTTGCATTAATTTTTGGGTAAAGTATGAAGTTCAGGTTGAGAGGTGTTGGGCCTGTGGATGTTCTCAGGTTTTACAGAGGGAAATAGCCTCAGAGAATAATTAGCCAGATCACAGAGTATGAGGCTGGGAAGGCTGGACTTGAACCTGGATCTTTGTTCTTTTCTTCTGCTCCCAACTGTGACATCAGATCTGAACTGGCTCACAGGGAGGAGTGAAGCCTTAATGGGGAGAGGGGAGTACCTTGATTAGCCCTCAGGATGGTATTTCTGGTGGCCAGCTTGGGAAAGGGTCATTCAGTCAGTCAACAAACTGCAGTAGAGCTGGCTGTGCATTGGCTTGTGCAGGGCACTTCTGGGGCCTGAGGTCCTTCCTGGGACACAGGTTGTAGAGTGGTTGGAGCCTTAGGAGCCCAAATATCCAGAGTTGAGAGGAATAAGTATGAGTTCTCTGAGTTTAAGAAGGATTATCTGAGGGAAGAGTGTTCCAAGGAGAGGGAACAGCAAGCACAGAGGCCCAGAGGTATGGGTAAAGTTGGTGGGAGTGAGGGTAGCCTGGTGGTTGGACAACTGTGAATGGCACAGTTGAGTTGTTGTGACTGGCCCTGCAGGGGATGGAGAGCTGCAGAAGGGTGTGAGCAGGGAGGAGCATGAGCAGCTGGGTGGTTTTAGAAGTTCCCTCTGCTGTGCACAGGGAGGGGACTTAGAGGGGCCAAGGTGGTGTAGCCAAGGAGGTGGTGCAGTTCCCCTGGTCACTATACCCAGAGGCTGGTCTTGGCATTGCCCGCAGGGAGGGAGGACTTGGGAGAAAGGAGAGAGGCACCTCCCAGGCTTCTAGTGTGGGCCCTGGGCTGGATGTGGGAGCTGAGGTCAATGTGGGGCCCAGTGGGGGAGCCCTTAGGTCCACAGGAGCCCTCTGCCCAGTTCCCTAGCCCTTGTCATCCTGGGGCTCCTCACTCTTGAGTTGACACATTCAGGGGACTCTGATTAAGTGGAGCCCCACCCCCCTCCTTGGCTACTGTCATAAAGGGCAAGTTGTTCTTTCTTGCAGTTCAAAACAAACTCTTGGGTAGGCAGACTGACCAGCCATGCCCAGAGGGAATGACCCGGGATCAGAATCTCTTGACTTGGGCTTTCTGAGCCATTATGTAGCTGTGACTCTTCATCAGTCCCTCCCAGGAGGGCTGGGTCCTCGTGCCACCAGTGGCAGCCTGTCTAAGCCCAGAGCCTGTTAGGAGGGGCCTATCACCTACCCTCTGGACGCTGGACCCTAACGGCCACAGCGTCCTGCCGTGGAGTCCTGGGCTCTGTCCCAGGTCTGACTGTGTGTCCGTGGTGAGTTCTGCCCTTTCTGTTCCTGAGTTGTCTCACTGCACAGCTGGTGGGGGTGGACACGGGCCAGCAGGGCAGCAGGATCAGAGTGCCTGGACTCGTTTGTAAGTCTCTCTGGGTTGCTTTCTCCTTCCCTTTCTCTCCTCTCGTGCTTTTCTTTCCTCCTTCCTCCCAACTTCCTCCTCTGGGCCCACCTCTGAACTAGGGGATACCTGGGACCGGCAGATGATTCAAACCCATCGTCCACCCTTGGGGAGCTCCCAGTCTGGTAGAGGAGGTAAAATAGACAATTGAACAGTTGTGATTCAACCCTTGGCCTGGGGGCCCTTAGGAGGAAGCTACCGTGCCCTGTGGGGGAGGAAGAGAGAGGCAGGGACAGCCTCAGAGGACAAGCCCTTTGCAGTGGAGGCCACAAGGTAAACAGGGGCAGGGGCGGAGGAGCTCTGGGTGGAGGACAGTGCGTCTGCGGAGGCACAGAGGCGTCAAGGAGCTGGGTGTGTGTGAGAAAACACAAGCAGGTGGGGTTTGCATCGAGCCCGCACAGGTGCCGAATGGGAGGACCGGGGACTAGTTGTCCAGGGCCTCGAATGCCACAGAAAGGATTTTTTCCCAGAAAGCCATGGGCTCCAGGGGTGGAAGGTGGGGAGGGGGTTCCTGAGAAGACAGTGGTAGGAGCACAGCTGTGGTTTTGAAAGGGGATGGTGAGGATGGAGGGGAGGCAGTGAGGAGCCGGTACCCAGGTCACACGGAGAGGAGATGAGCTGGGGGCGGGGAGGTGCTGAAGGAAGCAGGCAGGGTGATGGCAGGAGAGGCCACAGGCCTGGGGGAAGCCGGGGGTCGGGGGACCATCACTGGGGCAAGGAGGGAGAAACTCATGAATCTGATTGGACACACCAAGTGGGAGGAGCCTGGTGGTGACAGGGAGCAGGTGTTCTGGAAACCTAGAACTCAAGGGAGGCTGGACTAGACTGGGATGTGGGGGCATGGGGTGGGGGGGGTGACGCCTCTCCAGCCCTCTGGCCAGAGAGAGGGATCCGAAATACACCCCCAGCCCCACGGGTTGGCCATCTAAGGAGCGACCTACCCGAAGGGGCATTGGGAAGGGGCAGTGCTTAGCCCAGGCGTGCTGTCTGCACAGGGAGGAGAGAGGCATGGCAACATTGATGCTGCCATGTGGACGCTTCGCACCCCCACCTCCCATGCTCAGATAGGCCCCTGAGGCCCAGCAGCTCCATTCCTGTCCCCTCTGGGCACCATCGGCAGCTTCTGTTTCCGGGCTTTTCCTAATCGCCATCTCCTCTTTGCTCTGTGCTCCATGGGCCTCCGCTGAAAATCCCGGAGGGACGGGAGCCAGAGGTGTTTAGGAAGTGTTTTCTGGAGGAACAAGGGAATAGGGATTGGCTCTGCCCGCCACACACTCCGTGCTGTTGAGTCGGGCACAGACAGAGCCCACTTAGCACAGGGGAGGGGTGGCCCCTGAGCAGGACCGAGTTTTCTACTGCAGACAGACTTCTGCTCCAGGCTTGACAGGGAGGCCTGGACTTGGGGTTCGGTCCCAGTCTGGACAGAAGCCCCGGACATTCATTAAGTCTTCCATTCACTCATGCTCCTGCCGCTGTGGGGACAGCCGCAGCAAGAACAAGTCCCTGTGCCTACCGGGCTCCCTGCCATGGAGAAAAGGCAAGAAACAAACAAACAGGTCCAAGTCGTCCAGGGGAGAGGAAGGGGCATGGAGGAGGGGACAGGCAGACGAGCAGAGAAGGGTCATTTCAGCTGGAGCCATGACCCAGCCAGTTCCCAGGAAAGGCCCAGGAGAGCCGCTCCAGGCAGAGGGGCCCCTGAGGCCGCAGATGGGAGGGAGGCCAGCCTGCTGGCTCCTGGAGGGAGGGAAGGAGGCAGGAGATGAGCCTGCAGGGCCCCAGGGCAGGTCCCAGATGATGGAGGGTCTTGTAAACTGCTGAGCAGCCAAGCCACCTGAGAGCTCCTGGAGGTAGCTCAGGGCGGGGTCAGGGACATGCACCTGTCCTAAAGCTCTGGGGTGGGAGAAGGTTCCCCTCTCTCGTCTCCACCTGACCCTTTGAGAGGGGAACAGAGACTAGTCAGGGCCTCAGGGGATAGAAGGTTCTCAGGGGTGACCCAGACTAGGAAACGGAGGCCCAGGGCCAAGTGCCAGTTAGGGGCTGTAACAAAGCAGGTGCAAGCCAGGCTCCTGCCTTCAGCCCAGGGCCGTGCCCACCCCAAGTGCCCCCATCTTCCTGGAGGGGCCATGGGGACAGGTGTGGGACTCTGGGCATCTCTCTCGCACAGATGATGTGGGCTGCGTGGTGCCGTCCGAGTGCCTGAGGGCCTGCGGGACTGAGATCGGCTGCTCCAACATCGCCTACCCGAAACTGGTCATAGAGCTGATGCCTGTCGGTGAGGCTCCAGTGGGGTCCAGGGGGTGAGGGGGGACCATGGGTGGGGGGCCTTGGGTGGGTGGGGCTTTGGGGGAGGCCTTGGGTGCGATCAACTAGGGCGAAGGGCCCTGGGCCTGGGGTGGGGGCACTTCGATCCAATGTGATGCTGTGTGACACCCAGATAGGATGCTCTGCTCATCAGGGAAGGGGAAAGTAATGATAATAGGACACACTCACGTGACACGTGCCACACGCCAGGCCCTGTTCCAGCGCCATCACACGTGAGTAACTTGCATCTTCCTCTCAGGAACCCTACGTGCTGTTGTTATCCTCCTCATTTTAGAGATGGGGAAGCTGACACCCAGAGAGGTTAAGTGGCTTGGCCAAGGTTGTGTGGCACGTGGGGTCTGAGCCCGGATAACCTGCCTGCAGAGCTTGTCCCCTTGAGAAAGGGCGTCAGGCCCACCGGGTGCCAGACCTTCTAATAAAGTTTTTCTCCTTTAAGGCTGTAAGGTAGTTACTAGCGACATCTTACAGATGGGGAAAATGAGGCACGGAGAGTGGGGAATGTGCTTGTCCAAGGCCACAGAGTGGCTGAGACACAAACTCCAGTATGTCTGGCCCAAGGCCACTGCTACCTCTCCGGCGTCCGGAGCTCAGTCCCCCGTGAGCCCACACCTACTGCCTCAGCTTGAGACGCTGCGGGCCAGCGGGCAGAACGGTGGGGCAGGTGCTGATCTTTCCCGTGTTTCTCATGGCCCCAGTGGCCCTGCCAGTGTGATGTGGGTGGTGAGGTCCCAGTCACAGGAGATGTGCAAGCAGAACACAGTAGGGGGTGCGGGAAGTCCCACCTCACCAAAAAGAGCAGACAGCTTCCTGAGACCCTGTGCAGCCCAATTTCACCTCAGGATTCTCAGGCCCTGGAGTGTCCCCTCCCTCCCTCTGGCCTCCCCTGTGGGCGCTACCTGGCCTCACCCTGCCCTTCCCTCCCTCCCAAGGCTCTGAGGCCCAGGGGACCTGAATGCGCAGACCTGGGATCAGATCTCAGCTCTGCCACTTGTTGGCTGAGCTATTTGGGGCATGTCACTCTCCTGCTCAGAACTTTGGTGTCCTCATTTGTAAATTGGAGATGGTGACGCCTACCCGCCCCTTGGCGTTGTTGCTGGGATTAAACATAATAACTTAGGGAAATTGCCTGGCAAAAGGCTTGGCTGCAAATGTGGGTTCCCACCTCTGGGCCTCGCCTTTTCTCCCTCTGTTCTGGTTGTGGGGCGGGGGGTGGCTTGCTAAGCCCCCAGGGCTGACGCCCAGCCATTATTAGGCCACACCCCCCTCTAGGCCTTGAGCTCCCTGTCTGAAAAGTGGGTGGAGAATAAGCCCCAATTCAATCCACCTCCCTGAGCAAGACAAGGAGTATGGAAAAGTGTTTTAGGGAAAACACTTATTTGAGCTCACGTCCCTTTAGGCCCCACTCCAGTCAGCCTGATACATGGTCAGAGAGGACCCCGGGATGCCGGGAGGTCACACAACAGTGTAGATGCAGACCCTGGACCTGGCAGCCCAGCCATGCAAGAAGTACATCTGGAAGGCTGAGCCCTCAGGAGGGGCCCTGTCACACTTATCCTGCAATGGAGGCTGGAGGACAGACAAGCAGAGAATCTTTGGAAGTGGGCAGGAGGGTGGGTGGTGCTTAGACACTTGAAGAAAAATCTTAAGAAGCCTTGCAGACAGATGTGGACTAAGACCCAGAGAGGGTAGGTGATCAGCCTGAAGCCGCACAGCACTGAGTCCTCCCCGCCCTCAGCCCCTCTCTTGCCCAGGACTCCTGGAAGGCATCGCATAGCTGTGCCTCACCCACCTTGATGGGGACCCCTCACTCTCTTTCAGCCAATCAAAGGGTGGATTTTTCTATTTCTCCCTGGTGAGCTCTATCTCCCCTTCCACAGAGCCAATAAGAAAGGGGGACCCCCTGTGCCTGCTGGGGCCTGCCATGAACAGGCAGGCCCCAGGTACCGGCCTCTGAGCCCTGCCCAGGGGAAGACAGCCAAATTGAGGGTCCCACCCCAGGCCTTCTGTACTCCCCCAACCCACCCAAGAGCTCTGCCGCTGGCCTGCCAGGGGTCCCTGGGCACCTCCCTCCCCCTCTCTGAGCCTCCACTTTCTCACCTGTCAAACGGGTTTGTACTCCTTCTGTCAGATGAAGCTATGGGTGTGCAAGTGCTTTGTCATGGACAAGGCTCTGTAGAATTGCGAAGGCTGATAATAGTAGCACCAGCAACAATGGAAGCAGTCACGGCCGAGACTGTTATTGCCAGTGAGCCGTGGGCTCAAGCGGCACCTGCCCCCGACCCACAGGCCTGCGAGGGCTGATGATTGCAGTGATGATGGCCGCCCTCATGTCGTCGCTGACCTCCATCTTTAACAGCAGCAGCACGCTCTTCACCATGGACATCTGGAGGCACCTGCGGCCATGTGCTGGCGAGTGGGAGCTGCTGCTGGTGGGACGGTATGCTGGGTGGGTGCTGGCACTGGGGAGGGGCTGAGCAGTGAGCTTCCCCAGCCGCACGACCAGCCCGTGAGGCCCCACCGGATATGGGCTTTGAGGGATGAATAGGAGTTCACCAGTGGCAGCAAAGAGGATGCCAAGAAGGAGAGGAGAAGGGAGAGGAGGGGAGGGAAGAAGAGGGGAAAGGCCAGAATAGCCTACCCATCCCACCTCCCACATCGCCCTCTTGGCCACCCCTCCACCATCCCAGCCCTCATCTTGGATGAGTGGTATCTCTGAGGGAGTCTCAGCTGGGGAGTGTCCCCTCCCCCAACCTTTCCAGTGATCTCTCCATCTCCCCAAACTCTGAGCCCCTAGCCCTCCTGATGGTTCCCAGCTGCCCCAAACAGAGCCCCGAGCAAGAACTCAGGAATGGCCACACTCAGGCCATAGCTATCCCTCCAGGCCCCATGCCCCTGGCCCCACTGAGCTTCTGCCCATTTTCTCCCAGCCCTGCTTGACCCCTCCTTTATTACCTCAGTGACTCACCCCAGTGTCCCCTCCTCCATGTAGCCCTTCCTGGTACCCCCAACCAAGGAATGAGGCCCTCTCCCCTCAATGCCTCCTGCAGAAGACTGTCACCAGATCCCTCCACAGCATGTGTGGCCCTTATGGGTCGAATTTGTCTTCCCATTGCTCCTCCCCATGGGGGTCAGGCAGGGGCTGGGTCTGGCCCTTGCTGGCTGGGTACCTGGAGTCCTTTGAGATGAACTTGGCCATGAATGACGGGTTGCTCTCTGCGGGTATGCACGTATCTGTCTGTCTGGGCCTCTCCTGGGTCCCCCCACCTACTGTCTCTCTTTGAGGCTTCATGGCTCCTACTCTGCTGGTCGAGGGGCCTAGGCCCCTGTGCTTAGCTTGGCCATAGTGCACGCTTTGCCAGGGACCCCACCATGCCCATTGGCAGGGTGGGGTCGCCCCCAGAGCTCCAGGCAATTGTCCTGGCGATGCAAAGAGGCCAGCTTCTGTCAGAAGGGCTCTGTTGGGACATGCCACAGGGGCAGGTATGAGCTCATTTGCAGGCTTACAGCCTCCTTCAAAACAAGGAGCCTCTCCCTCTGGCCTCACAGGACGCCATGGTGTCAGCACTCCTCCCCCTGACCCTCTCTCCCTGCTGCTGTGCGGTCCCCACCCCAGCTGGGGCCTGGGGCCTGGGGCCAGCCCGTGTGACAGGCTCCTCCCTAAGCCCTTCCATGCTCAGCTGCCCTGGGAACTGGGACGTGCATGCCTTCCTGTCGCCCAGTGTGGGCCTCAGCCCTCTGGTCTGGGACACATGTAAACTCAGTGCCCAGCTGGTGGCCCCCATGGCTCCTGCCTGCCATTTCCCCACCTCCTCAGAAGCAGGCTTCTCTCCTGCTCCCCCCAAAGCCCAAGTCCTGGACTGGTCTCCCTGTCACAGTCACTGTGCCCTTGACCCTTCTTCCCACTTCTCCTATCAAGCCAACCCCCCCCCTCCCCCTCAGGGCCAGCCAAGCTCCTTTGGGCACATGCTGTGTGATGTGGGGCAGACTGCTTACCTTCTCTGGTCCCCAGTTCTCTCAGCTGCCAGTTTAGTGGTGTGGAAAAGGCCCAGCACTGGGTGTTGGGCTCGTGTTTAGCTCTACCACACCTCCCTCTCAAGGTGCCGGGATACCCCCTAACACCTCCAGCCTCCTCCTGCCTAAAGTAACACCATTTGAGCTGTCTTTCCTAGACCATGTTTGGTCTTAGATCTCTGGAGCCTCGGTCCAAGGACATATGGGACCTATAGAGAGTGGGACAGCAGAGCATGCCCAGAAGCCTGTGGAGGAAGCCATCATTGGGCAGGGACAGGCAGGGGCACATTGGTGATCCTGAGGTCTCATCAGGTTACAATGGTGAACAGAGGAGCTGTCATAGACCTGAGGGTAGTGACAACTCTGCCTCTGAAGCACCAATTTTCACTCCCAGGCCTTCTGCCTCCCTCATTTCCCTCCCTTGCACCCCCTTCTCTGTTATTCACAAATAGTGCCCGAGGCCTCCCGGGTACCCCATGTCAAGTTGACAATGCAGGACTCCTGAGGATCAGAGCCCACCCCACCCCAGGCCTGAGGGGCTCCCCTGCAACCACAGCTGCAGCTCCAGAGCAATGGAGGCCAGTCGCCCTGTTGGCTGTGTGTGTGTGTGTGTGTGTGTGTGTGTGTGTGTGGAGGGGGGTGTCAGGAAGGCTTCCTGGAGGAGGAGGGCCTTGAGCTGGGCCGTGGGAGATGAGCGGGTTGTTGGGGGAGGAGTTGAGAAGGACATTCCAGGTTTGGGGTCCCTCTGGCAGCCAGGTGGTGGCGGGGTTGGCAGAGGAGACCCTAGATGGCAGCGAGAGGGCCGGGGCCCGCTCCAGACTGATGCTGAGTCTGGTGTTGGGCGACGGGAGCCTTTGGGAGGAGGGCAGGGTCGGACAGCGTGAGGGGAGGCCGCCTGTGCCTTTGAAGTGGGCAGTGCCCACACCTGCCAGGCTGACGGTTAATTAGCCTCCATCGAGGCGGCACCGCCTTCCTCCACCCTCTACCTCCGGCCTGGAAGGGAGGACAGGGAGGTAGGCAGAAAGGAGCGGCACACACAACCTTGTCACCATTGCTGTCCTGGGCAGGATTCCAAGGGGTCTTCTCCGCAACCTTGGAAGAAGGGGCCCCCAGCAGACACAGGGGCGAGGGGCGCTCAGCCAGGGAGCAGTAGCTGGGATATCTCACCTGCGATCTGTTTCCTTTGCTGAGTCTCTCAGCCCTTCAGGGCTCCAGGGCCTCTTCCTCTGGAAGCCCGCCTGGATTGACACTTCCTCTGGGCTCCCTTAGCCTTGCTCTGAGCACAGAGTGACAGGCTCATGTGCTTTCTTTGCTCAACCCTGAGTGTGTGCATCATCCTGGAGTGTGGGTTCCTAGCACAGTGCTCTGTGCTCAGGTGGGCTCTTGGTGAATAGTTTGTTGAATGAATAAGTGAAACACATTTCTGCTTGGAGGGGCCACACCAACAATAGAGGCAGGCAGGGGCTGAAAGGAGTCCATGCAGCATATGAAGGAGAAAAGGCTTACTCTGTCTAGGGACTGGGGAGAGGAGGTCTCAGGTTTTGTGGCTGAGGGGTGCAGCTCCTAGCCCAAACCTAGCTTGTCTGGCTCCAAACCCTCATTCTTAGGACAGAGGTCACTCTGTGATGGATGATCAACACCAAGGGGCTGTGGGTGATGGAGCCAGCTGGAGGTCACAGCTCCTGCAAGGACCCCAACTAGTGTGAGAGGACATGCTGTGTTAGAGGCACCTCCTGGAGGCCAGTGTGGCCTGAATGTGAGGGCAGTGACTCAGTCATGCAGTTACCAAGTGTTTACTGAGCACCTACTGTGTGCCAGGAGGTGGCACATTGAACTAAAAAAGCTGAGCCTGCGTCCTTCTGGGGCTTCCAGCTGGGACGATTGGTGTGGTGGGGAGGACAGACAGGAACCAAATATCCATGCACACAGAAAGTGAAGGAGGTGTCTTGAAGACAAGTAGGAGACCCTGGGGGCCACCGGGGGGCTTCTCTGAGGAGCACACCCACCGCCTGCCCACAGGCTGGTTATCCTGGTCCTCGTTGGCGTGAGCGTGGCCTGGATCCCGGTCCTGCAGGGCTCCAACAGTGGGCAGCTTTTCATCTACATGCAGTCGGTCACCAGCTCCCTGGCCCCACCGGTGACCGCAGTCTTTGTCCTGGGCATCTTCTGGCGGCGTGCCAATGAGCAGGTGGGAAGAGGAGCCCCGGGGTGGGACAGGATATGGGGGTTGGGCTTGGTTCCCTCCCTGGGATGGGCTGCAGCTTGCTTGAATCTTTGGGCAAGGGGCGGGGGCACCCCTGACCTGCACCCAGTGGCCCCAGTGGCCCCAGCAGCCCTGCCTCCTCCTCCCCAGGGGGCCTTCTGGGGTCTGATGGCAGGGCTGGCGGTGGGTGCCATGCGGCTGGTCCTGGAGTTCTTGAACCCAGCCCTGCCTTGCGGCAACCTGGACACACGGCCTGCCATCCTCAGCAGCATTCACTACCTCCACTTCGCCGTCGCCCTCTTCACACTCAGTGGCCTTGTGGTGGTGGCTGGGAGCCTGCTGACCTCCCCGCCCCACGGTGCTCAGGTGAGCCTGCCCTGACCCCTGACCCCTGACCCTTAACGATGTCTGAAACTCAGGTCCCATTCTGACCCCTTATCCATCCTCTCTGACTCAAGAATTTTCTAGTTCTTGACCCCTAACCCTCTCCGTCCCTGGCCCCTGGCCCTTTTTGAATTCAGCTGCCCTTTTCATCATTGACCCCCGATCCTGATGGGGTCTAACCCCCCAACCCTACAACGTCCCCATCCCTCGCCACTCCCTGCAGAT
This sequence comes from Lyroderma lyra, assembly GCA_004026885.1. Taxonomy (NCBI): domain Eukaryota; kingdom Metazoa; phylum Chordata; class Mammalia; order Chiroptera; family Megadermatidae; genus Lyroderma; species Lyroderma lyra. The sequence continues at coordinate 130,807 of PVJL010002530.1, read as the reverse complement.
CCAGAACCTTACCTGGTGGACTCTGGCTCGGGATCAGCCCCCAGGAGCCAAAACAGGTACACCTGTGGCCCTCAGGTTCCCTCTTGCTCCTGTCCCCACGGTCAGGAGCTGGGTGTAGCCATGTGGCCCTTGGTTATTTTTCTCCATCTCCCACCCCCTCCAGGTGACATCCATGCAGCCCAGAAACAGGCTTTCTGGGCCCGTGTCTGTGGCTTCAATGCCATCCTTCTCATGTGCGTGAACGTCTTCTTCTATGCCTACTTTGCCTGATGCTGCCCCGGGGTGGGAAGTCAGGAGTCCTCCAAACCCTCAGGCCACTGCCCTTGCCCTAACGAGGACACCAAGGCCCAAGGAAGGGTGATGTCCCTGACGGCTACATGGCGGAGCAGGAGCCCTGAAAAATGAGGGAGGAAATGGTGGGGAAAGAACGTAATACTTCAGAAATGGTAGTCATAACTGAAAGAGAATTAGATTTCTGGTGGACATCCTTATGCTTTATCACTGTTTTTATTTGGAGTGTGTGGGTCCAGGGAAGTAGTATACAACCTGCCAGAGCTCAGGGCTTGTGGGGTCTCAGGGCACCCTGGGCAGAGGGACAACCCTCCCCAGCCTGAGCTTGCAGGCTCCTGCCCCAGCCTACCTGCTCCCAGATATCACGGAGTCTCCTCTCTCTCCCTCCTTGCTTGCCCACCCCCGGCCAGCCTGGCCTTCATAACTCTGAGTCCCCCTCACTCTCACTGCTTCCCAAGGTGCCCAGGCTCTGGGCCATGTTGCTTAGAGCCCCGCTGCTGGATGCACGTTGCACATGGACATCCCCTGCCTTTTCTCAGGCTGGGGCCCCCTGTACTGCCCATGCATTCTGGAAGCTGCTGGCCCTCAGAATCCAGTGGGGGCCCCAACTTCCCATTGCACCTATAGCCTTCCCAAGTTCCAGAGTCTGGGCAGAATGAAGGCCTGAGCAAGCATGAGCCAGCGTGGCTTCCTCTGGGCCTGCCCCTCAGAGCACGTCCACTGCAAGAGGGGCAGCTGCCTCCATCTGTCTTTTTCACTCTTGTGGCTCCATCCTCAGGGCCTCCCTGAGTGTCTGCAGTGAGGGTGGGGATGTTGGGTGCTTGTGTGGAGCCCAGCGCTGTTATGGGGCTGCCAAGAAGTCAGTCCCCACCTGGCGTCTGCCAGTGAGTCCAGCTCAACAGGGGTTCAGTGCTCAGCCAGTCCCTCACCCCTGAGCCATCTCCTCAAATGTCAGGACACCTTGATGGGGAGGGGCAGGCCAACCCAGCAGGTAGGCAGCCCAAGATGAGCCCACCCTACTCAAGCCCATGGTTCCCTGAATTGAGCCCCCAAATGGGTAGAACCAAGGAGCCATTGATGGCTGGAGTAGGTGGGGTCTCTGCTAGCCCACCATATGATGTCACAAAGCCGGTGATGAATGCAAACAGTCTGGCGCCAACCCCTGGTGGACACGGGTTGTCCAACCCCTGGTGGACAATCATGGCTATTGTGGGCTGCTGGGCCATCGTAGTACACATAAAGCAGTGGGGGCTAGGCCCACAGTCCTGTCCAAGGCCCTGGGCTGAGCCCCGGAGACTCCAGGGAGGTGGGTGTCCATGACTTCTCCCAGGACCTCAGTGTCTGCTACACAGCTGGCTGGCCGACTCTGCCCCTGGGCCCCACTGTGGTCAGAGCTGCACGGGCTGGACGTAGCTCCGCGGGAAGAAGCCAATGCGCCCACAGAAGCGGCCCCGCAACCAGTGCGCGTCCAGGTCCTCTAGCACCTCGATGATGTCCCCACGGCGGAAGCTGATCTGGGTGGCGTCCTGGGCCGAGAAGTCAAACTGGGCCTGGGCAAAGCAAGACCGCGGCTGCGGCAAGGGGAGGAAGTGGTTAGTGAGGCCTCCTGGCGGGACTCAGTTGGAGAAGTGATTTTCTTCAGGTTGGGTGTGGGGCAGAAGTTTCGCCCCATGGACATTGCATCTGCATAGCACACTGTGACCGTGCTAGTGGCCCGGTTGCGACCTGAGGCCTGGTCCTCAGGGAGCCATCACGGTGAAGTCCATGTCCCCCTCAGGATTTCATTTCCCTGGCTCTGCAGCAAACATGATAACGCTTGACCCCAGGTCCTGGAGCTACAGGAACCACAAGGCCTTATAAACTGTAAAGCGAGGTATACCTAAGAACGCACACAGTTTACTGCTGTGGCCCGTGGCCAGGCTTTGAGAGGGAGGATGTCACTTAGAGCGGCTCGCAACTCCAGGCCCGGGTTCCAGTCCTTGGGTGAGTCCCAAGGACTGGAAGTGACCTTGGGTGAGTCCCTGCCCTGTATGGGACTCAGTTTCTCCAACCTGAGAATGGCAGCTGGACATAGCTCTCTGCGGCCAGGACAGGTGATAGGATCAGGGGACAGGCTGTAATTAGTGGTTCTTTGCCTACAAAGAAGGAGGCGGCATGGGTCCCAGAACACTGAGCCTTGAGTTGCTCCACAGGGTGGATGACCCCAGGGCTGGGCCAGAGCGAGAGGAGGTGGGTGTGGGGAGCCCTCAGGCAGGCCCCCGGCTCCATGCTGGCTCCCTCACACTCTTCAAGATCTAAGTGGGCCCAGGCAACGAAGGGGAGGACATGAAGGTGACAGAGCCCTAGAGGAGTGCTCGCAGCTGATCCGGCCCCAGTGTCAGGCTGATGGGGCCGATCATCCTGGTGGGATGAAGGTTGTGCTAGTGGGGGATCTCTGGAAGGCCTGCCTGACTCTCCTGCCATCAGATCCCAGGGCTCATCCTATTGGACGGAGAGGAAAATGAAGCACAACTGAGAGATGAATAGCCCTGAGGTCACATGTGGTGAGGCAATGGGCAGCTAGGAACAGGGCATGTCTGCTGCAGTCCATCAGCCCCTTCCCCACGCCTCGGCCCTGGCTGTGCTCCCTGTACCCTCTACAAAGCCAAAGTTGAACTGTGCTGTTGTAGGGTCGTGACATGCAGCCCCAGGCCTTGCCGACACACACACCTCCATCCCGAGGAAAATAGCATGTTGGAGCTAATAACTCCAGTGGCTCCTGTCATCATCCTAATGAGCCAGTCCTTGGGGCCCCTTGATGAAAGGGCTCGCTGGCAAATTGCTGTTATTGTGAGGACGAGGAGTGGCTGGACCTGCCCCCACCCCACACACTCCCCGTGTCCAGCCAGCACTTCTCCCAGAAACGCTCACACTGCCCCACACCCCGCCCAAGCCAGCTTCTTGGGAGGAGAGACCAGGACTGGTTGGTGGCTTTGGTTGAGTCACATCCCCCTCAGTTTCCTCACGGGGACCATAGGGACAATGAAGCTCCCAGTCCTCAGAGCTCAGCTTAGTGTGTGGCACACAGTAGGCTCAGGACATGTCAGTGCTTTCATTCACTCAACAAACATTTATTGAGCACCTACTGTGTGCCATGCATTGCTGAGAACAAGTCAGACGTGATCAGCCCCATGAATTTCCACTCTGTTCCTTTCTTTTCTTTCCCTCTCCTTTCCCACCCTTGCCTGTCTCGCTGTCCTGGTGGATAGAACGTTATAACAGGAGGAGCTGGACAAGGGGCTGCTGGGAAAGGAAAGGCACCTCTCATGTGCCTTTGCTCTTGCAGATGGCAGGGGTTGCAAAGAGGCTCACACAGGGTCCCCCACCATCCCAGCAGCCAGCCGCTTACCTTGAGCAGGGGCTCCTCATCCCGCAGGAGGACCTGCCGCTTCTTGGCGATGGTGTTGGTGCGGTAGAAGTCAACCAGCTCATTGAGAGAGTTGAATTTCTCCTCCCACAGGAAGTACTTCCCCGAGGCCTCACGCAGCACCTTGAAATGTTGCACTTGGTCCCCGTAGCTAGGGGAGAGGAGCCATGGCCACCTCAGATGGGCCCACAGTGGCCAAGGACCATTCCCAGCCCAGCACAGCCCCGGGTCCTCCCTTTTCACCACCACCTGGCCTTTCTTTTTCCTGGTGAAGGCACAGGTTAGGGAGGGTAGTCCCAGGTCACTGGCCTGGCTTTGATGTGAGACCTGGTTAGTACCTACTTGCAGTGTAATGTGGACCCTGGACCAGGCTGCTTTCTTACTGTGTGACCTTAGGCAAATTACTTAACCTCTCTGAACCTCAGTTTCTTCACAATAACACCTCCCTTCTAGGTAAGTGCTCAGAAAACACTGACTATGGCTTATTGGCAACATGAAATGGTTTCTCTGGGAGAGAAGAGAGATAGCGCCTCCTCTCTCTAATGTCTCCCCCCAACCTGGACGTTCTTGTCCCTCTCTGGCCCCTCCTAGACCTTGTAGTCCTTTGACGAGTGAGTCCTGAGACCATCCTGACTCAGACCAGTGCCTGTCAGTGTGAGGGGAGCTTAGGTGTGCTGGATGCTTCACATCCTTCCCACCTACATCCACACCCACCTCCAGAACCATCGATGGCTCCCCATTGCCCTCAGGATAAAATCTTAACACATCAGACTCAAGTCCTGCCTCTGATCACATACTTGGCCTCATTTTCTGCATGAACTCTTTGACGCTGTCAGGGAGCCCCTGTCTCATCTCCCAGCCTGTGCTTAGCCTCACGACCCACAACCCCCAAATCCTCCCACACGCCCTCCAGCCCAGCTCTGGAGGCAGCCTTCCGCTCTCATGCTGGCCAGTTGGGCAGAGCCTGCTCTGCCCTGGACCAGGCAGAGGGACCTGCCTGGTGCCTTCCCACACACGGCCTGTCCCCAGCCAGGGCGGGCCATGCAGGATTGAGGCCAAAGGTGGTGTCCATGCACGTCAGGACCACCATGATTCTTCTCCCTGCTGCGGGGGTGGCCATGCCCACCATGTAGCTCTTTGTACAGCAGGGAAACTGAGGCCTCAAGTCACACAGAGCTGAAGCTATAGCTGAGCTCTTGCATGTCGAGTATCGCTTTACATGCTCTGGGACTGGTTATCACTGTAGAACAGTGACAATAATACTGATTTCAATTGTGACATTGATAATATCCCAGATGTTGTCATTCCACATCCAGTCCTACTCAGCTGTGTCATTACCTGGGCTGGGGTCCCCAAGAGGCCCTCCATCTCTCATTCTCTCTGCCTGACCAAGTCACAGCCACCCTGCAGTCAGCCCCCATGGGGTCGACTGCACCCCAGCTCACCATTTTTGGCCACCATGTCCTCACCTGCCTAATCAAGGGCACCGAGGCTCTCCCCACAGGTGAGGTGAGGGAACCTGGGACTCGTGGCTAATCACCAACAGGGCCTCCTAGCACCCACCTGGCCACTGGGGGCCTTGGAAAAACACAGAGCAGCTCATGTTCCCACCAGGAAAAAGCCATTTAGGCACCTGCCCGCCAAGTGGCCGGGATGGCCCTATGGGCATGGGCGGGTGTGTGTGTTGTGGGGCAGAAGACAGCCTCTGGGACAGGGACAGCCGCTGGCCTCCTGAGCCACAGGCTGTGTTCTCATCTTGTCTGAGACTAAGTGAAAACTAAACACTGGTCTGGAAACTTGATAGTAAAAAGGAAAAAAAAAAGTTTCCCAGGTTCTAGATTTAAATGTTAAACAATTTTGGACACAGCCCGCTTCCAAGCTGGGGTTGCCCGCAGCCTGAGTTCCTGCAGGCCCAAGTCCAAAGTCTCTTGGTTCCTGAATGGGAGTGTGGTGTGTCACCCCGGGCTACCCAGGGCCTGCTGCTCTCTCTGTCCCATCTCTTCCTGCTGCTTGTGTCGTCCACCTATTAGCCCTGGGGCTGGTGTGTTGCTTTGCTAAATGTTTAAGACACAAGATGTAAGATAAAGAGTTGTTTAAGGTAAACACCCTCTGGTTTGGGGAGCAGAGGGCAAAGTGGGGTTGCCCCACCTTGCCTAGGTCAAGGGGTCCAAACTACATAGAACCTCTCTCTCTCCACTTTCAAACACACCTCCAGGCCTTTGCATATACTACTATTTCCTCCAAATGCTTCTCAAGTCAAACTCCTACTCGTACTTCAAGGCCCAGGCAGAATGGCTCAATCTCTGAGAGCTGCTTCAGATGCCTCAGTTAGAGTCAGGGCCCCATGGGTTCCTGAGCCCTGGTAGAGACTTCTTATAGCCTGCTGCTCTAATGGCTTGTACCCTAGACCCTGAAAAGCTCTAGCCCAGCTGGGAGGGGCTGTACGCAGGAAATGGGGTGTCACAGCCCAAGGCTTAAGTGCTAACTGGGGTGCTTTGTTCTGGAAACCCTCTTCTGTCAGCTCTGGGCTGTGATTCCAGCCCTCCATGTGTCCAGACCCTGAAACAGACCTGACGCTCTCTAAGACGTATCTAGATCTCAGCTCCCTCCGCAAGAACTGAGGCTAGAAAATGCCCGAGGTCCTGGGACCAGGTGAGCAATGAGCCCCAGGCTCCTGTGCCATCAGTAAGCACTGCTCACAGGTGACTAAGCTGTGGTGTTGTCGGCTGTGGGACACACGTGGCCATGTTCCTGGGGCAGCAAGCAGATGGTGCTTCCTGCCCTGTCTGGCTCCCAGAGGCCATGAACTTCCCTCGGGGCAGCCTCGGAGCCCAGTGACGTCCTAGGACTGTCCCTGGGAGCACAGGGCTTCCTGGTCCCTGGATGTGGCTGTGATGGCCAGGAGGAGTGTCACACCGAGACCAACAGCCAGGCAGGTGGAAAGCCAGGAAATAGGGATCCCAGTGACTGCACATCCGCGCCACCTGCTGCAGAGGCAGGAGGGCCTGACATGGTGCTGGCCCCAAGGAGGAGCCTGGGGTATGGGTGGCCCCCTTTCTCTGGGTAAGGGGACAAATGGGGTGTGGTAGGTTTGAAAAATATCTCAACCCCAAATGACCACAGTTTTGAACATTTCAGTGTTCGAAGGTCATGCTCAGTTACGTGGAAAGTTACCAGACCCAAGCATTCCCTGATCAGTTAGAAGGCTCTGGAAGTAGAAAACAGAAGATGAAATGTGGGAAAGGGGTAAGAGACCCAGAAATTCTAGAACCTTCCACCCTGAGAATTGAAGAACGTTCAAAGCTGGGGAGCTGGCATGGTCCAGCCCCTCGCCTGTGCGTGGTACTCTGGGAATGGCAGGCCTGGTGGCCCTTTCTCTCACCCGTACAAACTTCCTATTCTGTAGTAAGGAGAGAGGGGCCTGCACCCAGCGGGGGCAGCCAGGATGGTGATGTGGCTGCTGTGTGCCCTGGGTGTGGCCCCTCCCTGCTGCTGCAACAGCCCTGGCCTGATTAGTGACCACGCCTGTCTGAGGCCATCAACCCCGAGGACTCAGGAGCTGGGCAACCTGCCTGTCTCCCGGACTCCCCAGCCCCTCACCTGTGACTCTCACCAGGACACCTTTTCCCTGTTTTCTGCCTGCTCTTGGCCTTAGCCATCCTTCAAGGCCTGGGAGGTGTCTGAGAACCCCTTAGATCAGGTGTTGCCCTCTGGGGACTTTTCAGACCTTGACCCCCACCTCGAGATCCAGAGGAGCTGCAGACTTCACAGGGGGAACTGTAGAGTCTGGGTCCAGATGACCTTTGAACTGGGAGGGATGGCTTGAGTTCAGACAGCCCTGCTGGGTTTGTCTGGAGCAGGAAGGGGGTCTGAGCCTGTGTGTGGCCAGAAGAGGGGGCACCTAGAGCTGGCCTGTGACAGTGGGCAATGCCTGGGATACATACACATGTGCCAGCATGTGCCAGCTTCCTGTCTTCATGTGTCGGGGCAGATGCACATTTTTCACCTTGCTCTGTGTGACTGAGTGTACGTGTGTGTCCCTCTCTGAGCAGTTTGTCTGTGTGACCCCCACACCCATCTACCCAGGGGGATAAGGGCCTGAGCTTGTCCCCCGGGCTGTCAGGAAAGTCCCAAGGACCAAGTCAGGCCTGATGCTAGCAGCCGTCAGTCCTGTCCAGCAGGTTTTTCTGGCCGCATGGTGGTAGCAGCAGCAAAGGTGACAGTGGCAGCCCAGAGAGGACAAACAAAGCTGGGATAAGGTCAAGAGCCCCATGACAAGCTGAGCCAGGGCCTGCGGGGAGCACTGGGCAAAGGCCTGGCTGCTAGCTGCCCACTGGGTGGTCTGCATTAGGCACGGCCCTTCTCTGGCCTCAGTTTCCCATTGGTGAAGAGATGAGGCGGGACCAGGATTGCAGCAGATGTGAAATGGAATCAAACTGACCTTGGGAGGGGGCCATGGAGAAAGGCTGCTGCTGGGTCTTTGGGTCTCAGAGCAAGTGGATGGAAGGGTAGCCCAGGTCCATCAGGGCACAGAGGGTCACTAGACACCAGCTCTATTCCTTGCTGTGTGACCTTGGGCAAGTTACTGCATCTCTCTAGCTTCAGTTTTCTCACCTGCAAACTGGGTTTCTTGGATTACTTCCTGTCTTTGCATGCATAAAATTGCCCTGCCCCACTTCCTTCCTGCTTCATTTTCCCAAGAGCCTTTATCATCTTCCAAGGTTTTATCTGATTTACTAACCATTTATTGTCTGTCACTCCAGGAGAACCTGAGAGCCTAAGGGACAGGGAGCTTTGTCCTATTTTGTTTGGGGCTGCATCCCAAGCATCTGGGACAGGGCCTGGCACCTCATAGGTGCTCAGGGACCAGAGAGGCAGAACAAACATATGCGCATCACCTCTGGGGCATCTCTAGCCTGAAAGGAAGCAAAACACCTCACTTGGGAACAAACTGTCATTGACAACAGGCATTCTCCAGCAGCCCGGATTGAGGTGTGGGGCAGAAGTTACCCAGCCCAGGTGCTGCACCTCAGCCTTGGCCCAGGGCCTGCTGGCCACCAGCTCCGACGTGCTCCTGCAAGTGGAGGGGGACAGCCCTTTGTAAACTCATAAAGGGCAGCCAACCGAGGCCACTGCTGCTCCATGAGGCCCATAAATCCCACTTCCGACAGCTTTATGGGGCTTGGTGTGAGCATGCAGGAAATGCCACGTGCAGTGGGGTGAGAGTCCCCAAGAGCCACGCCAGTGAGGGTGGAGATGCTTTCCCTCCTAAGTCTGTGCAGCCATCACTTTTCTGGATGGCCATCGGGTTACCACCTCCATAGGATAGATGAGGGTGTTACAGTCACAGGAGGGTGGGATCTGCCAGAGGTTACACAGCAGGTCCAGAGCGAAGCCAGGACGAGAACTCATGCTTCCCCATGTCATTGTCCCTTCTCTAATAGCCCTGGATCCATGAGGCAGGGCCAGCAAGCACGGTGTGGCCCTTGGAGGGTTAATATCATGATGGTTGCCATAAATATCATGTCATATTTTATCATATCACATTTATTAAGTATCATATTTTGCCATGTATAATGTGCACTTTTTTTGCCCAAATGTGGGGGAAAAATAAGGATGTTCATTATACATGGGCAGTACTAATTCTCTATCTATATAAATACTTTTAATTCTTTTATTTATGCTTATGAATTAAAAGTGTAACTCTAGAAATCAATAATGATACCCGATGCAAAATAATACTCTGGAATGTGATAATCAGTTATTTTTATATAAAAAAATTTATACATGAAATTTCTTGTACCATAATATTAAAAAAGAAATGTTAAAATTCTTTTGTAGGAGAGAAAAATAAATACCTAAATATAAAGAAATAATTGAATTAAAAAGTTAAAATGAAATACATTTTTTCCCTGAAAGTTTGGGCCAAAATGTGGGTGCACATTATATCCGGCAAAATATGGTACTTATAATGTACTGGGCATCATATGGAGCACTTTACATTGATGTTCAATTTACAGATGAGGAAATGGCAGCTCGGAGGGTAACTTGCCCAGGGTTATGTAGCTAGTAGGTATCAGAGCTGAGATGCTTGCTCAAAAGCCCATACTCTTAGCCACTTATGTCCTCTGAGTCTCAGTTTCTTACTCTGAACCCTGTCTGGTGATCCTCCAAAGACCACTGAAAGGCCCCTATGAGAGGCAATGGACCAAGGTGAGAGCAGGAGCCGGGAGCCCTGACCCAGCTAGGAAGAAACCAAGGGTGGAGGACTCTACCTGGTGGTGCATAGACTTAAACCAATGGTGCTGTGCACAAACCCTGGCGGATGGGGCCCAGGAAGCCCCTGATGGTTCTGACCTTGAGGGTCCCAGCCAGGATGCCTTGGGGAAGATACCAGAGAAAGTGGGGCATGTGCCAAGATTTCTCTGAGAGATACTCCCAGGTCCCTTCCCAGGACTCCTGCTTGAGAACTGCTCCCTAGTCCTACCCATCTCCCCTCTTGGTCAAACTTACTGCTCTCCAAACCCACCCCTCACTGGTTCACCTCTGGGTCTTTGCACATGTTGTTCCCAGTGCCTGGCATACACTCTCTCCTCTTAGTGCACCGAACTCTTACTCATGCTTCAGGGTGCAGCTCAGATCAGATGTCACTCACCTCCTTCACTATGTGGAATGTGTCTGCCGTCATTGCCTTTCCCATGGGCCAGGCCGTGTCTACTTCCCCACCACACTCATTGGGTTTGACTCCTGCTCCTGTCCTGCTCTGGGTGTACACACACACACACACACACACACACACACACACACACACACACACGAGTTGAGATGTGTGGGTCTGAGCCCATACTTGTGCAAGGGTGGGGCTGCATTTACAGAGAGGTGCCAGAAGAGGGCAGTGCAGGCCGCACAAATGGCAGAAGCTCGGGGCCTTGGGATTTGTTAGTAGAAGAGGAAGAGTCAGGTGGTGGGTGGGAGGACCACCAGCTCCCCTCAGCTCAGCTGCAGGAGCGGTCCCAATGACTCCCCTGCCTTGCTGGGTCACCCTGGGCTTGGGAGCTGATTGCAGGAGTCATTCGAAGCCAAACCAGCCCGCCTGGCGGGCGCCATTCCCAGGAAATGGCCGGTCCCTGGATAGCGAGCACATTGAACAACGACCATTTCCTGCTTTTTCAGGGAACCCGGTGGGAGATGGGCGGGTGGTGGTGGCTGTTGTGGTGGTGGTGGTGGTGAGCCAGAGGCAGGGCAGACACACACAACCATCCTGGTAGAGAGTCGAGATGGAGAACTCGCAGTGCCCCCACCTCCCGCCACACACCAACCATGCTCCCATTTTTAAGGCGGGGAAAGAGAGGCTCAAAGAGGGTAGGAGCTATTCCTGTCCCTTGGGATAACCAGGCTGCTCCTAGGAGGAAAAGGAAGTGATGAAAGCTGATGGCGGGGAGGGGATCAAGGTGAGCAGCCTTCCTGACCACAGGGATCCCCCTGCGTGGGTGCCTCCAGGCCCAGGTGGGGAGGTCACCCCCGCAGGGCTCCAGGGTGCTGATCACGCACCTCCATGAGCGCCTTATGGAAATGGTCAGCGAGCAGGGCCCTAGATCCTTCTGGGCCAGGCAGAGGGGAGCAGACATTGCCACCCCAGAGCATGCCTCTTGGAATGTTGATTATTTTAAACTGGTTATTTTTAAGGAATGAAAGACTCAGGAAGGACCTTTGACTCCCTCCAACCCCGAAACTACCTAAAAGGATTTAGACAGAGGACCTGCCCCAGGAAGGGCGCTATCACCACAGATAACTAGAGTTTAACATGAACTAGTGTGTGACAGGCAGGGAGGAAACTCGCAAGGCCCTGTGACCAAAATCCTCTCTGTATCCCCTTGTTAAAGATGGCCCCGTGGACATATTTTTGTCAAACATCCGTGTTTTCATGTCCATGTGAGCGGCCTTCCTCCCCTTGGAAGACCCAACCCCGTAGCCTTCCTTTCCCTTGAGCTCCAGATGGCATATAAGCCTGACTCTCTCCCTGGACCCCCTATTCTTATGGGACCCCTGCATATACCCTGTAGTTAAATTTAATTGTTTTCTCCCATTATTCTGCCTCAAGTCATTTTAATTGTTTGACCCCTCAAAAGAACTAGGAGGGGGGATTTTCCCTTCCCCCACATGGGCACTGAGAGTAGAAAGGACAGACGCCTGACCCCTGCACCCCATCTCTGTTCCTGCCCCCACCTTCCAGCCCAGGTTCCTTCACTGCCCTCGTGTGGCCTTTGGGATTGGGTTCTGTGCTGCGCAGAGGCTGCCACACCACGCCTGAGTGAGGCACATCACACCATCCTGCCTCAATGCCAGGCACCGTTCTAACTGTTCTAAATAGACTGACTCATGTTTTCCTTGCAATAACTCATTTTGCATGTGAGGAAAGACACACAGAGAGGTTAAGTGACTGGCCCAAGGTCACACAGCCAGGAAGTAGTGGAGCCAGAATCTGAATCCAAGTGGCCTCCCCCCAGGGTCCACCTTTTCCACTGTGTCACCACAAAGTGGGACCCTGTCCAGAGTACTTCCCAGACACCTGCCCTAGGGCCTCGGTGATCTCCTGTCTCCCACCCCCATTCACGTCAACGGCCAGTATCCTCCTTCCTCCCTGGTGACAGATCTTTGATGGCTCCTTCCAGGTTATAGGATAATGTCCAGCCCCCTCACCTCCCAGCCTGGCACTTGAGGTCTTACAGGCAGCACAAGCCTGCTTTCTAAGCACATTCTCGTTGCCCTGGGATACATGCTCTTCCCCAATGCCCACTGTCACCTGCTTCCAGGCATTTGCTCCAGCTGCACCCTTCCAGGGATGCCCATTCCTGCCACCTCAGTCTGTGAGCCTGTCCCATGCTTGGGGACTCAGCTCAGGTGTCGCTTCTCTGCCTAGCTTCCCCTACAGCCCATCGCAGGTCCCAACTCACTTCACGGAGATGGAGAACTCCCCTGGGGAGCTCTCACTCTCCCGGATCAGGAAGGCTCCCAGTTGGTTGCGCTTCATCAGCTTCTCTTCAGCCAGCTGTCGGGAAATCCTGCCTGAGTACCACCTGTGGAGAGAGGGAGCAGGTGACAGCAGGAAGTGGGGACTCCCGTTCCTGTGCCCAGGTGCTCAACATCACTGACTCTCACATCAGTCCTGAGACACAGGAGATACAATGCACCCATTTCACAGATGAGGAACCTGAGGCCCAGAGAGGCGAAGCAATGAGCCGGAGGTCACACATTACAGCAGGCAGAGCTGGGACCCAGCCCCAGCACTGTGGCTCTCGAGCCTGATCCTTTCCCACTGTGACAGGCAAACACGTACCCTTAGGGAAACAGAACTAGCAACCCTCGGTGAACCACCGCCCAGCCGTCCCCAGCTGAGCGTTTCCATTTCAGATGGTAGATTCTTACAAGTGAAAAAATATAAAAACAGGAGACAAGAACGATAGCAGCTTTGGCCTGGCGAGGAAGGGGCCGTCCTGGTACCCATTTCCACGGATGCACAGACTGAGGCCACCTGGGCTTTTTCTTAGAGGTGCAAGTCCCTTTTCCTGCTGCCCAAATGGAGCTGGGTACACAGAAGGTGCCTGGTACACGCTTAGAGTCCTGTAAGGGCCCCACCGCCCCCAAGGCCTGGGAGCGAAAGGCTGGGGCCCTGCTTCTCCCCCAGCTCGGCCCATCTTGCTGCCAGCTCTAGGCCGCCTCCCCCCACACACGGCTGTGGGCCTCACCCACCCTCGGAGGCTCTCCGTGGGCTTTAACTGGCTTTCTAGCAAGTGCTCAGGCGACGGCCCAGGGCAGCCGGTGCCTCTGAGCGCACCATGGCCGACCCAGGGCAGGGCCCGGGCCCTCCGTCCGGGTTCCCAGTACCAGTTTCCTTCCTTCTGTCAGCAAATGTGTCCTGAGTCAGCTTGGCCCGGGGGGCAGATGCAAGGTGGGACTTTTCCTGTTGTCTCAGGATGTTGACGAGCCCTGAGCCCTCAGACTGAGAGCAGATGGCATTGGGTGGTGTCCTGCTCGTGTCCCCATCTCCACTTTGGCCCCCTGTGGATGCAAACACTGGGGGTTCTGCCCAAGGGCTTTCCTGTGACTAACATACTTGGCCTGTGTGCTGAGCCCCTGGGACATTCTCGATGACTGAGGGAACAGATGGGTAAACAGCCAGCTTCTGCCCCACCATGCAAGACTCTGGGGTGCCTGGGCTGTCTCCCCGCTTCGCCAGCCAGAGGGTGCGCCCAGCAGCCATGTCACTAACACACTCTTTTGGCTCCTTCCCTGCCCACTCCCCACTCTGAAATAAAGTCCTTGTCCTCACGCTCTGTCTCAGGCACTGCTTCTGGGTAGCCCACACCCCTAGAAGTGAGGCTCCAGCCTGCTGCTGCCCCCACACTGGTGGGGGGACCCTGGGCCCATCTCATGGTGGGTGTCCCTGGGAAGGGAGGTGATGAAGGGGGTTGTTGAGTGTGGAGATCAAGGTCACCATCTGGGTCTCTGGAGTTAGGGAGTTCTGGATGGAGGCCCCCAGGTCGGAGGCTGAGCTGGGACATGGGGGCCCGGGGCTCAGAAGGCGGCCAGGGCTCAAGGAACTGGCACAGGGAGCTCCTTGCCCAGAAGCCCCAGCAGGACACAGGTGCAGGGCTGAGCTGTAGGAGCAGTAGGGGCCCCAAGTGGGTGTTTCCTGAGGGCCCGAGTGCCTCTGAAGAACCCACAAAACCCCACAGAAGGCATCGGTGTGTAGGCGACTATCACCCTTAAAGGGTGTCTTGTCGCGACCGCACCCTTCGAGGAGGCTGGCCCCGCCCCAACCTCTGGGAGGTAAGCTGATCCTTGGGCCACTTGAAGGATGGGGTTCAGGACAAGTGAGCATTTCCTACTGCCCTCTCCACCGGAGGCCCCCTCACCTAGTCACCCATTTCACTGAGGTGAAAACTGAAGCCCAGAGATGGCCAAGGCTCCCCTGAAAGGCTACACGGCAAGTCCTCGGCCTCACACTGTCCCCCAAGCCCACAGTCCAGGGCCCACAGCACCCAGCTGCAAACACCACTCTGCCTCCCGCCAGTAGTGTGACCCTAGGTCAGCCACTCAACCTCTCTGTGCCTCTGTCTCCTTGTTTGTGAGACGGCGATGGTAGGCCCCAGCTCATGGGGCCCTCAGGACAGGGAAAGCCTGCCACGGCTGCAATGAGGGGCAAGCAGCCCTCCTCCTCCACATGCCTCGCTGAGGCCTGCCTGCTACCCCCCTAATCCACTTCTACTCTAACCTCCATGACCTTCCTCTGGGCAGTCAGTCCACCTTGACCCCCACTGGCCAGACAACTGGGACAGGTGCCTGAGAACCTGGGCTGCCTCATGACTCCCCAAGGGGAGCCCTGGGCAGGCAAGGGTGACAGTGGGTGGGTCTGATGCCAGCACAAGGACTGAAGGGCTGAGTCAGGCACTGAGCTGGAGTTTCCCCACTGCTATTTTGGGGCCGGAGCGAGCACTGAAGTGAGCCAAGGATGCAGCTGGGCACGGCCTTGAGTAGGGTGGCTGGGGGCATGACTCCCATTCCTGCTCTGTCACAGACATAAGTGACCAGAGCTGACTGACCACAGGCACCACAGGGGCATTGAAGACCTGAACCCTCTATGGGCCCCAGCTGCCCAGAGGGAGTCTCACCAACGGCATTGCCCCGACAGGCCTGGCCCAACCTCATAGCCTTTTGTCAGCTCTTTTGCCCATCTGCTCGGGGCTTCCCAGCCTCTGTGGGTCTTTGCTGGGCCACTGCCTTCCCCTGGACACCTCTCGCTGACTGGCCTCCTATCCCCCACTGGCTGTAGATGTCCAAGGTGCTCAGCCCTGCCTTGTGGCCCTGGGCTGGGCTCTGGCCATCTCTTACTCCCCTGAGTTCTCCCTTTACTGACAGAAAGACTGTAAGGCCAGAGGGGCAGACACCTGCTCGCTGTCACACAGGCCAGAGGGACAATGTGGGGCCTGCATTTGAGGATATCAGCTGGGGTTGGGGTCACCTGGAGCCCAGGCAAGGTGGCTGGGGACCTGCGTGGGCTGAAGCTTTGCCCAGCACAGGAAGTGGGAGGTGGGGGCCACTTTGGAAATAACTCGAAGGCAGATAAAGAGGAAATACCCTCAGACCCCACCTTGGCTCTGTACCTCCCTCCCCTTGTGCACCACAGTCACACACACATCATGGCTCCCTGTCAGCCTCTGTCACCGGCCTCCGCATCTGATTGGGTTCCTCCCCTGCTCAAACTTCCCTGGCTCCTCACCACCCCAGGCCTGGCGTTTGAGACCCTCCTGCTTGTTCCACCGCCATGGGTTCCTTCTCATTGCTTTCCCTGTCCCCTCTCCCAGGAATGCTTTTCTCTTTGCCTACATATTAACTCCTACACATCCTTCAAAATCTCATTCATTGCCTGCCACCTCTTCTGAGAAGCCTTCCTTGGTTGGTTACCTCATCGCTGACTGCTTTTCCATGTTGTACTTTCTATACATCCTGTCTCTGCCATAAGGCAGGGCAGGGCTACTCTGACCCCGCCACGTCTCATCACATGTCTCTGGCACCATCCAGGCTGGGCCCCTGGGGCCGTGGCTTGTGTTTGCTGAATGACTGAGGAAGCCGCTGTGTCTTGGGGCTCCCTCAGCCCTCATTTCAAGGACTTCCAGTTGATTTTCCATTGATTCTTGGCCACTGAACCCTGTTCTGGGGCTGGGCTCTGCCCCAGCCTTTCTCAAGGCAGCAGCATGGGTGTCCCCTACTGGGACCCTAGTGGGGGTGGGGACATTCCTGGGCCTGCAGACTCCAGACCCTGGAATACTTGGTCCCATCACATAACTCCCCCTCTGCCCTGGTCCCCATCTGCTTGGTCAATGTCTAGCCCCCGCTGCACCCCAAAGGCAGGGCCCACAGGCTCTGCTTCCAACCAGCTCTCTGCTTCCCCATTTGCCCCCTCACTTCCTCCCTCACATGAGGCCGAGCTGGCCTCTTAGAGAGAGCTCTAGAATCCTCCACAGAGTGGAATCTCAGCCTTCCTTGTGCTGAAGATAGGGAAACTAAGGAAGAGAGAGGTGGGACCTGCCTGAGGCCACACAGCAGCCAGTGGCCTGGCTGGCTAAGCACCAAAGGCCCTCTCCTCCGAGCTTTCCCAGACGTCCCCTAGTGTCCCGGACCCTCAGTGCTATGGCCTGGTCTGGCCCTGCCTCTGCCACCACTCTGGGCAAGTCCTCATATCTCTGCCCTCTGTCCCTGCTTGGGGTAGAGACTAGAGGCCCCAAACAGATGGACAGGGGCTGGGAGGAAAGAGGCCCCATACCTGAGGGGTTCATCGGGCAGCACAGCTCTGCCCAGGTCAGGCTGGGTGGGGACATTTGGCTAGAGGGGCAGGGGACAGGGGGTGACTTGAGATCACAGGGCTGGGGTGATGGACACTCACGGGTGGGGTTTGATACGGATGTAGTTCTTGGGAATAAACCCCTCGGCGCCTCGGAGCTCAGCCTTGTACCAGTTCTGGTCATCTTCCATGTTCAGGATCTGTAGGCAGGAGAGAGATGGCCACTGGGTCACTGAGGAGACACAGCTGTCATCTGCTGAAGGCCCGCTGCTCAAGGGCCCTGTAGGCTTCACCCAACCCAGTCCTGGGGCCCATTTCACAGAGGAGGGGCTGGGGACCTGCCCAAGGTCACAAGGGCCATGTCTGATTTCACAGTCCTCCTTCCCTGGTCCCACACCACCTACCCTCAGACAGGTCATTGCTTCCTAGGCTAGGACAGCTGGGGACCCAGAGAAGGTTTTGGTCTATGGGCTGAGCTTTGGTGGGGTTTGAACAGACCATGTTGTCTTGGGGTACAGACCTGGCTTGCCTCGGTTGCTGAGCTGTTCCCCCAAGCATGGGGGCCCCACAGCATTTGCACACCAGACACTGAGCCACAGGGGACAGGTCAGAAATCCCCAGAGAGGTCAGGGGGCCTCAGCCTGAGCTCAGCACCTAGTGGTGGTCACCTTGGGTCACTTGCATTTAAATAGCATTTACAGTCTGGGGTGACGAGCCAGTGTGTGTGGGGAAGGGTAGTTGGTGTTCAGGCACCAGGGAGAAGATAAGGGGTCCTCTGGGCTGGGCCGAGGCTGTGGCCTGGCCTGCTCACATTGCAGGGCTCCTCGTTCACGGTGTGAAACCTCTGTTGCCCCACAGGTGGGCCAAGGGGAACCGAAACGGCCAAAGTCAGACAGCGTCGCTGCGGACGAGCAACCAAGCGGCTGTGGGAGCGGTGGGCCGGGCCTGCGGAGGGGTCAGCGCGCTCCTGCCCCTGCTCGGGGCAGGGTTTCCGGGCGTCATCCTGATCCTTACACCACCCTCTGTGGCCAACATCACCAAAGGCTATTTACAGATGGGGAAACTGCCTCAGAAAAGGGAAGTAAGCCAGGCCAACAGCAAAGGTGAGGCAGAGCCTGTGCCCCAGGCCGACACTCTGGGGCTGGGGTCTTTGGCCCAGCCGGTGTAAAAGGGACCCTGGCCTACCGGTTTGCACCGCCACTCCCCATCCCAGTTTGTCTCTGGACCCAAGCCCAGAAGAGCCCCTCTCCTGTCTTCTCAAGCAGGTCCCAACCTTGGCTTAAACCTCATGGGGACATTTGTTGGGAGAAATGATTGGACACAGAGCAGCATCCCAATTTTTTGTGGGGGGCGGGGTGGGGGGGGACTGCAGGGGCAAAGGCTCAGGGACAGACTGACACAAAGGCATCACCTCAGACAATTCATTTTTGCCATGGGTAGCTGGGATGGACTCCCCTGGGTCCATGCCTGAGCCCCTATGTATCCAGGCAGGTACCCCCTTGTCTGTGTGCCAGGTCGCATTGAGTCCCTTCCTTCCTGTCCCCGTAGCCTGGGCAAGGCCAGCAGCCCCAGGGACAGACGGAAGCAGGTGGCTGACTTGGGAAAACTTTTACAGAAAACAAAACAAAGGAAAAAAAACAAAACAAAATTCTCCCGACTTAATGAGAAAATGAAAGCCTATGAACTGCTTTTCCATGGCCACAGACTCAAGGACGATCTGTCTGCCCCCACCTCTCTCTACAGCCTTGGCTTCAGTCTCCTCGTCTGTAAAATGGGCACATTTGGGGCCCACACGGAAGGTGGCAGCGCTGTGTGAGCTGCCGGGTGCTGTGCAGACGTGTGAATGCAATGGGCCCGATGCAATGGAACGTACCCCCACCAGTCCCTGTTTTGTTTTCCTCCTATCTTCACTCTGAGGACCCACAAATGTTCTCGTTGTTCAGATTAGCTGGGTTCTTACAGGCCCTCCAAGACCCGGAAATTCTCATAGAACAGAGAGGCTGCTCCTCCCTGGTGACCCTCACCCCGCCCCCACCCAGCCTGCCCCCCGAGCTTTTGCAACGCCCCCCCCCCCAGGTGCTGTCTCACTCCTCGGTGCCCTGGCCAAGGCACTCACTCATCGGCTATTTACTGAGCACATACTACATGCCAGGCACCGTGCTCAGCCCTATCGACACGGCAGGGAGCAAGTCCCTTACATTCTAGTAGGCAAGGGTAACAGTAAATGAGGAAGGAAACAAGCAAATAAGGTGAGGCGTTGTAGCGACAAGTGGTTTGAAGAACATGTTAGGATGACATAGATGGAGGATGTGTGATTGGGGGCAGGGGAATGGCCAACAGGGTTCATATGGAGTGACCAAGAAAGCCTCTCTGAGGAGGCCACATGTGAGCTGAGGCCCGGGTTACAGGAATCAGACGTGAGGAGGTGTGGGGAAAGGTGTGCGAGGCAGAGGGAACAGCCAGCGCGAAGGCCCTGAGGTGGGTGAGAGCTCTGTCCCTGGAACAGAAAGGAGGCCCGTGGGCCCGGAGCTGAGGCGGGAGGGGCGGCACTGTGAGATGAACCAGTAGAATGGAGTAAGTATGCTAGGGCAGGTGGTTCCGATTTTATTTACAAAGCCAAGAGGAGCCGCTGGCGCGCCGTCAGGGCAGAGCCAGGCTCTGCGTCACGACTGCTGTGTGGAGGCAGCTGGGGAGCAGCTCCCTTTATTTCTTAGCCAGTAGATTGCAGCAGCCTCTACTCCTGTCCCCTTCGTTATTTTCTTCAAACATAAATCTGGGCAAGTCTTTTCTCTGCTGGAAACCATTCAGGGCACGCACCTTACATTTAGAAAGACGTCCAAACCCTTCATGGGCCCCGGCCCCTGCCCACCTCCAACCTCATTCCTGCCGCCTCCGCCTCACTCACTGCTCTTCAGCCACAGCCCTGTCCTTCAACTCTTCCAACCTATTAATACAGTCCTGCCCCAGAGCCTTTGCACCGGCTGTGGCCCCAGCTCACGCTCTTGGTTCTTTGCGTTGCTGGTTCCTGCCCATCCTGCAGGTCTCAGCTCAGGTGTCACCTCTTCACTGCCCTGGCCATCCTCCTGTCACTCTTCACTCCGTCTCCCTGTGCGGATTTCTTCAGTCCACTGAGCACCTCCGATGTTGCTTAGCCCTGGAATGTCAGCTCCAGGAGGGCAAGGACTTGCTTTGTTTTCTGCTGTACCCTCAGCCCTCAGAACAGGGCCTGGAACAGAGAGGGTGCTCAATAGCTCAATAGGGAGCAGGTTGGTGGGTGGCGGAGGCGGGGGTGGGGGTGGGGGTGGGTGGGTGAAGGGGGTCCGGAGGTACAAACTTCCAGTTATAAGATAAGTAAGCTCTGGGGATGTACTGTACAGCACGGTGACTATAGCTGATAACACTGTATTGTGTATTTGAAAACTGCTAAGAGATCTTAAAAGTTGTCATCAAAAGGGAAAGAAACGTACCTATGTGAGGTGTGGATGTGAACTAAACTGGTGGTGGTGATTATTTTGTAATACAGACATATCAGATCATCATGTCGTGCACCTTAAACCAATACGATCCCATACATCGGTTATCTCTCAATGAAACAGAATGGACAGCTCAATAAATGTGGAATGAAGGAAAAGACGCCCCCCCACCCCCACCCCCGCTTTCATCCCTCCATCATTTTTTAAGCTTGAAAAGCCCCCCCTTAGTCTCCACGGACATGAGGCGCAAGTCCCCCCGGGTGGGTGCCCCAGTTTCAGCTAACATTTTAACCCTTCCTTCCCTCCCCCGTCCCCGTGCCTGCGGACAGCCCACGATGTGCCAGGCAGCGTTTGGGGCCCGGGCCCCGCGGGGCCCCGCGCTCACAGCCCCGTGGCGGCCAGCACCGCCGTTAGCAGTGAGCGCACCTGCCGTTGGCTAACACTTCAGCAAAGGTTAGTGGGAAACTTGACTCATCTCGGGGTGGGGACGGTGGGCACAGGAGTGGGAGGGAAGTGGGGATATCCCTGTCTTTAAAACTGCCTTGGGGATCCCCCAGTGATCCACTCCGTCCACTACTAGCTGACACCGAGCTTCAGGGGAGCCCAGCACCTGTCCCATTTCTGTTTCCTCTTTGTTCCGTTCCCTCCAAAGTGTCACATCTGGGTTTGGAGACCCCAAAGCTCTCAGGTGGTAATGAGGCCTCTGGACTAGATGTGGCTCTCACGGAGCCTCGCGTCCTTCCTACACAGTCCTTGTGCTAAGTCTGCCCCCACGCCCTGCTGGCCACATGTCCACGGGGCCCCTGGCCGGCAGCTCAGGTGCACACAGGTATGAGAAAGGATGTGTGGGGGGGGGGTTCTCGTGGGGACGTGGTTCCCACAACAGTTTCCAGAGCCAAAGGACATAGGTTCACGTTTGACCCCATACCAAATAAGTCGTGTTACCCGCCCTGGACCACCATTGAGTCACCTGTGAAATGGAGACACCATCCACCCCACCTCAGCAGCTTAACTGGGACACAGACACGTCATTGCTGAGCTTGGGACTGGGTAGGGCGGGATGCCAGCAAGTGGGAGTTCCTGTCCCTTTGTGTGCTTAAAGCTTTGGGCCAAGAACAGGTGCCAAGGCTCAGAGGGGAGGGACAGTCAGTCGAATACCCACTGAGGTCCGGGGGTGGGTATGCCATTCTCAGCATGAGTTAGTGGCCGCCCAGGGGCTAAGTCCGACCACAGCCACCCCTGAATCCAGCTCCCGTGCCCTCCTCTCAAATGTGCAAGCAAGGACATTTCCAGAGAGAAGGCGCTCGGGCCCATCTGCCTGGACCACCCCTGGCAGGTTATGACTGGCATCCGAAGGGCCCAGACAGGAGAAAGGATCTGTGGCCAGGCTCACATTTCCCTTTTCTCCATGTGCCCGGGAAGCTCATTCTGGACACTGAAATCACAGCTTTTGTCACAACATGCTCAGCATGTTTCCCGAGAACCCCCTCCTTCTCCCTCTCTATCTCTCCCTCCCTTTCTCTCTGTCTCTCTTTCTCGTTTCAGCAACTGTCTTCTCAAATTCTTCTCTAGAAAACTGAGTCTTGAACCAGCCCCTGCCAGACACTGTGCTGATGGCTCTTTAAATCCTCCCAATGGCCCCCGCAAAGAGGGACCATTAATTATCTCCCTATTTCTAAGATGTGGAAACTGAGGCACAGAGGGAGGAAGTGGCTTGTCTTGAAGCATGTAGCTGATGACTGGAGGAGGGGGGCCATTCCCCCCATAGACTGGACTCTTTTGAGGGGCTGTCCTAGACCTCGGGTTCTGAGAGCCCCCCCATCCAACGCGGGGCCCACTCAGCATGCTCCGGGAGCCCTACCTTGAGTGTGTCCCCCTTGTTGAAGGCCAGCTCATCACTCTCGGTGGCCTGGAAGCTGTACAGGGCCACAGACTCCATCCCGGTGTCCCCAAGCCCAGCGGCTGGGTGCAGAGCAGGGGCTGGCTGCTTCCTGCTTCCTCTGCAGTTGGGGACTATCTTCCTTTGTTTTGAGAGCTTGTTTGTTCTTCTGAAGCTCAGACTGAAACTGCCCCCGACAGGGGAGAAACAGGAAGCAGAGATATGTCACAGAGCTGGAGGGTGTGGGAGCTGGCCCAGTCCCACCTCAGACCCTGGGGGCCAGGTGCCACCCTTGGGGTGTCTCCAGGTGGCCCCGGGAATAGGGCTTCCTCCTTGGACCCATGTCACAGATGACAAAACTGTAGTCTCCAAAGGAGAACACCGCGCAGCTGTCCTATCCACTCAGGTATTGTGTCCTATGGTCCCAGCCACCCCCACCACCTCGCCAATCTGTCCCCAGCATTTTCTAAACTCTGATGCCTCCCAGGACTCCTGCTGCCCATGACACCGACCCCAAGCTCTTTCCCCGGCATTTAAGGCCCTTCCAGGCCACCAGCCCCATGCACCAGCAGCTGCCGTAGGGTGGGGACACTATGGTCACAACAAACTGCAAAGAAATCTTGGCCTTCTTCAGTGTGTTCGTTGCGAACCGCAGTCCGCGGAGCGGTTCTGAAACGACCGTGTGACTACTGCGGGGACAGGCGTCCATGGGCACGTACCGCTACGTCGTTCTCCCCAGGAAAGAAAAAGAGGCGCAAAACTGGAAGGGAAACTGAGGAAGAACCCTGTGCCGTTGCATGGACATTGGATGGGCCCGTAGGAACTTCTTCTGTAAAAGGGAGTTCTTCCTCTTTCATTTCTATCCATATGGTTGCATCATGCTCTCCTATTCTAGTCGGTGGACGATAATTCATTACTATTGCTATTGATTTTTTGGTACTTAAATTGTTCCAGATTTGGTCCTCAGGACCCCCCTTCTCGCTGCCTCCTTGTCCTTTTGACAAGTCCCCGTTGTTCCCTGAGCACCTGCTAACCTGACAGTATGTTGCTGGCTCATCCAGAACGTTTTCTTTTTTGGCCCGGCCCTGAAGTCATCCGTGTCTCCAAGGAGATGGAATGCGGTATTTTTAGAGACGGGTGGTGTTTAGAAACCAGGGTTGAGCTGGCGTTAGGTGTGCTTATTACTGTGGAGGTGTCATTGCTTCTGTCCCCTCTCTGCAGACGGAGCTGGGGAAAAAAACATATGCATATATACTCATGTTATATAAATAGATTCATTTTATATATAAACTCATTATATACGTACTATACTTGCACATACAAACACATGTATACATACATAAAACCATCGTCTATACAAACTACATATATGTATGTGCGGTAGACTCTCAGTTAACCGGCACCCATGGGGATTGGTAGATGAGAAATAAATGTAAGTTGACTCTCTGTTAACTAGAACTCAAGCAACCTGCACTCTCAAGCAACCGGCACTCTCAAATTTTGCAGTTGCTGGAGTTTTGGAGAGTCTGCTGTATATAATGAGCTCTTAGAAATGTATTTCCTAGGGGACAGAGGATGCCCATATTTCTATATTTATTTCTATGTGTGTCTATACGGTCATGGATAATAGCCTCAGAACCATGAACTCAATCAGATGTGACTTAGCGAAAGCAGGTGACGGGAATGCGGCTGTCACTGAGGCGTTCCTACAAGCTTTCCTGAAGGTCTGAAATTTTTCTATATAAAAAGCTGAGAAGGTATTTGTGAACTGCAGTTATCTCAAAATAAAAGGTTGAAAGGAAAGAAGTTGAAAGGAAAGAAAAGGACAATGGCAGGAACTTGTCACCAGCCCCAGACCCTCCCCGATGCCCAGGTCTCCCCTCAGCCCATCTCAGGGTCCCCACCCGGTCCTGCCCCCCAGCCTCTTCCTGCCTCCTGTCAGCCCCAGACCCCAGAGTGACAGGATGTTATAAGGCTTCTCTTTCCGGTTCAGTTTCAGCTGAGACTTCAAAGCTCAGAATGGTGCAGTCAGGGGGTTGGGATCCAGTCCCCCACAATCTGAGGCTCCTGGAGTTGAGCACATGGGGGCTCCTTTTATGAAGTTAAATGTGTGTCCTCCGGGGCAACTGTCCATGTGGGTGTTTGATTCTATGTTAATTCTTTTTTATTCTATGGTGTTCAAAGTAGCGCTAAGCTCTCCTAAAGGCCTACAGATGTAAGCGGCAGGTCTGGGGTTCAAATCCAGACAGATCTGAGCCCAGACTCGTGACATTGCCCCTGTGCCACGTGGCCTCAGGCTGGAGTCTGGGCTGCCTGTCGCACAGTGAGTCAAGAAAGGTGTGTGGGGACGAGCAGCCAATCTCTATTGGAAGGCAAATTAGCCCAGTTCCGAGACCACACAAATAGGGCCTGACTGAGAGGTTCAGGCACCTGAACTAAGGGTGGATGCTGGGCCTAGAAGGAGGGGACCTCAGAGCTGGTAGCTGGGAGATCAGAGCTGCAGCCAGGGTCACTATGGGAGGTCCCCCAAAAGCTGCCACAGGGGGTAAAAAATCAGCGTTGGCCGCTGGCCACAGAGAACCAGCCGTATAACACTGTCTCAATCCTTGAACCCTAAACGCCCTGTGGCAGGCTGATCAATGGTCCAAGGACATCCAAGTCCTAACCCCTGGAACCTGTGAACATTCCCTTAGATGACACAGGGGTGCAGAACAAGCCACTCCAAGATGTGCCCCAGTGTTATGCAGATTGTTTTGAGCTAAAGCCAATTTTAGCCTCAGGCTCAAAGGAAACTTCTGCCCTTGAACCCTTGAATCACCTAGAAGAACGTAAAATAGAGACCTGCCCGTAATAAGAGATTATCAGTGACAACCTTTTTGACCCACCTATAATGGCAGAGAAAACTTTTATTTGTTAAACATCTGCTCTTCGAATCATCCTGCAATGACCTTTTGAAGTCCCCAAAGTGACTTCCCTCATCCCTGACTCAGAATGTCTTCTATACTTAGGTCCCCCTTTCTGTCTCTGAACCTGTCCTGTACATGGCATCTCTGACTTCATGTACATGGGTTCCCATACATATGTATGTATTAAATTGGGTGATTTTCTCTTGTTAATCTGTCTCATGTCTATTTGATTATTAGACCAAAAGAAACATGAGTGTTGAGGAAAGTTGATTCATCCTCCACAATAACAAAGGAAGGATCTTGCGACGGGGAGGTGATCCAGGGGGCCCCTAACTGTCATCTGAGGTGTCCTCTCTAGAGGGAGATCGGACACAGAAGGAGCAGGTGACGTACTGAAGCCCGAGGCTGCGCTGTGGCTTTGACGATGGAGGAAGGGGCCACGAGCCCAGGGAAGCAGGGGACACAGCTCGAGAAGCTGGAAGAGGCAGGACGGGGATCCCCTGGGGGCTCCCAAAGGGCCAGCCCAGTGACGACTCGACATTAGCCCCAGGACAGCAGTTTTGGACGTTTGAAACTGCCAAACCATAGAGAATAATTTTTGTTGTTAAACACAGTTACACTTACGGTGACTTGTCACAGGGGTCACGAAAAATGAACACCCCCCCCCCCCCCGCCGTGCTGGTCCCAGGGGGTAACTGTAAGAAATGGCAGTGTGAGGCCAGGAGATGGGGACAGAGAAGACGTTGGCCATGACTTCAAAAATTAATTAATGTAATTCATCATATCAACAAGCTAAAGAATAAAGCGTCGTGTGTGCTGTGTTGTTTCTAAGACTTAGAAGTAATAAACCTGTATCTTTTCAAAGTCTCCTGATGATTATTGCTGAAGGATGTCTTACAATCATAAGAACTTCAAGGGAATCACTTCTCAGCCTTTTGGCTGAGATCAAGTGTAAGAACTGCAATAGGGGCCATCCAGTTGTAACACTGGTTTAGAAAGAGGGGAAGCTCACAGAGATTCAGGTGAGTTCCTCGCCCCCTGCCCCCCGTATTTCTAGTAGATAGCATTACTGTCAACAAACTGAGACTAGCACAAAACAGGAGACATTTTCCATGGCCATGGCTAGAAAGACTCAATATTGGCAAAATGTCAGTTCTTAACCAACTTGATCAATAGCTTCAATGTCATCCCAATAAAAATTCTAGCAAGTTATTTGGGGGGTATCGACACACTGATTCTAAAGTTTACGTGGAAAGGCAAACGACCCAGAATGGCCAGCACAGTATTGAACGAGAAGAACAAACCCGAAAGGCTAACCTTACCTGCCTTCAAGACTGACTATAAAGCCATAGTCACCAAGACAGTGTGGCACTGGTGGAAGAACAGACAAAATAGATCAATGCAACAGAACAGAGAGCCCAGATATATATATAGACCAACACAAATACAGTCACCTGAACTCTGACAAAGGCGCAGAAGGAATTCAGTGGAGAAAGGACAAGTTCTTCAACAAATGGTGCTGGAACCATGGACATCCACATGCAAGAAAAAAAGAGAACCTAGACACAGACCTTACACCTTTCACAAAAATTAATTCAAAATGGGTGGTAGGTGTAAATGCAAAATGCAGAACTATAAAATTTTCCAGTTATGTGGCATTCTGAAAAAGGCAAAACTATAGAGACAGTGAAAATATCAGTGGTTGTCAGGGGTTCAGAGGGAGGGAGGGAGGGATAGATGGAACATAGAGGGTTAGGGCATTGAAACTATTCTGTACGACACTATAAAGGTAGATACATATCATTATACATTTGTCAAAATCCACAGAATGTACAACACAAAGAGTGAAGCCTAACATTAACTAGGTTTCACTCTTCGTGTTGTACATTCTGTTATTTAATAATTACATACCCATATTGGCTTATCGATGATAACAAATGCACCACACACTATAATGTAAAATTTTAATAATAGAAACATGTGTGCATGTGTATGTATATATATGAGAATTCTTTGTGCTTTTTGCTCAAATTTTTTGTAAACCTAAGACTGCCCCCCACAAAGTCTATTAATTAATTTAAACATACATGAAAGCAAGCCATCCAGCCATTAACTGTACACAGAGAAAAAATAGCACGTCTCATCACCTCTGTCTTAATAATCATATCTGTGCGTCTATCCATTCAACCTGTACAGATGAGATGAGGCTGTGTAAAGCGAATTCTATAGTGACATTCATGAAATATAAAAACCCACTATGACTTATTGCTTATTTTCTTTGTACTTTCTCAGTTGCTTGGACTTTATTTTTCTGTTGCATATATATTACTTTTATGAAAACAAGAGTCATTATTTAAAGTTAAACATTTTTGAAAATAAAGTAATATGACATTTCTTGCACCCTTGAGTTTGTGAGCAAACATTCACGTATTTATATGTTTGCATGAGGAAAAAACCAAACTGCAAAGCTTTATACTGTGGTTATTGATGAGGAGTAGGATTAGAGGTAGCTTTTTTAAAAGTGCATTTTCTTTTATCTTTCCCCGCATTTTTAATATCCTTCGCCTGATCACAAGCTTTCCATATCTCGCATTTGCTAAACAAAAATTCATTAAGTTCTTCAAATTAATTCAGTGGCCCAAAGCCCTCGCAGGACGTCCACAGTTCCGATCTGAGATGAAATTGGGGAAAAGGGACCCATAAAGGGGGTATGTTATATTCATATTATTTAATCCTTACAGAAACCCATTTTACTGGGGTGGGCGGGGATTGGGAGCTCCCCGGAAGCGGAGGAACGCGAGTTCGAACCTAAGGACGCGAGGTTCTCTCCGGGGGCTCCAGTCCCGGGTCAGCGCCCACCGTCAGTCTCCCCGCTGGTGGCCGCCTCTGCCCTCTGGCGGCATGTCTCGGAACTACAGCTCTCCCTGTCGGAGAAGTGAGGGGCCAGCGACCAGTCTTGGCTGGGAAGGAAGGATGCCTCAGTGCCCAGGCCACACACACACACACACTGAACCCAGGAAGAGGACTGAACCCATCCCCTCCCCGCTTCCCACATATGCGGAGACGGCGGCAGCGGAAGGAGGGATCTCCCCAGGGCCGGCTGCCAGCTAGCCATAGGCTCGTCTGGACCCTACCTCCAGAATCCTGAAATTTCACATAATAATACCCTAATTTTTCTGATATTTTATGTTCTATTTTATTCAATCTATGTTATTTTATTTTTAGAAATACTCAAAGGCAGGTAGATATTCAAGTATAAAAAATAATGATAGGGGATGAAGCCCAGGGATGCTACATGGGGGCTTGTACAGTACATTTGATTTTAATTTTCAGAAGTTGCAAATCAAAAAGAAAACATTTTAAACTACTGGTTTGGATTCAGTACATGGATGTCATAATTCACTAAGGGGTCACAACCTATAATTGGAGAAACTTTGAGAAGAATTACAATTGGCCTAATACCATGGGGAGATTTCACTGGGACATCATCAACAGATTGAAGGAAAATTAAGAAGGAAATGCCTTCCCACAGGAGTCGATTATCTCCCAAGATGGCCATCACCAATTTTTCCCATCCCTGTAGATAAGTGCCATCCCCACATCAAGAGGGGAAGGCTATTTCCCCTCCCCTTAAATTTGGGCTTGACCAAACCAATAGAACACACCAGAAGAATGTTCTGGGACTTCTGAGTCAAGACATCAAGAGAACTTGAAGTTTCTGATTCCTACGCCTTGAAATGATCCTCCGTGGAATGAGCTGCCATGTTATAAGGAAGCCCAAGAAGCAACGTGGAAAGATCCGTGTGGAGGGAGACTGAGGCTGCTGGCTCACCACCCCCCCATGCCAGCAGCCAACCTCACACTTCCCACACACGCCCATGGCTTCCATCCCAAATGGTAAATTTGATTTTCAGGTAAACAACGAGTCATTCTTTTTTTTAAATTCATTTTTATTGTTAGACTTATTGGGGTGACATCTGTTAGCAAGGATTACACAGGTTTCAGGCATACAATTCTACAGTGCACTGTCAGCTTGTTGTATAATAAGTTCATCACCTAATGTGACTTCTCTTTCCATCACCATATGTTTAGCTCCTCCTCCCTCCTCTCCTACCCCCTCCCCTCAATGAGTCATTCTTTAGTCTGTCTCAAATATTGCATGGGACATACTTATACTAAAAATTACTCATTGTTAAGCTATAGTTCAAATTTAACTGGGAGTCCTGTGTTTTCATTTCCCAGTCAGCAAGCCTATACCTCAAGCACCTGAGGGCTTTCTCTGGCTGCAGGAGAATGCTTAGCCCAGGTGCAGGCAAAAGAGCAAACTTCAGCCCATGAGGACAAATGCCACTTTCCCATCCCTGGATGGCACGACTCCGAGGTGTGCTCTGTTGGTGTCCTGGGGCCCTGGTGGCAGCAAGAAGCAGCCGCCCATAGCAGGGACCTGCTCTTTCTCTGCTCCCCTCCCATCCTCATCTCACTCCCCCAGACCTGAAGTTTGCCTCGCAAAGAAACTCCTTGCACCCCAATTCTTATCTCATGGTCCATTTTAGGAGAATCCAAACTGAGATAGCAACAGCTCGGTGAAGGCTAACTGTAATAATAGTTATAATTACCCCCACACATTTTCTCCTGCAGTGCAAAAAAGTGAATGTAACCATGACAGCTAATATTTATTTAATACTTACTAGACACATGCTCCAGGTATATTTCCTCACTGACACCCCTCTGAGGTGTCATGGCGTTGATTTTACAGGTGGGGAAACTGAGGCATGGAGCGGTCACATCATTTACTCAACATCTCGCTGCAGGATTGCCGCTCAGGAGGTGGGTCTTAGCACCTAGGCACTAACCACTGGGCTGCAAGCCCCAGGACAAAATCTGAGCCCTTCAACTTGGTCCTCAAGGCCTTTTCTGATGTGGCCCCTAGCTGGCCTTGTCCCTGCCACTCACGCTCCCTTCTCCAGTCACCCTGAACCACTGAAAGAACCTCAGTGCCCCATGCCCTTTCACTGCTGTTCTGCATCAAACACCTTTTGTCCTTGCAGTTGCCACTTTTAAAGTCCCAGGCCCATGGGTACTGCCACCCCTAGGAAGCCTCGCCTGCCCCCTCCCCGGGTGTGGTCAGGCTCCTCCAGGCTCCATGGCCTCCTGGGTAGCCCCCCTGTGTTCACGTGGGCTGTTCTGTCTCGGAGGATGGGGCCCCAGGACTGGCATGAGGATGGCCGTGCGGCAGGTAGGCAGCACACAGGGACGTGTTGGTGGAGGAGAGGGTGCTGAATGAGGCTGTCCTGCCCAGGCCTGGGGCGGCCCAGAGCCAGCTCAGAAACCTATAAACCAGCATTCACTGGGCACCTGCTGTTTACACTGCTCTGCTTTGATGAGAAGACAGATTCCCTGCTTCTCATGGGGCAGATGGACAAGAAAACAAGTCACATGTGGGGCTTGGCAAGTGACAACAGTGTGATGGAGAAATGTGAAGTGGGGAAGGGAAGGGATGGGTAGAATCTTAAATAGAGTGGTGAGAGCTGGCCCCACTGAGGAGGTGACATTTGAGCAGGAGGTGAGGGAACCATAAGATGATCTGGGGAAGATGGGGAGAGGGTGGGAGGTGAAGCCAGAAGGTGACAGGGCCAAGGGCCAGGGCATAATCACTGAGAAGCTAATAAAACCAAGCTGCTGTCCCCTCGCCATGGACACAGGGTGTCCAAGGCACTGGCGGGAGCCTTGCAAGGTGTCCACATGGTCACACACCTTTGTAAAGCATGCAAAAGTAAGTTCAACCCTTTTCTGAAACTCCGTATGGTTTATACGAAACCACTGGAAGGCCAATGTAAACATTTTCAAGAAACAGAGGTCAATTATTGAGATGTAATGTGTTTCATTTCATTTCATAACCTTTCATTAACTTACTACCTTTAACTCACTTTATCCTCTTAGGACACTTTTCTAGTGACATATAAGGTGCCCACAGAAAAGGGCACAATGGATTTTCACAGAGGGACCAGCACCAGAGCAAGGAGGAGAATCTGCCTGCTTGCCCCCACCCGCCTGCTCCCTCGTGGCCAGCACGTCCCAAGGGCGACCCCTTGTCCTGATTTCTCACCGCATAGGTCAGCTCGTCTGCTTTCCACCTCCACGTGAGTGGAGACATTGTGTGTACCTGTCCCCCTGATGGATGCTACTCGTTCTTGTTGCTGCGTCATTGGTGGCCTGAAGACGCCACCAGGCACCTTCTATCCCCTGCTAATGGGTATTTAGTGGATTCCAGTGTGGGGTTGTTATGAATAGTGCCATGAATGTTCTAGAACAGCGGTTCTCAACCTGTGGGTCGTGACCCCTTTGGGGGTCGAACGACCCTTTCACAGGGGTCGCCTAAGGCCATCGGAAAACACATAATGTACTTATGGGGACCAGTCACACATGTGTAGAGAGCAGCTACCAATAAGGTTATGGTTGGGGGTCACCACAACATGCAGAACTGTATTAAAGGGTCGCGGCATTAGGAAGGTCGAGAACCACTGTTCTAGAACATGCCTTTTGGTGTGCACACCTGTGTATTCCAGCAGCTCTGGGGGTGGTCACGTGCTCTCCTTCACTGGGCGACGCCAAAGTGGTCACACCAGACAAACAAGCCATCTTACTTGCCATTCAGTTAAGAGCACGCTCTTCCATTCTGACTCCCTTGCACCCCAGATTCCCTCATTTTGTGTTGATAAAATTGTGTTCTTTTTCTTAAAGGGGCCTCATACATCGTAGAAGCTTTAGGCCCTGTGAGGCCTGGCTCTACCCCTGAGGGATGGCCCTGGTGAGGGAGCAGGGAGCCCAAAGGGTCCTGAAGAGAGGAGGGATGTGGGCTTTGGGGGCAGGGGTGGAGGGAAGGACCAGGTGAGCAGTGTCAGGGCCTGGAGGAGGGCGGAGGCTGGGTCAGTCCTGGTACATTTCAGAGGGGGCCAACAGAATTTGCTGGTGGGTCAGATGCAGGGCATGAGAGAAAGAGAGGTTTCTTGCCCTAAGCAATTGGCAGGAGGGAAATTTATGGAGATGGAGAAGACCAAGGATAGAATGGTCTGGGGGAGACATGGGGATCTTGCTTTCAGATGTGGAGATTCAGGAGCATGGGCCTGGAGTTGAGGGGGGATGGCAGGTCTGAGGATGGCATTTTAGGAATCAGCAGGGCACAGCTAATGCTTAGAGCCTCTAGATTGAGGCCACCCTGGGAGTTAGACAGAAAAAAAGGCCCAGGGTGTGCGCAGGGGTGCCCCAACATTAACTGGTCAAAGAGGAGGGGGATCCAGCCCAGGAGCCTCTAGAGAACTGGTAGGAGAGACCACTGTAGGAGTGAGGGACCATACGTTGCACACCCATGCCACCCGTGACAGCCCATTGGGTGGACTCTGCTGTCATCACTTCTTCGTGAGGCCACCCACAGCATCCCACCCAAAGTGTCCCCTCAGGCCCTTTTGGTGCCCTCCCAGTTTACTTCTTTATAGCACTCACCTGTGCAGCAGGACCGACACGATCCATTGTTTTTATTTGTTTATTGCCTGTCCCCTCCGTGTCTGCTTCCTGAAGCAGTGACTGTGCTTAACTTCGTCACTGCTGCAGTCCCAGTGCCCACTTCAGTGCCCAGTTCAGTTCGCAGCACCTAAGAGGTACTCGGGAAATAAATGTGGCGAATACATTTTGCAGAAGAGAAAACTGAGGCTCAGAGAGGGAAGGCGATGGGCCCGAGGTTTCATCAAGAGAAGGTGGGACAGGGATTTGGCCCCAAGGCAGAGACGCTCTTCCCGGATTTCTGGCCTTCTTCGGTCGTCTGGACCCTCGGACATCTGACAGCGGTGGCTCGGGCAGGCGGGCGTCTCAGGCGGCGGGAGAATGTGCTGCGATCTGAAAGTGTACGGCAGAGGGCGCTGCCGGCGCGCGAACCGCGAGCAGGGAGGAGCCGGGTGGGCTGAACCCCGTCAGGAAGGAGCAGAGTGGTGGGGTGGGGGCAGGATGAGGAGTCCCAGGCCAGAGAGGAGGTACGGGAGCCCGTCGGGAGACCTTGACCAGCCTGGGGAGGGAAGCAGGACGAGGGAGGCTTCCCAGGTGATATTTTTCACTGTATCCTGAGAAATAAGTGGGAGGTGGGAAGTGAGAAGGGCAGGGGTCCCGGAGAGGGAACAGCAAAGACCCCAGCCAGCAGGTCTCCTGGCGCTGGTTAAGGACGACGCAGGCAGGGGGCGATGATCCGGTCAGGGATTCATGAATGGCCCGCGGAGCTGGGCCACAAGGCCTTGATGGGTCTTCAGGTCAAGGAAGAGGGAAAGAGGGTCAAGACTGAGGGGCCTGAGAGCCTGTCCCCCAGGTGCAGCGCTTAGTCTGTCCTAGCACTGATGCGTCTTGACCTGAGTGTCGGGGTGCCTGCCTGCCTGAACCTCCACCCACTTCTCCCGGCTCCTCCCTCTGCGCTGGGAGGCCGTCTGAGTAGGGAGTCTGGACAGTGGGTTCCATCCTGTGTCCGTGGAGGGGTGTTTAGGGCAGAACTAGGGCTGTCACAGACTGGTGTCCAATCCCGGAGTTTTTGCAGGTCAGAGGTCAAGGCTGACAAAGGACTGCCTGCACTTAAGGGAGGTCTGTGATCACCACCTTGCTGGAGAGGCTGAGCGACCTCCTCCTGAGACTGGAGAGACTGGGGTTGGAGGTGGCAGGGTGGGGGTGTAGCGAGGCTGTGGGCCTGGTATGGGCAGGGACCTGGGACTGAATGGCCTGGCTCCAGGGGCTGCCTCTCCCCAGGCCTCAGTTGCATCACCTGGAGAATGGTTTTCAGAGGATAGTCTGAAGCCCCTTTAGGTCCTGGGCCCAAGGTCACCAGGAAGGATTGGCTCCTAGGGTTCCTCTCCCAGCACATGTTCTCTCCAACTTCCTGCTGCAACAGCTCCCAGGGACAATTTTGTCAATAATAATAATGATGACAATAATCATAGGTCTTTTTGTAATTGTCTCTATATTCCAGGAACTTTCCTAAGTGATGTATGTATTTACTACATCAGTTAGTCTCCCAACTGTACCATGAGTGGAGAGCGACCCCAAACCTCAGCCTTGCTCTGAGCACAGATGTATGTGGCTCCATGTCTCCCCTCAGGCAGAATGACCTGGGGTCCCCAGGAAGGGCACCCCTTTTCAGCCTGGGGACTGCCAAGCCCTGGAGACCAGCTGGATATGGGCAGTCAGCCCTGGGGTGGGGGAAGGCTCCTGGCTGTCTGGGTACTGGTACCAGACATGCAGTTGTGGGTTAAAAACCCAACTGTACCACTGTCTGCTATGTGATTTCAGGCAAGTGACCTAGCCGCTCTGTGCCTCAGTTTCCCCTTCTGTAGAATGGGTTAATAACAGCACGTTCAATAGAAAATGGTTGTGAAGATTAGATGAAACAGTACAGGTAAACCTCTTGACTATTACTGTTCCCTGGCCATCCTTGGGTACCCCCATCTCTCCTACTCTCAGCACTCTCCTCACACTCAGCAGGGTGGGCAATAAGCCAGGTCTTCAAGACTCAGTGGCACCATGAACTAAAGCTTCTAAATTCTCCCACTGGTCCTCTGGGGGTGGTATTATTTGCCCCACTCTGTGAAGGAGAAAACGGAGGCTGCACAGGAAAAAGGAATGAAGAAGCCATCTATGGATGGACAGGAAGTGCTCTCCTAGTTAGATTGTTAGATGTCGTAAATGGGAGAGGAAGAAACGAAGTGCAGAACAATATGTAGTATATATACACTCACATCTGAGTTGAAAAGGGAATGAGAAGACAGAAAATATTGGTAGATTTGCCTGAATGTGCATTAAATCCCTAGTTTTTGACAAGGGATTGATTACAGTATTTACCCCTAGAGAGGGGAATTGGGTTCCAGGGGTCTGTGGTTGAAACTTTTTGCTGCACATCTGTAAAATACCCAAAAGGAGGGAGTTCCCTGGTGGTGCAGTGGCTTAAGGCTTCGGCGCTGGCGCTATCAGCGCTGCGGCCTGGGTTCGATTCCCAGTCAGGGAGCTACTCCCATACCAAAAAGCAAAAAAAAAAAAAGAATCTTAAAATACCTAAAAGGAACGTTTTTGTGTGTTAGCTCCTTGCAATGAGGGCAAGGAGTGGGGAAATAAATATGTTAACACAGGAGCTCAAATTCCAGCACCAACAAAGGGCCAGGAAAGAAATGTGAATGGAGTGAAATAATCAATGGTGAGACATTGGGGATTGGTGGGGACGGGGGCAAAGAGTCATGTCCTACCTAAAGGGTAGGAGAATAGGACGCCCTTTACCAACAGATTGTTGCCCTGTGGAAGTGCTGGCTGGAGCTGTTAGAGCATCTGATTCTCAAAGAGAAGTAGAAATGGGGTTGGATGAGGGAGGAGGTCAGGGGTGGCTATGGGGGGCATGGCCTGAGCAATGGTGGGGCTAGAGGGAGATGGCGGGTGGGGGGAGATGGCGGGTGCGGGGAGATGTGGCAGATACCATTGGCTGGCTGACCTATTGCCACCCCAATTCCCCTCTCCCCCGCTGCCTTCCACTTTAGAGGCTTGAAAAGAGAAATAACTCACTTTCCCAGTCTCCCTTGCAGTCAGGAGTGGTCCTATAATAAAGTTCTGGCCACAGAGTTGGGGTTGGAAGGATTCTGGGAAGTTATTTCTCTTCAGAAAATGGGAACAAATGCTTTCAGTTAACCCTAAACATAACCACTCCGCTTCCTTCCCTCTTGTCTTAAGTGTGAATAAATGCAGATGCAATGCCAGGAGCAGTCGCAGCCATCTTGCAAGCCAGAGGAAAAAGCCAAGAGAATCGCAGGCATCAGCCCTGACAGTTTTGGCCGGGGTCAGCAATGCCAGCAATAGCTAATCTACAAACTCATTGTGGTGGGGGAAAATAAACTCCTATTTGTCTAAGCTACTGACCTCTGTCTTCTATTTTTTGTGGTTAAACACATCCTTAACTTCACAGAGAATGGGTATTTGATGGATTTGAGATGAGGAGGGAAAAGGAGAGGTTGGGCAGGAATGAGTGGAGGGGAAAGGTCACGGGGAGAGACTTGGGGTTGGAAGGTGCGGTAGCCCTGAGCATGTTTCTATTGTAATAACCAGCAGGCGCCGAGAACGCACTGTGGCCGGCACAGTAACTCACACAGACCAATTTATTTCTCACCACAGCCTTCTGAGCCAGCCCCGGCTTCATCCCCCTCATACGGAAGAGGGAATGCTGGCCCGGAGAAGCAAAGCAGCCTGCCCAAATTCCGGCAGCTACCAGGCCAGGCAGGCAGGACTTGAACTCAGGTGCGCGGTGTCCCGCCAAAGATGGCCCCTGACTCCTCCATCCACGAGTGGGTGAACAAGTATGTGAATAAAGGACGGTCGCCGCCCCTCTTGGGGCCTCAGTGTCTCATGGGTGAAACGTGCTGATGGCCTGACCTCGGGCTGGGACACTGAGCCCCCGCTTTT
The DNA here is from genome assembly GCA_004026885.1 of Lyroderma lyra. NCBI lineage: Eukaryota > Metazoa > Chordata > Mammalia > Chiroptera > Megadermatidae > Lyroderma > Lyroderma lyra. The sequence continues at coordinate 94,044 of PVJL010002530.1, read as the reverse complement.
CTGCGCCCCGCCCTCGTGCGGGCTGAGGCCTGAGAGGACGCCCCGGAGGGAGGAGGGGGGGGCGGAGACGTGCCAGCAGGACGCGCCCGCGGCCAGCCGCGCTGCCCTCCAAGGTGCTGCGGGTCAGTCAGCGACCACGCCCCTTCAGTCTCCATCTCCATGGCCGCCAGCCCCCCACCCCTCCTGGAACTCGGTCGGGAGCAGCGGCCACCCACTAGGATGGAAGAGGTTTGTGGGTGACGCAGCAGAGGTGGGGGCCGGGGACCTGGAGGGAGCAGCCTGGCCCTGGCGCGTGGGTCGCTGGAATGCTGGAGGCCATGTGACCCCGTGGACCCGCTCTGTGCCTCAGTTTCCCTCCTCTGTAAAACGGGGATTGAACAGCACCTCCGCGGCCTGCTTAGAGGGCTCACAAGGGCGATGGCAAAGCCCAGCGGGGTGCAGGGGCGGCGGCGGGGGGGCGCAGTGAGTCCCGGAACACCACGTTGCGGGGAGTGTGCGGATCCCGCTCCCGGCCCGCCCTGGTTCCGGCCCCAGGCATTTCTGGGCGCGTCTCAGGAAATACCAGACCCCCACCCGACGCGGTCCCCGCGGGGACTCACGTCACCGGCGGGAGCTGCCGTCCAGCTCCTGGCCTGCCCCTCCTCCACCTCCACCGGCCTCGGCTCAAATCTCTCTCCACCCGGAGGAGAGACGGCTCTCTTGGGCGGGGCCTCCGAGACTCCCCAGCCACCACCGGGCTTTTCAGACGGTCTGTGCCACCTCCTGCCTTTTTCTCGGACTCTAATCCGACTCAACCGCTGGGAAAGGCCGATTGAAGGGGCGAGGCGGGCCGGGGCTGGGGTCCCCGTCGCAGCTGGGGTCCCGGTAATGGGGCAAGCTGGTTGTGTCGCAGAAAAATTCTGGACACTGAGAAGAGGAATCAGGGATGCAATGGGGGAAGGGTGCCTGGAGAAGGTGACATTTAAGTCTGGACCAGAAGAGCAAGGAGTTCATAACCAAGGACAAGTGCAAAGGCTGGAAGTTAGGAGGATATAGAAGCTGCTGGAGCTGAGGGTGCTTGTGGACAGGGGACTCCATTTGCTCAATGAGGCCAGTGAAGTGACTTGCCCGAGGTCACAACTGGTGGCACTGGGATTTGAACCCGGAATGCAGGGATGTGAGCTCCTAGCCTGGGGAGTCTCCACGGCCGTACCTTCCTCCAGAAACAGCTGCCAGCCTCCCCTGCTGCAGCCGTTGCCAGGATGCTGGACCCCCAGCCCCGGTCAGGTGCGGGCACAGGGGGCACAGCTGCTGTTGGTGGGAGTCGCTGCCCAGGAGAGGCGGCTGCGGGATCGTCGTGGGCCGGTGGAGACTGTGGCGGCCGTGATGTGGTTTCTCCGGGGTCCCGGTGGTAACAGCCTGGGCACTGTGCCCGCCTCGTGTGGCTCCGTCACCCCCAGCGAGCCCTCGCGGGGCCTCGTTCAGGTTCTCGGAGTTCGGGCCAGGGCTGGGAGCCCAGCTGGAACCGTCTCTGTCCCTGGAGCCCTCCCACTTGTTCTGTTTTATAGGAAAAGAACTTCGGGCGAAGCGAGGGACAGCGGCGCGTCCGGGCCCACACGACGGCAGGGCTGCCCCAGCGTCCACAGCTGTCGGCTGTCTCGTTTCCTCCATTTCCCCTGAAGGTGATGCCTGGGATCACATCCAAACAAACAAGCTGCCCTTACGTCCTTGTCCTCGGGGGGCTCTGGAGATGCCCGCGCTCCTACCCCGAGCCCTGCCCCCAGGCACACAGGACAGGCTCTAAGTGTGTGCCTCACGGGCCCATGTAAGACAGTCGTTTCATGGAGGGAGCAGGAAAGAGGTCACGCTCTGGGACCCAATCCCCAATCTACCCCCTGCCCCATCTGAGCCATGTCACTTCACCTTCCTGTGCCTCAGTTTCCTCACTAGGAAATGCTGCTATCTTCCTCATTGGAAAGGTGTCCAAACAAGATCACATAGGGAAGTACTTAGGCAAGGGGCTGCGTGGTGGTCTTTGTGTGGGGGTCACTGTTATTATTGGGCACCTCCTCTCTGCTGTGACCCCACACTGAGGTGTCACCCTCCCAGGCCTGCTTGATCCTTGTGGCCACGTGATGAGGCAGGTATTTTCACACCTCCGCTTCACAGATGCCACACAAAGCTTCTGCGGTGTTTAGAGGTTGCCCAGAGTCTCACTGGGGTGGCGTCAGGGCTGGAACCTGGGGCAGACCAATGCAGACATCTCGCCCCACCCCCGCACCACCAAGACAGCTGTGACTCAAGTTTGCAGGAAGAGGGGGACGAGGGTTGGGTAAGCGGATGCCCAGGGGAATCTACGACCTCTGTTTTCTCAGAAATGCAAGTGTCTGTATGTGGTGTGGTTGTGGCCGGTGCAGTTGATGACAGGGCCACAGTGTCACTTAGCACACCAAGCGTGACAAGACGGTGGGGAAATGTGTAGCCTCTGCAGCAGTAGCTGGATTTCATCCTGGACCTCGACACCTCAGCCTGGCCACAGGTGCCACTTGCTCAATCTCTGGCAGTGTAGGGGGTGCCCAGGCTCGACCAAGAGTCCCACGTCCTTGGGTACTGGAAGAAAGGCAAGTGGCCGCCATGAGTAGGTCCCCTGGCCCACCTTGTCTGGCAGTCTATAGACTCAGAATTTGGAGGGCTCAGGGGTGATGCCAGAGCCTGGGCCCAGGAAGGCCTGGACCCCCACCTCCCAACCCAGAGGTGCACATCTGTAAGCAGAGGACCCTCTAGCTATACACCAGGCAAGGCAACGCACACACCCTACATAGACAGGAGCTGGTGGCATTTCCCTGTCCCAAGGCCTGCACACCCCAAGCAGCAGGGACAGGCCTTTGGCCCGTCTGGTGAGGGGACCTTTTCCAGCCCAGACCCTGGACTGCACTGATCAGCAGGCATGTGGACTCCTGGAGTCAGAGGGCATGGTTGGAGCACTTCTCTGGACCTTTCATCTGTCCACTGGTTTCTGCTGAGCACCCACTGTGTGCTGGGCCATGATCTAGGTGCTGGGGACAGACGGACAGAAAGCTCTGCTCTCTCAGAGGGGAGGCAGACATGAGCAGAGAAATCATTGTAAAACAATGTATAACATAATGTCAGCAACGCTTCAAAGTCCACACAAAGCAGGGAGGAGGCGGAGAGGGGTGTGGGAGGAGGGGGAGGAAGACGCCATCTCAGCAGTCAGGAGAAGGACTGGAGGGCAAGGAAGGGCATCTGGATGCCTGGGGAAGGGCATTCAGGCAAAGGGAATAGCAAGGAGCCTAGTGGGAGAGGCTCAGTGTGGGCGAGGAGGGAGGAGGGGGAAGGGCAGGATGAGCCGGGCCTTCCAGTCATGGGAGGGGCTGGGGACTGAAGCCTGGAGGGAGCAGTGACATGGTCAAGGTCAAGTAACAAATCAGTAGACAAGAAATTAGGTGTTCTGGACTCCCAACACAGGACAAATGGTTCTGAGTCTAAAGTTCACCCCTGGCACACCTTCTCTACCTTTACCCAGTGATCCTTTTCATTCATTACTCCTTCTTTCCCTTCTCCCTTGAAGCCCACCTTCCCCAACCCCAGAGACACCCCCAGCCTGCACAGCCATCTCTGTCTGCCTCTGAAAACCCCCACCCCTCTGCCTCGTTCGTTATGCATCTGGAACTCACCTCCAAGTCCTAGGAAAGGCCAAGGACGCTGTCTGCCCCAGTCCTGTGCCCTGGGATTGCTCTGGGCTTGGGCAAAGGGCCTGGCTTTCTCTCTCCCCACCTCTGCGAGGCTGCCTCCACGCTGTGGGCCTGGCAGGACCTGGGTGCGGATCCCAGCACTGCAGTGTGCTGCCCTTGATTCTTCATCTGTAAAGTGGGAATCGAGCCGCTGAGCTCAAGGGCACCTCACGAGGATGCACTGAGAGAGGGAGGTGGTGCAGGAAAGGGAACCTAGAAATGCCAGAATGTCCCCTCTGACCTTGTACAAGGGTTGTGGCCCTCCAGCCATGTCACTCCCCAGCCTGACTCAATCAATCTGGTGCTCTCCAACTCTTGTCCTGGGCTGTCATCAGTTCATCATCTCCTTATCTCCATCCAGTGCTCTTTCCAAAGCATGCATCTTATCTCTGTCGCTACACAAGACTTGCTGAGTGGGGGAAGGGATGGGCTCTGCAGGCAGAAAAATCATCCTGGCCTGAGAGATCAAGGCATGGTACCTCCCCATGCCTCAATGTCTTCGTCTGTGACTTGGGGACACTAGAATGCTCACCTTGTGGGACTGTGGTGAGGTTTTAGGCCAGCACTGTTCAGTGTGTCAGCATCTAGCCAGATGTGGCTGTTTACATTTATTCATTAAAGTTAAATAAGGTCTTACGAATTCAGCTCCTTAGTCACACTAGGCACATTCCAAGTGCTTACATGCAGACAGCGCAGCTAGAGAACATTTCCGTCATTGCAGGAAGTTCGATTGGGCAGCGCTGGTTTAGACGATCTACGCAAAGCACTCAAGTCTGCACTGGGCACCCACTATGTGCTGGCATAATTCATCTGAAGGTGCAAACTCTTTGAGGCCAGGAGCTATGATCTCATATCAAGTTCTGCTCTCCCAGAAGGCCCAGGGAAGCCCAGGAAGGCCCAGCAATGAACTTTCAGCTCACAAGGAATGCTGGGCTGGTGGAGGGTTCTCTCCAGGATTGGAGTAGATCGAGTTCAAAACTCAGGTACCTGCCATAAGGCAGGCAACAGAAGGTTGAATTCACTGCCCTAGTGGACAAGGGTCACTGAGTGGGGGTGGGGGGCTTGGGGCAATGGGAGGGCCACAGACCATCAGGAGTTTCTAGCATCGTTCTAGAACCAATGTGGGATTTTTCAAAGAAAATAATGGCCGCAGGTTTTCACATGTATTTCTCTCCTCTCTCTTCTCCTTCTCCTTTCCTTTCCTCCTCTCTCTCTTCCCCCTCTTAGATTTTTGCCAGAGAAGGGAAGTCTAGATCCCAGCTGGTGAGAACAGAAGGGATGCCTTGGTCCATCTGGCTCCTTCATAGAAAGGAGGGCTACAAGGCTCAGAGAAGTGCATCGGCCTGCCGAAGGTCCCTTAGTGAGTGAGGGCTGAGTGAAAGCTTCGGCCACAGCTTCCCTGAAACCAGAGTTTGGCATAGTGTTGATGTCACCGAGGCAACAGGGATGGTGCCAGTCTGCCAGCCCAGGGAGACCTGCTCCAGCCCCCAGGCCCAATGGGAGGGGTCTCTGCTCCAGCGCACCCGGACAGGAGCAGAGTGGTCAGCTGGAAGGTCCTGAGAGCCTCTGCAGTGCCTGCCTCTCTTCCAGCTTTGTCTCTGTGTCCTTCTGTGCCAAGCACTGTGCTTGGCACATAGTTGATTCCTGGTGGGAACTGGGTGATCCGAAGGGAAGAGGAGGTTCCTGTCACTCCTGTGTGAGGCCAAGAGCCTGCATCCTGGGTGTCTCATACCACCCTCCCCTGGCAGGGCTATGGGGAGCCGAAGGGGCCCCATCTTTTTGGTGCCACCATCCCTTTGACAGTCTTGCAAAGCCTCTGCACCCCTTCTCGGAATAATTTTTGAGTGTTTTATCGGAGTATAACATATTTACATTAAAGTGCACACATCTAACGTGTACGTCAGTGAATTTCCACGAAGTGGACACACTTGTGACACCAGTACCTGGTCAGGAGATGGAGCATGACCAGCGCCCCAGCAGCCCCGTTCCCTTCTAGGCGCCGCTCCCCGGAGATGCCCTAACTGAATAACGTTTACAAGTGCAAGGGTAGGAAGGAGAGTTTTAGCTTGGGGTGGGGTGGTCTGTGTGTGTGAAGGAGGGTGGTGAGGTGCTGAGGAGTTTCGGGGTGTGTGTGGGGTGGGGACGACTTGTGGGGCATCTGTGCTTGGGTTCGGATATGAATTTGCCAGGGTATGTGTGGCGGATGGGGGTCGTCGGGACCCGTCTGTGGGGTTTGGGGAGTTTGTTTGGGAGATTCCCGTGTTGGTGGGGGGGCGCTGCGGGAGGGCTGGGCAGTCTGTGGGGGAGGGCTGGGCAGTCTGTGGGGGGTCGTGAGAAGGTCAGGGTGGAGGCCGCGGGAGGCGGGGCCTGAGCTGGGCGGGGGCGTGGCCGGCGGGCGCGCGCACGCAGCCGGCGCGCCCCCTCCCGGCCGCCATGTTGGCTGGCGTGTGGGTGTCAAACGGAGCTAGACGCTGTGGTGACGGCGGCGGCAGCGGCGGCGGAGGCTCCGCGGGCTCCCGTCGCTCCCGCCTCCTTAGCGCTACTGGCGGCCACAGCCACGCACCCGGGCCGGCCCAGAGGAGCGGAGGTGAGCCGGGGCCCGCGGGGCTCGGGGACCGGAGCGGGGCCGTAGGGCGCGGACCCTCCCCTTCCCCCAGGGGGCGGGCGCCCCCAGAGCAGAGGCTTCCCCGGAGTCCGCCCCGCACAGCATGCACCCCGGCTGCCGACGCTGGGTCTCCTCCTCTGGCAGGACCCCCTTCTTTCCAACCAGGCTCCACCCCACGGGCTGGAGCATGGCTCCTTCCCCATCTGGATCCCTCTTTCTGCTGCAAGGACCCCCCCCCCACGCCCCCACCCACACACCTCATTTCCCTACCTGGGGGCTCTTCCTTTTATATTCTCCGAGTCTAGGGCTCCTCTTACCCCCACCCCAGATCCGGAACCCCTCCAGGCCCTCACCCTCTCTACCTTGCAGCTTGAAATACCCACGCCAGTCCTCCCCGGAGCACTTTCTGCCCCTCCCCGGGCCAGGCGCCCCTTTCCTCCCGAACCGAGCCTGCTCTCCCTCTCGCCCCGGTGCAGAGCCCAGCGCCCGTTCCCACCAGGAGTCGGGGGAGGAGTGCCCTGTGTCCAGGATCCCGGCCCTATCCGCTCTCCTTCGGGTTGGAACGGGGCACCCTTCTCCTCCCCAGGGACCAGGTTCTCCCTTCCCACCCCACCCCCACAGCACAGCGGGGACGGGGGCGGCAGAGCCAGGCTCCAGCTGCCTTTTGTTCCGCGTGGGATGGCAGAGACCCCGCCCGGCGGTCCTGCTCGGCTCATGCGGGTGGGTGCATGGGTGCGCGGGGGCCGGCCTCTTCCAGGAGACCCGTCCTCTTTCCCCGTGGGGCGGCTCCCCAGGCGCCGGGCGTGTTGGGAGAGGCTGGCCCTTCCTAGAGGAGTCCGTGCCAACAGGTTTTTGTTTGCCACCTGGAGTTGGCCAAGTGGCTTTGCGGGAGGTGCAGTTTGCTCTCCTCCGAAACCCAGCGGGGGTCTGTGAAAGCCTTTTCCTCCGCCCAGGGGCTCCGTGTGGAGTCCCGTCTCAGTTTTGCTTCCCTGGGGCCGCACCTGAAGTCTGTGCTTGAAGAGAGGATGGGGCATACTATCATTAGGGTTCAGGTGGGGAAAACTGAGGCCCAGAGATGCAGTGATTCGCTCAAGGTCACACAGCAGCACTACTGTGTCAATGCCAGAACTAGAAGCTCGGTCTCCAGGGCCCTCTCCATGACATTTTAGAATTTTTTTTCTTTTTGAGAAATGTTCAGGATTATTTCCTCCTCTTTTATTTTTAACATTCACACAAGGAAATGGACAGGAAAAGATGAGAAGTATGAGTTCTTCATTTCCACTTCCAGAAAATGCTCTGTAAAGAAGGGATCGGAATTGGGGGTTAAAATGATTATGAAAGGTGAATTTTAATTCTCCTTTCCCTCCTCTCCCTTTCTTTCCCCTTCCAGTTACATAAGATAATGGAGATTTAGCAAGGGCCTTGTGCATCTTGTAGCTCTAGATACCAGATGATAGGTGCTGGCAAAAATCATAATCCTCAATCCTACAAGCAGTGATTGAGTTTGCACTGATAATTAAGTTTCCATATGTATTTACATGAACATCAGAAGGAACTACAGTTTATTTCTGAATAGTACTTGTTCCAGTGATTGTGTTGGGGAATCCACCAAGATCTTCTCATCTTTGATTTATCTGTTTTTATTTTTACATTTTAAAAGCTTATTTGTTGGGGAGTTCCCTGATGGTGTAGTGGCTTAAGGCTTCAGCGCTGGCACGGTCAGCACTGTGGCCTGGGTTCGATTCCCAGCCAGGGAGCTACCCACATACCAAAAAGCAAAAATAAATAAATAAATAAATATTGAAACAATGGAGAAACATAAACAAGAGCTTTTTAAAAAAAAAAAGCTTATTTGTTTCTTTAGTTTTAATATTGGGTTAGTCATCCTCACCAGTTTTGTGGGGCTATTCTTTTGTAAGAGTTTGGTAAAGTTCAGATCACTGTAAGGCATGATTCAGGACAGCACCTCAGAGTCTGTGGACCCCGCTTGGATTGTCCTGTGGGATGTAGTGATTTCTTCTGGTTGACACAGGCTTTTCCCCTTCCTGAACCCTGAGCTTGGCAGATGGAGAGAGCCCTGTGGAGAACTCTCTTCCAGCAGTGTGTGCCGTGCACATGCATGAGGTGTGAAGAACTTCCAGGGGATACCTAGCGTGGTGTATGCAATCTTGAAAAAATAACCCATCACTTGTAGAACTTCTCTGTAGAAATATAGTTGCCTCTTCATGTCTTCCATTCTAAGGGGTGGCTTTCCTGAGAGTTGTTGAGATACTTATGAGTTCTGCAAAAGCAGTTGGAGAGTTTTGGGAACTCTGATTTGTTTTAAGGAGTCGGCTTTTCCTTCACTTAAAGGGTAGGCTGTGGTGGCATCTTCTAAGATTTCGTAGGAGGAATGGCCACTTTCAGTTCTTTGTGGACTAAAGTGCTAAGAGAGTTTCATGCATGGTAATGTCATTGTCATACTCTTGGAAAGTGCATTCCAAGTTTTCAGAGCTTTTTGGCAATTGTTCTCACTGTTCCCCAGAACCTTCTTGTGGGATTGGTGAGATCAGGAGGTTGTCATTTTATGGCATGAGCACCTGGTGACCCTGCACCTTGGAGAAATTGAAGGGCTTGGAGTTGGCAAATTTGAGGTTGGGGAAGGTAGAGGAACTATCTAGTCCTGCCCCCTGTATTCTGCTGGACTGTCAACTCATGTCTTCAGTTTAAACTTCTTGTGTCTGGCCTTTGCCAGCTGACTCCCCAAGTGTTGGGGTCCCACTCTGCTCTTTAGGCCTCACCAATCTGTTGGAGTACATACCATGTTGTCTGCGTATCTGGGGCTCTTTGAGACCAGTGATTGCCCTGTCTTCCTTTACTTCTGCAGCTCAGTCTCTAACAGGTGGTAGGTGCTCAGTAAAGGTCTCAGTTGTGGCTAATTTGTCCTAGAGGCCGGTGAACAAACTTTTACTGATTTCTTACTACAGGCTCCACTGTTCTGTATTGTTCCTGCAAAACCCACTGCTGTTGGCCCAGCAGCCATGTATCAGTCATGTGGGTACTCTTCCCCTTCTGCAGATGAGGAAAGTGAGACCCAGAGACTCAAGTCCTATGGTCGAGGTCACACTCCCAGGAAGTGATGGGCTGGGATTTGAACAGGTCTGCTGGCTTCCAAAATGGTGTCATACCTGTTAGCCTCATTTGAAAACTGCGGAGTCTCACAGGGATGAAGAGACTTGCTTAAAACCCTCCTGCAAATTGCCAGTGGCCTAAGGACCCTGTGAGGATGTAATTAAGAGTGGTTAGGCTGGGAGAAAGCACATTTTGTTTTTGTCAGATGCATTGTGAAATGATTGTTTATGTCTATCTGTCGAGTTTCTGGAAAATGACAAGCTTTCTGCTAAGTTTGTCAATGGAATTTTTTTGGGTCCTAATTAGCCTGGTCAAGGTGTCTAAAAATAGAAACTTAGGAAACAAACACAGTGAAATAAGTCTACATGTGGTTAAGTGAATGTATTCAGTGACCCCCCCCCACCCCGGTCTATGGCCTTGTTTGACCATACCTGCTTTTCAATCAGGCAATTAAATGTTTGATGTCTTGAAATGCAAAGCTGTTTCAGCAATTATTTTTTATTTTTTACTATAAAATTTTATTTTTATCTTCACATGGATATGTAATGTAGAGAGTGCCGTGCATCTGTGAGTAGAGAACCTGTGGTCCAGAGAGGTTAGGTAACCTTTGAGGAACTGGCACAGCCAGGAGTCAAACTCAGGCCTGTGTGATTGCCAAACCTGGCCTCCTCCTTCTCCACCAGCCCCTATAGGAAGCCCCACAGAACAGTGGGCACTCGTGGAAATTACAGGGTAAACTTGTGATCTGAAAATCACTACCAGGTTTGTTTAGAAGGCTGGGAATTGTGAATGAAGAGATGTCTGTCTGTCTGTCTTCTGATCTTAGGGTCCATGAAAGCACCGAATGCCAAGACTTGAATGGACTGCTTGAACTGAGAGATGCTAGATTTAGGGTTTGATTTAAAAAAATAAACCCAGACTTGCCTCCTTTGAATCAGATCTGCAGCACTGTTAAAATGTTCCCTGTTCCTCTGTTGGATTCTTTCAGTGACTCATTGTCAGGTCCCAGGTACCAGAGCCTGCTTTGTGCCCAGGCACGAAACAGTCTTCCCGTTGTCCTGGGCAAGGCAGTGGCTAGGCTGCACTTTCAGGCCCTTGGAGACAGAACAAGTGATTTAATTCTCCTGTTCAAAGCAGTGCTAGGAATTGGGTGCACACAGGGCTGTAAGTGAAGGGACTCCCTGTGTTCTGTGTATGGCAGCCTGGCTGGTAAATGGATCAGGGAAAAGCAGGCTCATCCTGAGGACGGCCCACCATCGGGGCTGAGCAGAGATGTGGAGTTAAAAGCATCTATAATTAACCACTTCTGAGTGCAGGCTTTGTCCTTCCTCCTGCTCCCACCTCTCTGAAGGTAGTGTCATGGCTGTATCCTCATGGCTCAGTAGCCGAGAGCACCAAACGGTACAGACATTTGGCTGCAGAGGCCATGTGACACATAGCGTTGGAATCTGATGTGGGTGTTTGTTGGCCTCCTGGCTTCGGGGCTTTGGGCGTTTTCATCACTGAGCTTTGGTTTCCTCATTTCTAAGGGGGAACTGACAACCATTTGACAGCGAAGAACAGTGTTTCTCAGACTCCAGTGCTCATTAGAGTCACCAGAGAGCCTGATTAGACACATCGCAGGGTATCACCCCCAGAGTCTCTGACTCGGTGGGTTGGGGCTGAGGCCTGGGAGTGTGTGTTTCAACCACCTTCCAGGTGCTGCTGGCCTGGGGACCAGATCTCAGACCCTGGCTCAGGGGACTGAGTGAGAAGGTGTGTAAGGGGTCCTGGGGAAACTCCCAAACATTTCTTGTTCTGCTTCTGATTGCTTCTGTGTGCTGCTCAGAAGGTGGTAGCCTGACACTGGGGAGGGAATTTGGCCTCTCAGAGAAATGTTTTCACTTTGTTCCTAACGTGGTTATAATTTGGACTGCTGTGGTCACAGATATTATCACCCTGTGGGTTCGTTGGGATGTTTTTCTTAGTGAAGGGAACGTGAGACATCAGGGTCTTTCGAAGAGGCCGTCAATCTCAGATCTTGTTTTGTTCCCACACATCAAGCAACACGTTCGCGGTCAAGGCATTTTAGAAATGCAGCTGGGAAGGGGCAGGGGGCGAGGTGCTGGGCACTGAGCAGACCCACACAGGGTCGTTAGGGACAGCCGTGGTATTAATGGAAGTCACTCCTCCCCCTCCAACAAGTCAGATTAATTTAATATGCTTTAGTGTTTAGAGTTTGGAGAAAAAAATTTTTTCCTCTTGCAGTAATTATCAGTTTGTCTATCAAAACATGCAGAGGTGTGTGTGTGTGTGTGTATGCATGTGTGCATGTGCGTGAGCCCTGATGGCTTTTGAATGTCTCTGCTGTGTCAGGCCCTGTGGTGCTCCTTTATGCACAGTAGTTAATTTAATTTTCATCTTGATTCTGCAAGGCCTGTCACCATTTCTCTTTTTGCATATGCAAAAACTAAGCCTCAGAGGGGCTCAGCAACCTGGCCCAGGCCACACAGTTAGCCATTCAGTGCCCCAGCTGGTATCTGCTGCTGCCCATGTCAGATCAAAACCACATTATTTCTACTGCCTCACCCTGTAGCCATCGCAAGTGCTCCCATGGCCTCACTGTACCTTCACAATAGCCTATTTCACAGGTGAGCAAGCTGCGGCCCAGAGGGGTCAGCCTCACTAACATGCACCCACCCTAATCCAGCCCCACGCCTGTCTGTGGCACCTTGACAACACCTCACCTCCCTGACCAGGGCCACTGAATTAAGTTGTAAGACCTAAAGCTGCCTGAGTGAGTTCAGCAGGGCCCTGGGGGGATCCCAGCTGGGATGGCCAGGAGGAGGCTGTGTGAACCGTCAGGGTTTTCGTGTTGGTAAAGTTCTGTTAAAATGACTTTCCAGATTCCCCTTCAAAGAAAGGGGCTGTGTCTTTTTACTCTGTAACCGTGAAACTGCACATGGGTTTTGCAAACATGACATGTGGGACCTAAGGATGAAAACTCCTCTCGCAGTGCTGTTGTTCACGTGACCAGATTCATGCAAAGAACGTGAGGGTCTTGAACAGTTAGTTACATGTAAATAAAAACATAAAGCGTCTTCCTCAGTAGGCAATTAACGCAGGACTCCAGCAAATGGGTCATTTTTCTGATCTCTCAGTGTAGGAGGAGGCCGGGGTGTGACTGCTTTCCCAAGGTTTGCTAATTGCCTGCAGCTCCCAAGCCCAGGATGGTAAACAGCTATGTGTCAGTACCTGCCCCGCGTACTGGAGGCCCATAGGTTTGGACTCCAACGTGCTGTTACGTAAACTCCTTTTAAGACTTGGAGGTGAATATATCGTGAGAGTTCAGAGTTGCTACTCAGAAGCTGCCCCCTTCTTTACCCTCTCCCTCAAATAGTCACAGCAATGAAGGGATACTGACAGGCTAGAAAGTCACATTTTTACCTGAGTACCTGTTTGATACCCAGCGCTATCCTGGGGCATAATGACTATACAAGGTCTGACCATTAATTTTGCGAAATCAGCCTAGAAGTGCTACATACCTCACTGCTGAGTACTACAGTCACCTTCGAAGTACTCCCCTTGGGAAGCTATGCACCGCCGCCAGTGCCTAGTCCACCCTGCAAAGCAGTTTTGGAACTCTTCTTCTGGAATGGCCATCAGAGCTGATGTCATCATACCCAAAATCCGACAATTAAGTTTGTGAAGTTGCCGCGGTGCGCTTACATTCACAGCACTGTACACACAACTTGTAAGGTGTCATACACTGGGCACTGGTGGTGGTGCACAGCTTCCCAAGGGGAGTCCTTTGAAGATGACCGTAGTGATACTCAGCAGTGAGGTACGTAGCACTTTTTCTTGGATGAGTTCACAAAATTAATTGTCCGACCTTATAGTTTGGAGCCAAAAATGTGTGAAATATGATTAGAGGAATAATTTTTATGCCACTTTATGTGAAACGGTCCAACTGATGTAAAATTATGAGTATCAAGTCAAAGATGGTTTTGTGATCTTAGGGCAGAATATTTGAGGTCAGTGTCAGCCTGGAAAATACGCAACACATGGTCTCTAGAGTCGAAGTGATGGGTGTAAGTGAAATGCCATGTTTCCTGCCACAAAGAACTCAGTCTAATTGAGAAGACAAAGTTAACATTGGTGAGACAGTTAGAAACTGGCAGTTTGTTGAGCTGTCCGTTTGATTTTGATTCTTTGTCAGGAGGTTAAGAATGGAGAAAAGTCTGGTAGAGTCAGGGAAGGTGTTGAGTCGAAGGTAGAATTTGAGCTGGACCTGGAAAGGCAGAAACAGTTTCAGGAACAGAAGGCAGAGGGGGGTGTCATTTCAGACTGTGGGGACAGTGGAGGCAGGTTTGGGGTGGTCTGGGGCCAGTGCCTAGAGCTGTGTGTGGGTGGGTGTGTGTGTGTGTGTGTGTGCGCGTGTGTGCGCGTGCGTGTGCATGTGCTCGCAAGCTGTGGAGGGAGTGCGCAATGCAGGCTCCAGGAGCAGCCTTGCCTAGTGGCTGCCTGCTGGCGGCATTGACGACTCAGGCGGTCACATGGCCAGGGGCTCTGGTGGGTCAGAGGCCTTGGGATTTGGTGGTGCTGACAGTGGGGAGCTTGAGTGTTTGGGGAGGAGCCCTCTGGCAGTGGCCTGGCAAAGTGGCATAATTTCCGTGGGCGAGGGCCTGGCCAGACTGGTTCATGAGACTGGAGAGATTGCAGTTCCGGAGGCAGAGCAAGGGTGTGTGTCAGAGTGGAGGAGGGCCCAAGTCCGGCTCTGTCTGGAGAGAGGTGAGGACCTCAGGAACTCAGTGCTGGCTGGGAAGTATGGATGTGACACCCCGTGAGCCCGTTCTTCTTATCCTTGGCTGCACCTGCAGATCACGTGGCCTGGAAAGCTTTTAAAAAATGCCTGTGAGGGGGCCCCACCTCAGACTGTGGGGGAGGGGCCAGTAGTATTTTCAGAAGTACTCCAGAGGATTCTAATGGTTTGCGTGGGCTGAGAAACTGAACTCTGTGCTCAGGGGAGCCTCTGGGAGTGCCAGGGATTGAAAGGTGGGAGAAAATCGCAGTGGAGAGAGCAAAAAGCCCTTACAGGAATGTGGTGGGGGTGCTGCTGGGCTTAGGGGGGCAGATGTGGTGGAATCTGAGGACTGCCGGGGCTGTGGAAGTTTGCCTCAGCAGAGGGAGGGCAGGAGATGAGATGGTGAGCCCTGTTTACTGATCCTCCGCCAGCCTGATCTTTACCAGGTCGGCGGGGCAGGCGCAGCAGGTTCTCATCTGTTCATTCAACCCTGCAGCCAGGTTCCTTCCCAACTGTAATGATGACAGTGGACACTACTTGGAAATTTAAAACTATTTTGCTTTAAAGTAGTTATAGTAAAGATAGTTGTAATTTAGAGTTCTCAATTTAGGCAGATTCACCTTATTATTTATAGATTGGAAGTGAGGTTTTCCTTGGTACTTCTACTGCATATCCAAATACCATAATTTGTAGTAGCTACAGAAAAAGATTAGTTTATAGGGCAGTTCATTCATTTATTTAATGTTTGTTTAGCACATATGCATTATGTGCTATAGTGATAAGATGTAAATTGCTTCTCTCAAATAGGCTGTGGTGATGTCGGGACAGGTAATGTCAGTCAGAGAGACGTTTAGAAGGGGGAGTTGGACACAGTGAGCCTGGGTGTCAGAAGGTGTCAGAGGAAATAACATGTAAGTAAGAGTCTTGATGGAAGAATAGGAGCTTTTCTGGATAGAGAGGACAGGACTGTAGACTGAGGGACCAGCGCTGTGTTGAGGCCTAAGGGGGCAGTGCCAGACTCGGGCTGAGCCAGGAGGAAGGGCTGGCCATGTGGCAGAGGCAGTGCTGGCTGGCGGGCAGTGCAGGGGGGACTTGGTGGATTGGAGCTGGGCCGTGGTTTTCACAGTCCTCTGGTGGAGTGTGGGTAGCGCCCCGGGTCCCCCACTCTGCCTTAATCTGAGCTGCTCTGCTCTGATCTGAACATGGGAATGAAAAAGAGCGTGTTAGAAAAGTGTCCCTTTGCTGTTTTAAAAAAAACAACGTGATCTCATTCATTGCAGTGGGTGCTGGGAACCTCTGAGCAGGAGGGTGCCCTATGGGTAATGGGGGGGGTGCAGGCCTGGAGGCATCCCAGGGACCTGACAAGCCCTCACTTTGTTCTGTTGGCATGAGAAGGAGGAGTTGTGAAGGATTCTCTTCCATCCTTTACTCCCAGCCAATTTGTCCAGTCCCAGGGTAGTGTCTGGACAGGGTGCCGATGCTGTGGTTAGCAGGTCCCTTGGGAATGGAACTCCTTACGGTCAACTAGGTCTTGTTTCCAAAACTCCCTGGAGAATTTAAAGAGCAGGTTGTAAAGGTAAGGGACCTGGTAATGAACTTGAAATGCATGTCAGAGAGTGACTGTGTGCCAGGCTCTGTGCTGGCCACCAAGGAGGTGGCCCTGGTCCTCAGATCTTCTCTGGTATCCTGGACAGCAGTGGTCCATGCCCAGTCTGACCTGCAGATGTGTTTAGTTTGAGCTGTTCTGTACCTCTTTTCAAAAATTAGTATGGTTTCTGGGTTAGTTTCCTGTGGCTGCTGTAACAAGTGACCACAAACACAGTGGCTTAAAACAGTGCCTTTCGTAGGTTAAAAGGTCAATGTGGGTCTCAGTGACCTACAGTCATGGTGTAGCCAGGGCTGGTTCCTTCCGGGGACTCTAGGAGAGGCTGTTGCCTTGCATTTTCAGGCTCCTAGAGGCTACCACAGTCCTTGCATCCTGGCCCCTTCTGTCCTCAAAGCCAGCAGTAGCTAGCCCTGTTTGTCTCACATTGCATCATTCTGGCTTTTCTGCCTCCCACTGCACTTCTAAGGACCCGCGTGAGGCCCTGAGCCCACTGGGTAATCTGGGATCCTCTCCCTGTTTGAACATCAGCTGGTTAGAAGCCTTAATTCCATCTGCTACCTTAATTCCCCTTTGCCACAGAACCAGGATTACGGTGTCGACACCTTTGGGAGGCCATTGTTCTGTCCACCACAGCTGCAAGATCTCACACTGCAACCCGGACTTGCAGCTTCATTGACAAATCGGAGCCCTTGGCAGCTGGGGGCCGGGACTGTCGCCTGGCAGCACTGGGTCAGCGCCAGCATTGGCACTGTCTCCTGAGGCGGTTGAGCACACTGGTTCCCCAGAGCGCCCCCACCTTTGGTGCCCACTCATCTCCCTTTGCGGCCTGGGCACAGACACCAGCCACGGCAGTGTTGGGCATGCGGGGTGTGGAGCTTCTCCACTCCCCTGCTCGGTGCCCTCCTCCTCGCTCCCGTGCCCTTTACCTGTCCCCAGACCCTTGTCTGCCTGGCTCATACTCCTCCTCCCCATGCCCCCCTCCCTGACCCAGGGCTCTACATCCAGAGCGTCTCTAATACTGTTTTGGGTGGTGGTGTTTGTACCTTGACTCCTGTCCCCTCCTTTTCTGGCACTCAGCACAAGTATATTATGGTGTCTTCTGTTCTACATCTGGTGTTGACATTTGTGAAAAGCAAGTCTTACACTATACCTTTGAGCCTTACCATCAAGAATCAGGATCACACAACAACCATTTAGACGAGCATCCACTATGTGCCACATGCTTTCCTGGACAATGAATGGGGAATGAGCTAGAGACCTGCCTTGCCCCCGCCAATCTAATTCTAGAAGGGGAGGAGACAGAATAGGCAATTGCAGTGTTAACCTTCTGCTGCATTTGGGGGGGTCTGGTAGCACCCTGCTTGCTTGGACCTCAGCCTGGTGGTAAGCTCTGTAGTGTCAGGGATTCTGGGGGTCTGGTAAAGGCATTTTGATGAAAGGTCCCCCATTCCCAGACATGGCCAGACCCCAGTTGGTAGCTGCATTTGGGGCAGGCATCTTAGGCTCAGGAGCAGATTGATTTCTAGTGTGAAGGACTAGGCCATATGCCCCTTTGTGCCACTGTCCCGTGCTCTGAACTGGGGCCTGGTTCTTTTCTGAGGGCCCCTTTGTGTGGCCTCTTATGGGTGGACCTGCCCTGAATGACCTTGCTCTGTGGGGCTCGGAGGGAGGGAATCAGGTCGAGTCACCAGAATTTGACAGTTTAAGGGTAGCAAGTTCTTTATCCAGTGTGTTCAAGATCTTTGGAAATGTGCTTGAAAACAAAGCATAACTTTTCATTATGGAGGATTTCAAACATATAAAAATAGAACAGTTCCCTGAACCCCATCACTCAGCTTCAATAATTGTAATCTCGGCTCCCCGCTTCCCCCATCGGATTATTTCAAAGCAAATCGCAGACTTGCCTTCATTGTAAATGCTTCAGTGTGTCTCTAACAGATACGGACCTACAATCATGGGGTAACCAGGGCTACGTTTTCTAAGGTTTTCTTTGGAAACCTTTTTAAAGTAAGATTGATCACCTGATCACCATCCTGGATTATGACTCAGATGCTCTGAGGGTGCAACTGACTTTCTTCAGTTGTGGAGTAACCCTCTTTATGCAAAGTCTTTATTTAGGTTGAATTTTATTAGCATTTATATTAGGGCAAAATAAGGAAAGTTTAGCTGGTTTAATTTTTTCATTGTAAAATATACATAAAACTTAACCATGGTAACCACTTTAAAGAGTAAAAGTTCAGTGATATTAAGTCCCTTTATAGCAGGCATGTTCAACCTGTGGCCCAGACGGCTTTGAATGTGGCCCAACACACATTTTTAAAACATTATAAAATTTTTTTGTGACTTTTTAAAAGCTAATCAGCTATCATTTAATGTTAGTGTATTTTTTGTGTGGCCCAAGACAATTCTGCCAGTGTGGCCTGGCGAAACCAACAGGTTGGACACCACTGGTTTATAGTGTCGTGTAGTCATCACCACTGTCGGGTCCCAGGGCTTCTCGTCCCTTCATGAGGAAGCGGAGCTCACTCAGCCGGCGCTCCCTATGCCGCCCCCCCACCCCCACCCCCCAGGCAACCGCTGATCTGCTTTCTGTCCCTGTGGATTTGTGATGCCAGACATTTCATGTAATGAGATCATATTTTTTGTGTGGCTTCTCTCACTTAGCATAGTGTTGTCCAAGCTCATCAAGTGTGTTAGCATGTCATTGCTTCATTCTTTTTATGGCTGAATAATACTCCTCTGTGTGGATGGACCATACCATGTTGATCCATCGTCAGTTGATGGACACATGGGGTCATTTCCACCTTGGCAGATGTGAGCAGTTGCTGCTTGAATTGAGCTCATCACTGCTTACTTTGAAATGTGGTATGTGGTGCATGGGTCAGAAAGAAAATGTCACGGACAGAGGGCACGGGGGTGATGTGCGACTTTGTGTGTGTGTGAATTTGTTTTGGTTGGGATCTAGGGTATGGGTGGGGACTTGTCACTGTGGGTGGTTGTGCCCCATCAGGGGACTGTCCACTCTCATCTTCCTGGGCAGCTTTCAGAGTGTTCGCTCTCGCTGCCAGCAGCCGCCTCTTCAGGTCCCTGCTGAGTGGCTCCTCCCTGGAAGTGAATTTCCTCTTTGTCTTGGGGACACTCCTGTCTGTTTCCTGCCTCTTTAGGGTCACTAAATGGTCCCTCTTTGAGGAAAGGTTTCTTTCTCTGGATTCAACACACACATTTAACAAGAACTTACTATGAAGTATAATATACGTAATGGAAAAGCACATGGTACCCAGTGTCAGTACATGAGGGGCTCAGGGGCCTTCTGGCTGTTTTTTTTTTTTTTTCCTGTGACTGTGAGTCCTGCTTAAATAGGCTGTCATTTGGGGGGCAGACCCTGAGAGACCACAGCTGTGGGCTAGAGGTGGCAGTGGCCTTTGTGAGTGCTGGCCTCGAGGGAACTGCCCAACAGTCTCTGGAACTCTGCCCTGCCCTGAGTTATGGGGACAGACTTGGTGTTCTTGGTGTTTTCACAGCAGCCGGGACAGAAGAGTTTGTTTTCCTGGATACCGTATTAGTGTCTTTATTTATATAGTAAAATGGAGTCTGAGCCCTTGTTTTTCTGACAGCCTGCTGGCTGGAGGGATGGCAGGTTGGATACATTGTTACCAGGGTGGAAAAGGGAAGTGGATTTGTAGCATGTTTTACATGCAGACACTGATTTTCTTAGTCCATTTCCAACAAGGAGTTGGTGGGCAGCCCTGTATAGCCCAGTATTGATCAGTAAGTGCCCTTTTGAGGGCTGTGATGTGGGGTGAGGAACCTTATTCCACTTCTTAGGGGGTCACGGTTGTATTGTTGGGGCGCATACTGTCCACTGCAACCTGCTGCGTGTCCACTCTGGGCGTGAGGGAGGGGCTCATCTCAGGTCCTGTGACTGTTTGTTGCTGTCTTGTAGACAATGAGTCCTCTTTGCTTTGGTCACCAGGAAGCTCAGCTCAGAGCCAGTAGTTGGTCCCAGCTCTGGTATGGCCTGAACTATGGGTTCTAGGTTTGCTTTCTGGGGTGAGAACTGCTGCTTTAGGCCATTTCACACCTTTTTAGCACTAAGGTAAGGATAAATAGATGGAAAAAGAGGGTGTCTGGGAGGATAACTGACCCAGAGGAGGGTGGTCTGAGTTCAGAGAAGCTGAATAAAGAGGGTTATGCAGCTCCCAGGGATTTTCTTGCCGTTGGAACCAGTGGGAGTGCTCCGAGGGGTCCTTCCCCCTCGGCCACAACCAAGGAAGCCCCAGCTCCTGGGTAGGGGTGGGGGTGAGTGGGGAGGAGCCAATAGAGAATTTGCTCAGAAGATCTTGATGGTAGTATAGCTTGATAACAAGGTCTTCTGGGCTATATAGGACCCAAGTCCTGTTCTTGGGACCTAATTTATGTGTAACACCATTTGCTTCAAAGTAATTATAGAGAAGACCCAATGTGTAAAAGAGAAAATTTAAAACATGGTCTTTGCAACTAATCTGATACCTCTTGCACTTTAAAAAAGCACTCTCCCTAAAGAGAAACAGGAAATTATGAAAGAAAACACATTCTTTCTTGATTTAAAAGCATGATTTTATTGGCAGAAGAAAATGACAAGTAGCAGAAGAAATCACTATGTAATCTGATTGCAAGGTGTTGGGCTGATTTTAACTTTTGAAGGAGAAACAAATGTTCCTTTAAAGACACCAAACCAAACCCATTACCTCCTCCAAAAAAAAGACAAAACCCAAAACAAAAACCCAAACCAGATTATTTTCATTTAGTTCTTTTGCCTTTGACAAAAATCTTAACTTTTTCCTTCACCATCTGATTATCAATAGTTTCTAGAGACTTGTGTTAAAGTCGGTCTACCAGAAAGGACTGGCCGATTGTGGTGTTTCAGGACTGACGTTCCTTTTTTGTACCATCTTGTGGACAATGCTTAGGATGCCTGTTTTACTGGTCGTCAAAGAAAATGCAGAAAATTCATATAAGAAAGGAGGACCAAACTAGAACTTGACCTTATAGCCTTGTCATTGTAGTTGCTGTTAATGTTTTGGTTTATTTTCTCTTAAATTGTAGTTTGATGTTTGTTTAGTATCCAGGGGTCTTCATGGCCTATGTGACCATCGTGGACTGGCTCACGGCTCTCCCTTGAATGGCAGTCCTGGGAAGAGTCAGCCTTCCCAGGAGACCGCACACCCTGGGTTGGGGGCAGTGGTCCTACTGTGTGTGGCTGGCAGAGCCTGGCAGGGGCTGACAGCTTAGCACAGACTAGTGAAATGGAAGTTTGTGTTTCTATGCCACATTACACCCCCAACTGGTGAATATTTAAGAAATCCCTTCAACAGAAATGTAAAGGCCACTATGAAGGATTTTTTTTTCATCTGGAAGAAAAAGATTGGTTTAAAACTTGAAAAGGGGAAATAAATATTGTCATTTTTAAAAGAAAAAATTCATTCATTAACACACTAGCTATTGAATCAAGCTTTCAGAAATAAGGTTTTAAAAACAAAACTGCCCTGGGAGGCTTATGGAAACATAATTTGGAATTAGTCAGCCTTATTCTCTGAGTAGGTGATACAGAAGTACAGTTTTGCTGTTATTTTCCTTAAATATGAGTATGATGCCTCGTTGATTTGGCATCTTTTGAGCATTGAGTCTGCAGAGGGAAATTCCCAGACAAATGCGTATTGCCCCTGGGAGGGCAAAGCCTTTCCTTGGCACTCACAGCTTTTGTTTTCCTCTTCCCTCCTTCCCTGCATCCTGATTTACAGAGGGCAGCGAGGAGGACTGGTCTCCAGGTGAAGGGCCAGGGCCAGCCTGGAGTGAGATGGACAAGATTGCTTTCACAAATGAGCCCCTCACCCCTGAATGGCTGGAGGGAGAGTCCAAGTTCTCAGTCACTGGCATCCAGGGCCCACCCTGCTTGGCCTGTTGCTTCTCTTCTGGCCTCACTGCTCACTGCTTTCTCCCTTCACTGGCCAGACTGGCTACTGGGATGCATTTGCCTGCTGCTCACCCAGATCAGCCATTCTCATGCACTCGACAACTGGCCTGTACACCCTAGGCTCCCTGTAGGCTGTGTCACATGAGCTCTGCAGCGGGGTTGTGTGTGATGGACATGCATCCCCATGCTGTGCCACTGCCTGGCGCTGGGGTCATGCCTGCCATACCAGACGCTGCTCAGAGCTTCTCATTCTTCCTTCCTTTGACCTTGACCCTGCCCTGATGACTGGAGAGATAGACCTGCTTGGGTCACACTGATCAGGAGTGGGTGTGCACAAATCATGAGCAGTGCAGGGAGAACGCCAGGAGCAGGACCACTCAGCCAGCTGGTTAGGGATGGGGCAGAGGTGGAAGCCACCAAGGCCACCTGCAGCCTTCCAGTTGTGGCATCAAGGGGGCCTGGAAGGAACAGACGCAGGGCTGTCTGGTGGTCCCTGGCCTCCAGTTGTTGGTGGAGGGCTCGGACAGATAGACAGAAGGAAAGAAGGAGACAGCTGGGCTGGTAGCTGTGCCCGTGCTGCCTGCGGCCCTAGTGTCTGAGACCATTTGCAAAGGCGTTTATGTGGCTTTGGTATGTTGTTGTTAACAAGGATGGGACTTCTGTGTTTTTAAGTAATGCTCTTTTTTTGCCGGGGGCGGGGTGGTTCCCTGGCTGGGAGTCGAGCCCAGGCTGTGGGGCTGAGAGCACTGAAAGCTAGCCACTATACCACCAGGGAACCCCAAGTAATGCTTTTTGAATATGCAATGCATTGACATAGTTCTAAAATGAAGCAATATAAAGTATACTTTGAGAAACCTTGCCCTTCTTCTCTGATCTCATCTGTCCCCTAATAGAGAACCCTAATTTTTAGTAGTTTGAATAGCCTCCCAGGGTTTCTTTATGTAAATAAAGCAAACACAAATTTATGTTATTATTTCTTCCTTTTATTAAATAAAAGACAGCATATTGTGTGCACTGTGAAACCCCTCGCTGTTTTACTCTTCAGTGTAGTGTAAAGATTGGTCCCCGTCAGTGTGTGGAGAGTCACCAGCACTCTCTCTTTGAGCTGCTAGTGTTAGGAAGTTGTTCCTTATTGTGGAGGAACAAAAGTTGTTCCTTTTGTTGTGTTGTGTTTGCATCCCATCCCTGGTACAGAGGCATTTGGGGATTATTCCTTAACATCCCTGCAAGGAGTAATCTTCCCGCTGCACCATTTCCCACGTGTGCAGGTGGTTCTGTAGGATGGCATCCCCCGGGGACACCGCGGTGGCAAAGGGCACACACAGGGGCTGCGCCATCCTGTACTGGCACCAGCAGGTGTGGGCGCCTGTTTCCCCACGGCCTCACCAATGGGAGCTACAGTCGGAAGTGTGCGTTTTCACCAGCCTGGCAGGTGTAAAAGCATCTCGATATAGTTTTAATTTGTATTTTTCTGAGGTGCGAGCTGCTCATGCTGTCTTACGTCTAAGGGCCATGTATACATTTCTGTGTACAGTTCTTTTGCCATTTTTCTCTTGAGTTATCGGTTGTTTATCTTTGAGTTTCTGTGAGCTCTTCATGTTTTTGGAAGATTAGTTCATTGTGTCATGAGTTGTAAACATTTTTTCAGGCTGGAAATTCTGATCTAGTCAGATTCTTTCAGTTACTTCCCCATTCCCCACCCCTCCCCGCAAACCCAGTCTCCTGTGTTTAAGGATTCAGACTGTGGCCTTGGGACAGAATCTGGTCCTGGTTCCTGTTGCAAGAGACCATAACCTTGGCTTTCTTCCAGGATTTTAATTAAGTGAACTGGCTACAGACAGGTTTTCAGCGTGAACATATAAAAGTGTGGATGAGTTTGAGTCTGTGTTGGGATGGGTTGCACGAGACTGTGAAGACCACCAGCCCCTCACGTTAAAGCAGCCCAGCATGGCGAAGGCGCCTTTGTCCTTCAGGCGGCATATCCAAGGTGTGTGGTCAGCATAGTCGTTCGTGGACCCGGGCTGACCGAGGAGCCACCTTTTTTTCATTGTTGTTAACAACTTTATTAATGTATCATTTAAGCACCATGCAATAAATTTCACTCTTTTGAAATACACAGTTTAACAGCTTTTAGTGTATTTAGAGTTGTGCACGTATCAGCCTAATCTTATTTTAGAACATTTTGTCACCTCAGAAAGACACCTTATACCTGTTAAGCAGTCACTCCCCTCTACCCCCAGCCCCTGGTAAGGTCAGTTACTTTCTAGCCCTGTGGGTGTGCCTGTTCTGGACATTTTATATAAACGGAATCATACAGCATGGGGCCTTTTTGTGTCCGACTTCTTTCCCTCAGCGTAATGTGTTTCAGGGTTCACCCATGTTGTAGTGTGTGTTCGTACTTTATTCCTTTTTAAGGCTGCACATGTTCCATTGCATGGATACACCACATTTTATTTACCCATTCATCTGTTGATGGACAAACTTATTTCTACTTTTTGGCTGTTGTAAGTAACCCTGCTGCGAACATAGGTGCACAGGTTTGTGTGTAGACCTGTGTCCTTTCTCGTGGGTTGATAAGGAGGCTTTTCCATCATCACCACCACGTTGGGAAGGGAATGTAGAGAATTGCACATTTGCTTTTAAAACATTTGACAGGAAGTGACACACATTACTTCTGTCCCGTTTTTACTGGCCAATGTCATGGCTGAGTTCAGAGGGATGGAAATAGTTTGTCATAGGCTCAGAAGGAGGCAAACTGGAAATATTTCGTGACTAGAAGTAATGACTCCACAGGAGATGAGAGATGGACATTCCTGGGACCCGGGAGAATGCTTCTGTATGGCTAGACCACTGAAAAGTTCATTAATAAGTGGGAATTCCAGGGGAGAAATGACCTGGAACTGCTGGGGCGACCTTGAGAGCTGGTTGGTAGAAAGATCTGGAGTCTGTCAGGGAGCAGCTTGGAAGTGTGTGTTGATACTGGAGAGGAAAGGGGCAGTCCCATGGAAGTGATGTTAAGCTGATGAGCCTGGGCTCATCGTGTTGTGGCTCAGGAGAGGGAACCTAGATCTCCCCCAGCTCTGCGATTTGCTTTGTGTTACTCTCTCTCTTCTCACCTGTTCAGTGCCTCCCTTGCAGAACTGTAGCACACAGTGGGCACTGAGTAAATGACAGTTGTCACCTTGGTGGACGTGACTACCAGCAGCCGAGCTTGTGGTCACTGAGTGAACAGGTCTGGTCTTCCCCAGGCCTTTGCTTCACATTTTCCTTGTGAAGCACAAATGTGCTGAGGGACCTCTGTTCTCATGGCCTGGTCTCCCTGGGATAGCTGACAAGGACGAGGTTGGTGGCATTGCCGTGCTGGCGAACATTCTCAGGCAGATAAATAGTTGTCAGCTGCGGGCACAATGAGTTTCTAAACTGGAGTGTTTTCTGGGGGGTGACACTGAGCAGATGTGCATACATGCTTTGTCCTCCATGCTGGGGACGCAGCCCTTTATTATTATGTTTCTAAACAAAGCAGGACAATGGCAGTGTAAACATTATTTGAACAAAAGCATTTGGCTATTGGAGATAAAACCAAAAGGCAAATAACAACTTTTATTTCTTTTTGGTTTCTGTGTTTTGCCATTTGGCGGCACTCTAATCTCTCTCTTTTTAAAAAAAATGGTGAAAGGGTAGTTTATGAGTAGTGAAGAGTACACTCCAAAGAAGTAGGAGTGGGCCCGGGGCGGGGGGCTCAAGGGCCCCCATTCTAATCTCTTAAGAATTAAAAAATTATATGGTACTCAAACTGCCGTTTGCTTCTGCTGGTGGAATTTGGTGTGACCTCGACTCAGAAGTCCCTTTCCCCTATCGGCTTGCTCCCATTTGCTTTTCTCTTGGAGGGAGTGGTGAGGGTCCAGCGGGGCCTGAGGAGACAGTCTGAAGCGTGCGGGTGAACGTGGACCCTGGGGTAGAAGTGAAGGTTTCCCTCTAGTTCACCAGCTTCTTCATGCCCATCACCTTGGTGCCTGGCCTGCCGTCGTTCCCATTTCCCAGGGGAGGAGACGGAGGTTCACCCAGGCTACTCAACGGTGGTAGGGAGAGCAGCCGTCTTTCCACTTGGCCTAGTTGTTATTTTTCAACAGTATCGCCAGGCTGTGTTTTCTATTCCATGCAAGCACTTGTGGGTCCTTGATTTGGAAGTTTGGGGAGGGAATGGAGAAGAACAGAGAGATAGGAGTGTGGGGCTCTAGCAGGTTCCCTGTGAGGCATTCATTCCCGTGGCAGATGTGTGCCAGGCACTGTGCCAGGCCCTGTGAGGCGGGCAGCGGTGCAGACACAGTTGGGGCCTCTGTCCCCACAAGCCTGCAGTTCAGGGGCCATGGGAGGAAGGAGGTGGGGGGGGGCCGGAAGCCCCAGCGGGCAGCAGGTGGTGGCCCCTCCAGCCGAGGGTCCTTGGAGGAAAAGGAAGGGAAGGAGGACAAGTGGGGGGTTGGTGTGTCCCTGAAGTGTGGGTCCTGATGCAGCAGCCCTGGGGGTTTCCAGGGGCCTCCCCTGCAGGGTTTCTATGCCTTCCGTTCTGCTGGTGTCGTGAGAAGGCATAGCTCTCCCGGCTGCCCCCACCCCTGGTGCCTGAAAGCACCTTCTTGACACATCCCTGGATGCTTCTCTGTCGCTGTGATGAACATCACTCCCTGAAACCTCTCCATGCTCCCCTCCCCTGCCTGGAATGTGTCTCCCCACCCCTCCTGGCCCTTCCTGGACTTCAGCAATGGCCACTCCTCCTTCCGGTGTGTGTCCTTGCCCGTTCTCACTGTGCTGGGTCCTCTCACCTTCTCCTCCCAGAGGAACTTGCCGGGCCCAGCAGCACAGCCCTGGGTGCCGACTGCCACTTGGCTGTCCCTGTTCTCCATGCCTGTCTCCAGCCACATTTGTCTGCAATCCCCTTTTCTTCTCCTGGAACCTGCACAGCCTCTGTTCTGGGTGCCCCTGACCTCCTGGCCATTCCCCCCAACCCCACCCCACACGCTGATGTCAGGTCGTCAGGTGCTGGTTCTCTTGCCCTATGTTTGTGTCTGTCCCTTGCTGCCCCCAGAGGCAGGCCTCAGTCTCCTCTCATTGCCTCTGTTCAGGGCTCCTCATGGTCTTCCTGTCTCCATTGTCCCCCCCATTCCCACAGTCCTCTCGCCCTCCTGCCACTTGGTTGGGATTTCAGAATGGCCATCCCGACAGCGTCTCTCCTGTGCTCCTGAACAGAACAGAAACCCACTGCAGGTGCTCACAGTCTGCATTCGTCCCTAACGTAATTCCAAGTGGTACACAGTTACATGTTACTCATTTTACTGGTTCTTTATCTTAAAATTGCCACAGTACTTTGGCAGGTCCTCAAAAAGCTAAAGCTAGAGTTATCACATGACCCAGCAATTCCAGTCCTCAGTATGTACTTGGGAGAGCTGAAAACATATGTCCACGCGCAAACTTACACGAGTGTTCACAGCAGCATTATTCATCATAGCCCACCACAGTGAAAGCAGTCCAGATGTTCTCCACCTGATAAATGGATAAAAAACTGTGCAATAGTCATACAATGGAAAATTATTCAGCCATAATAAGGAAAGTACTGATAACATAATGTGGACCTTTAACATATGCTAAGTGAAATAAGCCAGATACAAGAAGCCACATATTGTATGATTTCATGTATATGAAATGTCCAGAAGAGGCAGATCCATAGAGACAGTAGATTTGTGGTTACTAGGGGCCTGGGGAAAGGGGTATGGAGAGTGACTGCTGACAGATACAGGGTTTCTTCTTGGGGTGATGAAAATGTTCTGGAATTAGACAGTGCTGATGGTTGTATAACATCATGAATGTACCAAATTGTAAGTGTGAATTGTATACTTTAAAATGTTGAATTTTGTGCTGTGTAAATTATATCTCAATAAAAATAAACAAAACGATACCCCTTACCCCCAATGCCAGGGCAAATAACAGTGCTACCTACAGTAAGAATTTAATGAGAGATAGTGCCTGGCACGTGGCAAATCTAAGTGTAGCCATTATTACTATTTGGAGCACGTGGGAGAAATCTTGAAGGTGAATAACCACAGTTGGAAGTTTAAATCTTTTTGTGTGCTGAGTAAGTCCCTTACTGTGCAGCCATAGCCAGACTACTCCTGTCCCTAAAGATACTCCCACACTCCTTGTGTCTCTAGGCTCTGCCTGAGTGGCCCTCCGCTTCTGTATGGCTTACCCCTCTCATTCTTCAGTGTACCTCAGATACACTTGACACCCCACTGCTGCAATGTTCTGGGGAGCTGCCAGGAGCTCCCAGTTTGGAATCTGCTTTTGCCTTCCTGCGTGGGGTTGTTGTACACCCAAGTCCATGCTGGACACCCCATGTTGTGCTTCCCTAAAACCCTGGGCCCATGGCATCATTCTTTACACATGAGTGTCGCATCTACCGTCAGCTAAACCATTAACAACATGTCCTTGTGCTGTAATGATAAAACGATATCATAAAACAGGATGGAAAAACATTTTTAAAATATCATGCAAAAAACATTTGTGTGCTCTGCGAAGCACATAGTCTAGAGCAGCGGTTCTCAACCTGTGGGTTGCGACCCCTTTGGGGGTCAAATTACCCTTTCACAGAGATCGCCTAAGACCATCAGAAATCACATATCAGATATTTACATCACGATTCATAACAGTAGCAACATTACAGTTATGAAGTAGCAACGGAAATAATTTTATGGGGGTCCCCACACCATGGGGAACTGTATTAAAGGGTCGCGGCACTAGGAAGGTTGAGAACCACTGCTCTAGAAAAACTTGGGGCATGTGTCCCAGGAGACACCCATTTATATACTAGCACGCTTCACGACAGCAGACATTTGAAAATAGTTCAGATGTCCACTGGCAGGAGAATGAGTGGGAGAATGGTTAAATGTGAACGTGGTCAAATATTACACAGCCATGAAAATGGATGAAGCACAGCGTAGGAACATGGGTGCATCTCAGAAACGGAGTGACAGAAGCAAGTTGCAGAAGCCCACATACAGTTTAGTTTTAGAACACTTTCATAACGTTACGGCATTTTCCTTTCTAAGAAGCAGGGGACCAAAGAACCCAGAACCTGAATAGTTTTCCTGAGGATTCCCCAGTGGGCATGGTAGTGGTGCTCTAGGCCTAGAAGGGGCTGTGGGGTCACAGGCACTCTTATTTGTGCCTCACATGTGTGGTTTGCACTTAGATTCTTTTATATATGCTCAATACTACATGATGAAAATCTGTCAGAAAACAGAGGAGCAGCAGGACACGGGGCAGGCTCATGCCTTTTCTGGGGCAGAGCCTGACGTATGAATTAAGGAGTGTCTCCTCCCATGTAGCCAGTCAGTGTCACAGAGTAAACAAAACACTGGGACCGCCTCCAGCACAAGAGGAAGGAGGCAGATCGTATTTTTATTCTGTACCAAAAAAGGAGCTTCACCTTTCAGCATTGAGACCCATTTTGTTTTGTTTTGTTTTGTTTTTTCCTGAGCTGTACTTCAGATGATGACAGCCACTTCTACGGAATGCGGGCTTGTTGGGTTGTGAAAGTTGATATGGCTGATTTCGTGGATGGTTCTGTCCACAGAGACCTCATTGCTTAAGGATGTGGGTTCTAAAGAGCAAATTTTAAAAAATAGTTCTGGAGCCTCTGTGGTATTCCAGACTCTTCCCGCGCTCATTGATTCCACTGTGTTTTCAGTCTGTGGAATCTTACATCTTTTGAGGCGAAGCTTTCTTTGAAGAGCATTGAAGCCTCTTTCCTTCGGTTGGCCTTGCTGGGCCTGGGGCAGCACTGACTCCCTCCAGGCCTGTGTCCGCGCAATGGGCGTCCTTAGGCCCCTTCAGCTCCAGCGCCTTTGCCCCTGCTCGCTGGCCTTGGTGACCTGCTGAAAGGAAAGAATATCCTGTGGCAGCCGAATGAGGCAGGAGAAGGAACACAGTTGCTTCTCTGCCACCCTCTGGCCCCTTAAACATCTGGACGAGGCCTGCAGATTCAGTGAGGAAGAGGTCATTGTTCTGATGACTCTGAGCCCTGGTTTGTCTGAGGCCAGCTGGAATAAGAAATAGTGATTAGAAGGATGGGATCAGAAACCAGCGGCCTGGGGTCGGGTACTGGTCCTGTCCCCTTTCTGCCACTAAAGCTGGGCCCCGTTCCTTACCCCCTCTGTGCCTCAGCTTCCCCGTCTGTGAAATGAGGGTGATGATAACCCCCCGTGGGACTGGAAAGAAGGTTCAATGTGCAGACCCCTGTGAAGTTCTCGGACACACCTGCGCGGTATCAGGCTCAGTGCTGGGCAGCTTTGCGTTCGAGCCTTTTCTGTCTTCTGTGACTCTTCCGACTCTGACCTGTTAGAGCTACTGGTACCAGAGAGTTAGCACATGGGAGACTTGTGCCGGGACTGCCTGCCGTACAGGAAAGAGCTGGCCGTGGGGCCCATGGGTAGCAGGTATATGCATGCTTGCATGATGCCAGCTGCCGAACGAGGGGGCGGTTTCCACCCTGCACGTTTCTCAGGGACGCTGCTATGGGTTTTCATCTCCTGCCTGGAAAATTCTCCGAGTCGTCCTAGGGACCTGCTGAGAAGATATCCTTCTAGACATACTCACCTTGGTGGGCCAGGTAGTGAAGTGGACATTTGGACTCCTGTTACTTGCTGGTCCCTCTCTGTGCGCCTCTTCACAGCACCCTGAGCAGCAGGTGCCATCACCTCCATTGGACTGGTGTAGAGATGGAGGCTCAGAAATGCTCACTGACTTACCTCAGCTCACCCAGCTGGGAAGAGGGACCGTAGACCTCTGTGGTCAGAAGAGCCCCAAGTGCTGCCCAGGGCTGGCTGGCTTTGCTTCCAGCTCAGGTGTTCAGGGCATCCAGGGGCCTCTGCCCTGTGGTATGTGTGTGACCCTGTGTGCAGCCCTGTGGGGCTCAGGTTCTGGTGGCTGCTCATTCGTGTGGGGAGTGTTTATTAAGGAACAGGTGGGGACAGTCCCTGTCCTCAGACAGCTTTTTGTCAGGCGGACAGTCAGTAAGTGGAGCTCAGCAGCTGTTTTTAACTCAAGTAATAGAAACCAAAAAGGGACAGGAGCTCGGAGACCAGCCTGAGGATGTCAGCTCTGGTGGCCTCTGAGGGCACAGGACCGAGGGTAATTTTGTTATTTCCTTATTTTGGCCTTTGTGTTCATTCACTCCACAGATATTTGTTGAGCGCCCATTGTGTGCCAGGCTCTGTTCTGGGCACGGAGAGGACAGTGGTGAGGATAGCAGGGCCAGCTCTTAACAGCGGGCCTGGGGGTCACCGGGGATAAACCCACAGGGGCATAAAAACAAGAAAGTGTCCAACAGAGATGGGCTTTGCTTACAGTAGAACTGGTGAGTTGATAGAGCAACTATGGTTCTGAGCAGGCGCCGTTTAACCTGAGGTCTGAATGACAGGGATAGCACGTCTAGTGACAGGCACAGGGAACAGGGAAGGGCGGCAAGCTGAGCATGAGCCGGAACCATGTGCTGCTTCTCTGAAGTGACTGTGAGTGGACTGTTCAGTGATAAGGAAGGGACTGGAAGAGAGCACAGCACATTGGTGGCACATAGAGTTAACTTTCAATTCTCGTCCTTCCCAAGGGCACCCCAGATTCAGGATAGTTTGGCTTATCCTTTGACCTTTGACTGTGGTTGGTGGCTTGCCTTCTGGTCTTGGGCTCTGGCTCACCACACTGCTGCTTGGGGTCGGGTGGGGTGGGGGAGCCAGGGCTGCCCTGTGGAGATTAGGGACATCCGCTGTCACCACCTGTGGAAGTAACTTCCTTCCCGCCCACAGAAATTCACCTCCTTCCTCCAGGGTTGCCGTGTGGGATCAGACCTGAGCTCTCAGATTTCTGGGTTGAAGGCAGAGATGAACCAATGGCTGGTTCTCCTGGCTTTGGTTTATGTTCACACATCATGCCAGTGCCTGCTCCTTGCCTGTAGGACCCTTCTGGAAGCACCTGAGTTCCTTTAGTCAAGTGTTGGGTCACAGCCGGGCGAGCAGCCAAGCCTGGGGTCCTGGCTGTGGGGAGCCCCCGTTCACCCTCCCTTTGCTCCCATACATTTGCCGGCTGGCTACTCAGGAGATGGGGACAGCCCAGCTCTCAGCGCCACCACAGCCACCAGCCAGGTCTAAATTAAGCATGAAAGCGTGGGAATTCTAAACTTTCCCACGCGGCTCTGCATTTTTTTCCAATGTGTCATGCGGGAAAATCGTACTGATCCATTGCAACCTATAGCTGGGCCTGCCACTGGGGTGGCGTGTGAAGCCATCAGATGCCCCGTTCTGTGGTTCCCTTTCCTGGGTGGCACTGCCACCTGTCATTAGTGGGTATTTCTAGTATCCAAGCCACAGCATGCTAGAAAAGGAGACTCGAGCCCGGGGATCGCACACGGCCCGCTGTCCTTGAAGGCAGGAAGGGCTCTGAGGGCTGCTCTTCACGCTCCCGAAGGCCGAGGGGAGCGCTCCTGTCTGCCCACCACAGAGCCCCTTGGACCCCTGGAAAAACCCACGGCTGCACTTGTGGCTCTAACTCCACGATGGCTGAGGCTGGCTGGAAGTTTGGGTTCTCCCTGACACCCCGGGGATGGCAGGGAATTGAGCTATTTGTCAGAAAGAAGGGCTTGGGAATTAAGGGTCTGCGGAGAGTGACTGGTCTACCCCGTCATGCGAAGTGGAGAGCCTGGTACCGTGAGCGGTCACAGCTCTGCACTTAGGTCCCTGGTTTCCCGTCCCCTCATTCTGTGTTCTGTGCCACCCCACACAGTTTGCTTTGGGGTGTGATTTTTTTAAGAACGCTGTCCACGGTTGGTCATTTGCAAAACTATTTTGAGGAGTAGAGAGATTGGGGGGCATTAAGAACCCTCCTTTCCTTTATGGCTGACTGTGCACCCATGGCCCAGTCATCAGGGCGCGTGGCCCTTGACCCTGTAAGGGAGGCACAGCTTGTCACAGCCCTGTTTTCTAGACCAGAGGAGGGAGGCTGATGGCCAGGGTGCAGCCGAAATGGCCAGAACTGGGAAATCTGACCCCGCTGCTGGTTTCACATGGTTTTTAAAATGACTGCATTTCGACACCTGTGTCTCTGCACCCAGAGACCACATGGTCAGAGTGCATTGGTCAGGAAAACTGAAATTCCTGTGTGTGCGTAATAGCTGCTTTTAGAAAAATGAAGAACATTTAGAAAAATGACGTCATAGGAGGCTGCCTGGCAGCTAAGTCGAGCGCTTCTGTGCTTGTTCCTGTGACTGTCAAGTTCTGGGGGAAGCCGCCCAGCTGGCTCCTGGTGGGGAGACCTGCCTTGTGTGAGGGGTGGTGCTTCCCTCCTGTCTCCACTTGACCCTGGATGAACTGACACCCTCAGGGACTCTGCCACCCCGAGAAGGGAGGGAGGAGAGTGCACAGGCAGTTTAACTTGACCTGCTTTATCATGTACAAGTCAAGTCTAAAATGTTTGTTTTCCCCTGGAATTCTTTCAGGATCTGAGTGCAAAAAAATTTTAAGCCTGCTTTTTAGATGGTGGTAGAAAATTTGATTCTTGACCCAACAAGAAGTCAGTGGAATTTAGATGCCCACATTTAATTAATGAAGAGGACCTTTTTTTTTTTTTTCCCCCCTGAATCTCTCTGTGTCTCTGGTGTGTGTAAAATAAAGTTGTTGTTGTTTTTTTTCTTTCCGTTCTTCCTGTCTGCATGAGTAGCTGTGGGCTCTAAGTCACTGCACTCCTGGCTGATGCAGTCATAATAGTCCTTTCTCTCTGGGCTGAAACGGTCACTGTAGAGAAGAATGTGGCACTGTCCATATTGTCCTCACTGGGTTGTTGTCTTCTAGAGAGCCGGCTCAGCTTGGTCATGTGAACTCTGGTCTCAGGCACCCCTGGCCTGACCGCCCTGTGATGGGTGTAGCACCCTTTCCCCCGGAGGGAGGTGCGGTGTCTCCTCACTCGTGGACTCTCGCACAGGGAGACTAAAGCTGATGGATCAACGCTCCCAGAGGTTTTTACACACTTAGTGTTTGTATGTGTCACACAGTAACATGTGGAACCCGCTTCAGTGTGCCTGCAGGTCACCAGGGGAGCTCGGTCGGAGTGTGGTGTTCCCTCAGTGCCACTCCCAGTAGCACTGTGGGTCTGGAGTATAAAACAGTGTCCCTCGTAGACTCTGGTATGTGCAGTCGGGGCCACACTTGTGCGATGCTGCAGGAAGAGGGTTATACCCTCTGCCCACAGCGGTCCCCATCATCCGCCTAGAGAAGAAAGAAGTGCCTGTGAAGTCACAGGAGACTGCCAGACATAGATGGTTAGAGCTGCCATCTGGGGTGAAGATTTTCAGTTCAGTTCACTCAGTCATATTTATTGATTATGACAGGATTGTCACAGTTCATATTGATTGACCTGTTACTGTTAGGTTTTGGGGGGAGGGAGACGTGATTATTCCCTTGTCGCTGGTCTTGAGCCTGATCCCTGAAAAGCCATGGTCAAAATCTCCTTAGAGATGTGATGCAGACCCTGACAGACAGGGTGACTACCTTCGCAGCACGCGGGCAGCCATGTGCCTTGGCATCACAGATGCACATGGACATGTGGGCTTTGCCCAGGGACCTGTTTGTGCTACTCAGAACCAGGAAAACTGCTTCTCTTTCTCATAACGGGAGCTCTGGATTTGGAAGGAATTTCCCCACCCAGCTCTGTAAGCCCTTGGAGCATAAACTTGTGGAATTCTTCTTGCCTCCAAGAGCCTCACTCTAGCCTTGGAATTTTTTGTTTGTTTCTTTAGTTTTGTTCTGTTTGCGGTTTTATTCATTCTATTTTCAATCTCCACTGTCTTTGGAATTCTTGTCGTGTTTTCATATATATCAGAATTTTCTTCCTCAGCTTGTCCCCTGCAAATGTCACCACATCCCGCTGTTACTTGATGATCACTGTCATAAGCCACTCTCAAAGAAGAGCCATGACCCCAGACTTTGAAGGTGCCTGCATTTGGAGGAGTGACCAGCCTCCCTGGGAGCAGGCAGCTCCTCCAGCATCCCTGGACCCCAGGTCAGGTGTGACTGAGAGCTCAGCTCTGTCCTGGCACTTGTACTTGAGGCTCTGGGGGGCCCATGTGCTCTGTGTTTGGTGTTTGGCTGTTGCTGACTTTCCTCCTCTTGGGGTGCTTTGAAGATGGTCACCCTGTCCGTCAGGGTCTGCACCAAATCTGTAAG
Source organism: Lyroderma lyra (assembly GCA_004026885.1). Taxonomy (NCBI): domain Eukaryota; kingdom Metazoa; phylum Chordata; class Mammalia; order Chiroptera; family Megadermatidae; genus Lyroderma; species Lyroderma lyra. Next base: position 58,996 of record PVJL010002530.1, on the reverse strand, counting down.
GAGATTCTGGCTGTGGCTTTTCAGGGATTAGGAATCAAACTAGTGATGAGGAGATAATTGTCTCTCCCTCCCCTCAAAATCTAGCAGGGCTCACTGTTGCAAATGACAAAAGCACTGCTGAAGGTTACAGATGACCGCGCTGGTTGTGCAATGGAGAAGTTCCAGGGGTCGATTACTTCAGGCCCAGGTACACCCAGAGGGTCACAGGATGTTGTGTCTTGCTCCCCCTTCTCATGGCTCCTTGACTGCCTCTGCATTGGCTTCACATTTAGGTAAACCAGGGCCCTGGAGAGGCTCCCAGCAGCTTTGCAACACTGCTGGTGTCCCAGCAGTTTCAAGGCCCAGCCACAGAGGTCTCCAGGTGGCCTGTCTCAATTATCACCCTGCCCTTGATCTGGCCACTGTGACTGGAGGCCTGTTTGCTCTGTGTGACCGGGCCTGGGCTGCCTGTTCCTCAGGAAAGACCAAGGCCTTTCCAGGACAAGGAGACAGGGAGGTTGCACAGGAAGAAACAGCAGGTTCCATTTCCAGGAAATAAACTTTGGCTTCAAGAACCTTCCCTGGGAACTGACTGTAGAAAAGTCCCCTTCCGCACTGCATGGACCGTGGCTTTTGACTTGGAGTCTCTCTCACAAGTCTCCGAGGCCTTTGGGAGGGCTGACGGAGGTGCGGATTGCCCAGACCAGCTGGTGTGTTCGGTGTCCTTGCTGGTGGTTGGATTTTAGCAGCTCAGTGTGGTTACCAGTGGTCATCTCGTGTGCATCGGAAACCCTGATTCTTAACACAATGAATTATTGATGAACACAGTTTCAGAACAGGCTTTTCAGAGCTGGGGCTGGAAGGGGGGCATGTGGGGGTATTCTGGGGAAATCAGTAGATGTCCACAGGTTCCTGTTGCAGCTCTTTGGGAGGTGAAAGATGTGTTTGCCTTGAATAGTGAATCCCAACTTGAAGTCATATTGCTGTCTCCATTCAAAAATATTTAAAGCTGTAACAGAATTGTACAGGCTCCCAGGCTTCATTTACCACTTAACAGAAGTTGAGTTCTAAAGGCAGTTCTAGTTACTGATACTCTAATGGCATTTGTCCCTTCGGTTATCAGTATGTTTTATGAAAATGAATCCTCCCATTTTTTTGTTTGTTTGTTTTGGTTTATACTTTAACAAAGTTTATTTTCCTTTCTTGTTTTTAACAATGTTCCCCTGCCCTGTGTCCTCCCCACATCTGGCCTGAAGGTCCTTAATATATGATTAGATGCTGTGAACTGACCACATTTCCCCAAGCTTGAGTGAAGAGCTTAGAAGGTAACAAATGATCCTGTTTTAGTTGCTTTTGTATGTACATTAGTTCAGGCTCAGCAAGCTGGAAACAGAACAAAACTGGCAAATCTAGAAGGAAAGTTTGGAAAGTGGAGCATGCAAGCAGTTCAAAAGACAGGACAAAACAATAGTTAGGTTCTAGAAATGACTCCAGATGTGCACTTGAGAAGGGTGTGTGGTCAGGGCTGGCTTTGGTGGTGGTGGTGGTGGGGTGACGCCTGGCAGAGTGTAAATGTTCACCGCCCAGTAGTGAGTGAGTTTTAAAAAGGGAAACTGAGGTCTGAGGTCCACGGGGATAAGTGTGACAGCCACAGAGGTCCACATTGGAGGAGCCAGAGAGAGCTGCGTGGCCCGGCTGGCCCTGCTGTGGGCTGCAGCCCACTCACTTGTCACCGGTTCTGTCATGACTGGAACCGGAAGTTTTGATCTGCAGAGTCTTGCATGAGGCACATAACCCAGGTGGCCTTGAAGATAGTTTTTTGGAGGTGCCTTTGATGTACCTTCTCCTGTCAGGACGTTCTCATCTCCAGATTTCACCCTTCTTACTTTGTGTTGCTCCTGAAAGCCGCTGCTTTTGTAGCTGTAAGAAGATGGCAGGCAGCCATTCAAATTGCAGTTTATGTGCTGCTTCGGACTATAACAAATATTTTATGAGCTTTTTTCTTTTTCTTGAAGCCTGACTTTCTACCTGACCTGTGAACAGATGACTGCAGGTTGGGCCTGGTAGAGGAAGCTCCTGCCTGGTCTGGAGTCCCTGTTCCTAAGTTGTTTGGGGTTCCTCTCCCAGCCTGTGTCTGGGAGGGTGGAGACACCCTGACCCTCACTTACAGGCATTGCTGTCCTTCCTTTGATGTCAGAGCCCTGGGAATGCTCTGGGGGTGCCCTGGCCTCATGGGAGGGCACCAGGTCCAGCTCTTCTGGTCACACACACACACACACACACACACACACACAGTGTGGCAGAACTAGAGGTGGGCAACAGAGCCCAGTATGTTACTTCTCCCTGAGGAAGTTGTGATTTTTTTCTCATTATATTTTAAACTCTTCGAGGTCTTTTTACCAGGACTGTTTGCTTTCATGCTTAACTGAGTTGCTCCCTGACCTGGAGAAAGGCCCAGGGTCTCTTTAGGGGTGATCCCAGCTTTGCTTGCCTCTCTGAGAAGTGGCATAGCCATGCCTGCTGTCCCCCAAATGCAGTGACAAAAGGAAGTGCCCGGTGGCCCTGTGCATTGAATACATCAGAATGTAACTCCTGGTTTTGATGAGTGTTTGCACTTGAAGCTGGGAGATGCTCATTAAAAATCAAAGTGCTCTTGTTTCCTTTTCGAGGCCCATCCCATCTCTGCCAGCAGCAAATGCTGCTGTGAATGAGAAACCCAATTAAATCGGATGTGCAGGTCACCATGAACGTCTTTATCCCTAGTCCTGGCAGTCTATAGAGGGTTCACGCAAGCCGGCCAGACAGTAAGAGGCAGAGTGTGACTGCTCTCAGCCGGAGCCCATTCGGTGGGGGCAGAGTTCTTGTCACTTTGCAAAGTGGGGAGCAGGCCTCTTGGGCCAGAGCAGATGTGTCCATTGTTACCAAGAGGAAATGCTAGGAGCTGTCTCTCTCTCACTTGTATGACAACATGTGATGAGTGATCCCTGATTGCATCTCCTGTGGCTTCCCCCTCCTGACACCTTTTGCTGACTTACTCTTGTGATGTGCCCATTGCTGCTCTGCGGCTGGAATGACGCTGAGGGCCATGCATTGGTTCTCTGGCAGCAGCAGCTGCGCAGAGGGTAAGGGCCAGTGCAGTGGAAGGGAGCAGGGCTCTAGCCAGTGACCCCAGTCAGCTCTAGGTCTCAGGATCCTATGTCCCTAGGGAAGAATAACCTCTACCCAGAAGGTCCTCAAGAGCATGAATGGAGCGGCCTAGCAGGTGGCAGTTGCGGGTAGGGCAGTAGGTGAGCTGGGAACTTGTGTTCAGACCCCAGGAGGCTGCTCTGTCTTTGCATTCTGAGGTCTTCTGGGCCTGTTTCCTTATTGTCTAGAGGAGGAATAACCTACTCTGCCACTGCCCTCCCCTCCCCTGGGGCTCCTCGGCTTTGAAGACCATCCCAAGAGTGATTTCAGGCACTTTCCGCCTTCCAGGCCCCAGCAGCATCTGTGTTGGGTGTTCTGGTTTTGCATCATCCAATCCTGGTGCTCATCTCTGTCCCCCACCAGACTGGTCTTTCTGAGGAAGAGGCAGCATTTTTAATCTATTTCATAAATTTATTCATCAGGGTCTACATCCATGTCAGTCTGTGTGGGTGCTGGGTGCTCACTGGAAAGAAGGCTAAGGAGTGTCCCCATATCTGGGGACTGGAGCCCCGCTGTTGGGGCCATGGTCCTCACTCTGGCTGGCAGGTGTTTTTCTTCTGGAGAGGGGATGATGCATTTGGGCCCAGGACTGAGGGTACTGGGTAACGCCCAACCCTGAGCCTCAGTTTTACCCCCGGGAAGCGAGGGGGTCGGGCAGGAACCAGGTTGTTTCTGAGGTGTGTCATGTGGCTTGGGCCAGACGCTGGAGACGGGAGATGGGAGACTGGAGACCGGAGACATTTGAAATCCCTGTTGGCGGGCCTGGCCTGAGCCCTAGAAGGGGAATCGGAACCTTTGTAAAAAGTCAGGAGAAAGTGGCGCTCACGGAGAAGTCCCTGGGCAGTTAGAAGCAGGGCGGACCAAAGCCACGTATTAAGTGGTTTTAGAGGTGTTGATAGGCAATCTGGGTTAAGATTCACCTGAAATGAGAGGTTTCCTTGCTCCCAGAGATAATTTAAAATCCGTCGGGACCAGCTTCCCCTCATGTTATGATTCTTCCATAGCTGTCTTTTGCCATGCAGCGAAAACACAACCCGTAGAAGAGCTGTGCCAGTGGAAGCATTCTGAAAATAGAACAAAAATAGAAAATAGTCATAATGTTTACTTCTTTTTTTCCAAAGCTTAAACTTGAGTTGAAATTGACTCCATGTTAACCTGTGATATTGATCTTACCTTAGTTTTTTAAAAAAGATGGTCTCTGTCTCATCTCAAGAGACTGGAGTGTGTCCCACTCACTGCCCCCGACGTGCCTGCTGTTTACAAAGATGGCTGAGCCAGACCCCCGCCCCCTGCCCCGGGGGCCCACGGCACAGCGAGTGTTTCTGTCTCTCCAGGTCATGGCTCCCAACCTCTCAGACCTGAGGCTCCAGCGGAGGAAATGACCGTCGGGGACCTTGCTCCAGACCTGAACCTTCGCAGGGCGCAGACCTGCCCAGGGCAGGACACTTTCTCTCTCTGAAGGGCTGTACGTTTGCAACACAGAAAACAAAGATGACAACTTCATCGATCAGAAGGCAGATGAAGAACATCGTGAACAATTACTCAGAGGCTGAGATCAAAGTCCGGGAAGCCACGTCCAACGACCCGTGGGGCCCATCCAGCTCCCTGATGACCGAGATTGCGGACCTGACCTACAACGTGGTGGCCTTCTCGGAGATCATGAGCATGGTGTGGAAGCGGCTCAACGACCACGGCAAGAACTGGCGGCACGTGTACAAGGCGCTGACGCTGCTGGACTACCTCATCAAGACGGGCTCCGAGCGGGTGGCCCAGCAGTGCCGCGAGAACATCTTTGCCATCCAGACCCTCAAGGATTTCCAGTACATTGACCGCGATGGCAAGGACCAGGGCATCAATGTGCGCGAGAAGTCAAAGCAGCTGGTGACCCTACTCAAGGACGAGGAGCGGCTGAAGGCGGAGAGGGTACAGGCCCTCAAAACCAAAGAGCGCATGGCCCAGGTCGCCACCGGTGTGGGCAGCAACCAGATCACCTTCGGCCGCGGCTCCAGCCAGCCCAACCTGTCCACCAGCTACTCCGAGCAGGAGTATGGCAAGGCTGGGGGCTCGCCAGCCTCCTACCATGGCTGTGAGTAGTGGGCGTGCTCCTCGCCCCTTGCCAGCGCACGTGGGCAGCAGGTAGGGTGGGTGCCTGGGGGCTGGGTGATGTCCTGCATCTGTCCTTCGTTCTCAGCTTCTGGCAGCCCACATACTTGTGCCCTTGGTCCGCATCAGGTTACTGCAACAGCGGAGCGTTCTGCCCCTCGGCTGCCCAGCTCGGCAGCCTTGAGGCCCTCTACTACTCGGCAGTCTGATTCTGTACATCTGGGCCTGTGGGGACGGGCAGGCACAGAGACCAGGCTCTCCTGCATTTCCCTGGGGAGGGCTAGAGGGAAGGGCTTGGCTGGCCACGTGGACGGTGGGGACTTGACTCTACTTGGTGGCTCTTTTGGACAATGTTGTTTCTTTAGTCTCATGTCAGGTATTTCTCTCACAACTGGGCTGAGGTCTCCTGACTGCTCAGTGTGTCTCCTGCTTTGGCATGATAGGGCGTGAGCCAGTGCATCTCTGTGTCATGTTGAGAGGGAGGAGGCAGGTCCCTGCAGGTGTCTGTATGGGCAGGGACTCCTGTCCCTCCTGGGACACGAGTTTCAAGGACCTTGTTGCGTGTCTGGGTCTTCTCAAGGAGGGCCACTCCTTTTCCTTGTGCATGTCGGGGCTCTGCCCAGCGTCCAGAGGAGATTCAGGGAATCGAAGTTAAGCTCAAGGCTGGACGGGAGCTGGTCCTGGAGGCCATGCTGGCATCCTGGTGGCCCCAGAATGGTGCCCTCTGCTTTCACAGTGAGATGTTGACACAAGTGGCCCTGGTGGCCAGTGGCGTGGACTGGGCTGGGACAGGCAGAAGTCGTGTGTTCTGTCAGTAACAATATAAGAGCAGGTAGGTCCCCACACTCCTTTTTATGGAGTCAGTAACACCGTGTCAGCGTAACAGAAAACTTTTTTTTTTTTTTTTTTTTAAGAAAGTTGTCTGCAGTTTGACAAAGCCCTCCAACCCTCGCTGCGTCAGTGGTTCTGTCCCCAGGCCACTTCCTCACATTTCCCGCTTCGGCAGGTTTCCCTTTGACGTTGTATGTGGTACCGGCACCAGCGGTGTTGTGAGAGGTGTGTCAGGTGGGAGGCTGACACAGTAACGTCAAACCCCTGCCTCTGGGAAGTCATCCAATTCAGAGAGGCTGACGTTTTCTTGTCCCATTCCTGGCTACGGTGTTTCCTCATTTTGTTTCCTGCTCCGTGTGAGCAAAGCTTGGGACCTTCGTTGCTTGGGAAAATGGAAGCCAAGTCACCTGCAGTCTGCCTCCAGGCTGGGGGCACTACACAATGAGGGTGGCTGCTCTGCATCCCCCAGAGTGCCCACCCACTCCATGGGCCAAGCTGATCTCCAGCCTCCTGGCTTTCTCTGTGAGCCGTAGGTATGGCCGTGCTCCATGGCCACACAGCCACAGGGGCTGCTCCTCTGCAGGTCTGCCCTTGTGTGGTCGCTCTTCTCATCAAGAAACCAGAGGACTCAAAGCCAGGAGCTGAACCAGTGTCCCCGTGTTATCAGTTTGTGGGGTATTCCAGGGACTGGGGGTCTGGTGGAGTGCAAGAGTCCTGCGAGTCTGGTTGGGCTTCCTGCTATGGGTCCTGCCTGGCCTTGCACTGGGCTGACTGGCGCTGCCACCTCCCTGACTCGGACAAGTTCTGGTTCCCTCAGACCTTGGGCTCGAGCTGCATGTTCAGGGTCTGAATGTGGTCAGCAGGCTGTTCACTGCCTCCGAGCGTACCTGGCGTTGGCCTCGGCTCACACCCCCGTGCTCCCTCTCCCTCTAACGGCATGTCTCTCTCTGTGTATGTGTGTGTGTCCCTGCCCAACAGCGCCCGAGGCCTCGCTGTGCCCCCAGCACCGCACAGGGGCCCCAGTGGGGCCGAGCGAGGAGCTGCAGCCGCTGAGCCAGCGTCACCCCTGCCTGCCGCACCTGGGGCTGGCCTCCCGCCCAAACGGTGACTGGGCCCAGCCCTGCCTCACTTGTGACCGTGCAGCCCGAGGTGGGATGGCGGTTTGCTTTTCTCCTTCCTAGAAATGCTGGGCAGCTGCTGGGGGTGCTCGTCCTATCAGTACAGCCAACTCTCTCCCTGCCTCCTCTGGTCCTCGGGGTGCAGCCTCCAGTGGACCCAGGGCCCCCCTTCCTCTATCCTTAGGAGCTCACGTCCAGATTATACTCCTCACTCACCACCCCACGTGACTTGCTGGAAGCTCTACTGAAGGCCTAAGAGGGGAACCACCATTTGGGTCTGGTATGGGTGGTTGTCTGCTGTCCTTGTGTCCCCACGTCCTGGATAATTGGAGGGTCCTGCTGTCTGCCAGCCCCAGGTGGGGTGCAGGACCAGACCACTGGCTTGCTGAGCTAGCAGGGTGCGGTGTAAATCTCCAATGCCGGGCAGGCCTCAGGGCCTCGGGGATGCTGGCTGGAAGTCATCATCCCTGATGCAGTGATATGTGCCTTGCTGAGGACAAAATGAGATTGTTTTGCTTCTCAATTGACTGCTGTCCTTCCTGAAATGCCCACTCCCGCGGTGAACAGAGAGTTAGCTGTACTGCTGATTCTAGGGCACGGTGTTGGAGACACCTGATTCAATGGGTGACTCAAAATGGGGCTTCTCTTCTGACTGATGAATAATGGATCCCGGTTGGAGTCCACAACTGCTGTGGGTTACACGACAACAGATTTCACTGTTGCCTGCAGGGAAATACTCTCCCTCTCACTTACCCTTGGTCCCAGGTGGGCCCTGCTACAGAGAAGAAAGTTATTACTAGAAAGGACACCAATGAGGAGCCTTTAGGGGACGCCCTGATGAAGTGGCAGCCTTTATTCAGCCCTGGAAACAGTTACTGTTCACTCATGTCTCATTCGTGTTACAGCTGTGTGACTGGGACATTTGTGGGTCACTGTATTCAGCCTTGGGGTATTTTGCTTTGTGCCCCGTCTTCCCCTTACAGTTTACACAAGATTTTGTGAGGAGGGGCCAGCTCTGCCATGTAGAAAATGAAGAGGGTCAAAGCGGCTTCCCAGGAGCTCCCAGTGCACGGAGCCACAGACCTGCTTCTCCCACTAGACCTCAGGGGCTGTTCGGTGGGTTCTCGGTGCTCCCCAAAACCCTAGGAGCCCCCCCTGCACTTTTCCCAGGTCCCACCCATTCAGTAATTGGTAAAGCCTGTTGTGAGTCTCTGGTTAACTTTGTGCTCATGTGGCTCCAGGTCTAGGTGTCAGGCTGGGTCTCCTAGAACATTTGCATATTAAAATCAGGTTGCCGTGTGTTAGCCCTGCATGAGGATTTCTCTCCATTCCTGGGCTCTGGTAGAAATTGAGGATAAAAATGAGTTTTGTTTTTTTGGTTTTTGACAGTTTCTGTTGCCCTAGGTGAGTTGTGTTACATGGTGTCGTCGTTCATCCTTTCCCCATTTCATACGCGCATTCCTTTCCATAGTCCACACTCTCCCCATGGTGGGGGGCTGTTGGGGGGCAGGAACCTGTCCTATGACTGCTTTCTGTTCTTTCTTAGCACCCGACAGAGTCCTGCATATGAGGTAAATGCTCATACACGCACGCCGGTAGGCTTGCTGTGAGCCTACGTCCTGGCATCCCGCAGCAGGCAGGAGAGACTGATGCCAGCCATCCAGGAATCTTGTGATGTCATTCAGGGACACACTCCTTACCCGGCGGACCGCCATGGCGGCCTGGTGGGCATGGGTGTGGCCTCGGGGCAGGGGCCGTGAAAAGGCTCTCCCGTAGGTGAGCTGGGGACACGGGGTCACAGGGAGGCTCTGGTGCTTAAGCTGCTGTTCCAACCCCCAGTCATCACAGGCGTGTGAGGAGCGTTCCCTTCTCCACTCCGTCTCCATTTATCCTCCCTGTGCCCCTTCCGCCCCGTTCACCTCCCACACGCATCTGTAGATCTGGCCTTGGAAACCTCTCAAAGGCTGTTTATCTCTAGTTCCACGGCCTCGATTCAGTGCCAGCTTTCTGACTGGTTCCCTTGCTGCTGCCTGCCCCCTTCTTACCTGCCCTCCATCTCTATAAATGGTGCCCTGATCCCGGGTCTCAAAAAGCTTCTGGATCCCAGGGGTCCCTGCAGTCCAGCCCGGAGCCTTGGATGTGGCAGATGGCCCCCTTCCTTGGTGGTCCCTGGCTGCCCCCGGCCAGCCCAGGGCTGCTGAGCTCCCCCTCGAGCACCTCTCTGAGTGAGGCCTACCCCAGCTGCGCTCCGGCTCCCACATTCCGGTGTTCATTTAAGGGGTGTGAATTGAGTTCCCATCGTGTCCCAGGCACTGCACTCAGCACAGAGCAGCCCCCTGCCGCTGTTCATGGGAAGAGAGATGATAAATGTAAGATGTCATACAGCGTGTGATGTCCCTGAGCTCTAGAAAAGTAGCAAAGCAAACTCAGCCGAGGGTGAGGGGTAGGGATGGCATCTGCCGTGTAAGGAGCGTCAGAACGAGCCTCTTAGAGTGATGTTGGAGCAAGGACTGAAAGAGGAGATGGCTGCGTGAGGTCTGGGAGAGCTTCGACCGAGCAGGCAGCAACAGTGTGAAGGCCCTGGATGAAAGTGTGCTCAGGGAGGGGACAGGAAAGGGACAGGAAGGGGGACAGCATGGCTAGAGCTGCGTGCGGGCGAGCGGCAGAGGGGGCCTGAGGAGATGTATGCCTGCCTCCCACACTGACTCTGGCATGGAGCCCTTTTCCCATTCCCGCTCCATCTCAGAAGGGTACTTTTGTATCAGTGTTGGGACTTTGTAGCAATGTCAGACTGCTATTAAAGTCTGTAAATCTTGTATCTCACTTCCTTTGTGTGGACTGCATGCTAAGTAGACCAGCGGTGTCCAACCTTTTGGCTTCCCTGGGCCACATTGGAAGAATTGTCTTGGGCCACACATGAAATACACTAACGATAGCTGATGGGCTTTTAAAAAAAAAATCACAAAAAAATCTCATAATGTTCTAAGAAAGCTTACAAATTTGTGGTGGGCCCCATTCAAAGCCTTCCTGGGCCGCATGCGGCCTGCAGGCCACGGGTTGGACACGCTTGCATTACAAATTCACACAGCTGTGACGGTGTCTGATTCATGGTGGCTTAGTGGCTAATTTCAAATAATCAACTTCAAGGGGGGCATTTAAAAATTGTATAAATAAAAAGAGGGAGGGTCTAAAGATAGATTTCTCTTTTCATAGGAATATGGAGCATGTCATTTATACACAATCTCTATCATGTTATTCTGTTGCATTATCTTCAGAGCACTTTTCACCATCTGAGATGATCACTTACTGGGGTTCCCTGGTGGTGCAGTGACTAGGCTTCAGCACTCTCACCGCCACAGCATGGGTTCGATCTCTGCTCAGGGAAACAACCCCCCCCAAAAAAAAAAAAATTAATGATATGATCAGTTATTTCATTTTCTGTCTCTGCACTAAAAACACACTGTAGGAGCAGAGCCTTGTGCTCATTGCCTGACCCAGGGGTGGTGTTCGGTAAATACTTACTGAATGAATGATGCTAAATAAACCTTTTCTTTGGGGCGGGGTGGGGGGTGGGAGTGTCTTTTTATGTGATGTGCTCTGTGTTGTTATCTACCCAGGCATGAGCATTAGTCTTTCGGAAATATATTGTGTAGGCTTTTCCAGCAATATAAAAACATTTTACATATCTTTGTAGTTTCTTGATGCTTTAAAGTAGCAACAGTATGAATCATTGTTGCTAGTTACTATTTTGTAATCAAATGCAGCTCCTCATTGACCAACTTCCTCTTCTCTTTTCTCTAAGTCCCCGGTTCTCAAGCTGGCTGCCCAGGAGCTTTTAAATGTCTCAAGGCCTGGGCCATATGTCTGACCAGTCAAGTCAGAACCTCTGGGACAGGCCCGGGTGTCACAGTGGGTTAAAGCTTCGGGTGATTGCAGTATGCATCTGGAGCTGAGCTCCTCTGCTCATGGTCAGTCCAGTGTAAAGTCTTACTCAGCTGTGGCTCCTTCCTGCCCTATTCCTACAGCTACTGACCAGTTTCAGTGCCCTTTGAGAGAGTCACAGTCAGCAGGCAATGCTCCTACTGTCAGCACCTCAAAATTGATGTATCTGATTGAATTAGTCCCCTCCCGCTGACTTCTGTCAGGGCTGACCCTTCAGACAAGCACATGGTGGCTCACATGTCCATCTCTAACTGAGAGGTATGGTGTGGGTGTGAAATAAGAAAATCTGTTAGCTCTTTCATCATAAAAGTCATGCATGTCCATTCATGATGATGTAGAAAATACAAAAAGAAGAAGAAAGAAAAAGCCCATAATCATATTACACAAAGACAACTGTTCAAATGTTGGTGTATTTCCTTCTGGACTTTCTTTTAAAACATTTTCCTTTTCAGGGTTGCAGGTATATTGTATTCATAAATGCAACTTTGTATCCCTGCTTTTTGTCTCAACATTATAACAGAAGCATTGTCTCATTCCTCCACAGTCCTGTAAAGGGTAAACTTTATAACAGCTGTGCTCAACAGCCCACTGGAGGCAGGTCCCTAATTCATCCTTACCTGAGGTTAGCCAGTTGGTCACTCCGCAAGCCCAGGCCGTATAGCCCAAGTGTCCTGAGTGCCAGGGTTCTGGCTCCCTGTGCTGGGAGCAGAGCAGTCCAGAGCCCTGGCTGTGGGATTTTGTTGTGGCCATCCGTCTGGGGGCAGAGCAAGCAGGTCCTCAATGTGGCGAGGACTGAAGGCCAGGTCAGGGTCCTCGTCCTCCATGGGCAGCTTGTGTGGACACATCTGGGTTACAGGTCTGACTAGTGTTCTGTGAAAGCAACCAAGTTTATGTGTCCTTTTTTAGGCAGGTAATGGAACAGCATTATACAAGTATCATGTATAACCATACAACGTTTTCAAAATGTTACTTTGTACATTGGCCAGTCCCTGTGCACCCTCACCCCTGGGGGATTTCTGGTTCTGGAGAGGCAGACACTTCAGCCTAGTGTGGAGAAGGTGGCTCGGGGTGGGGCCAGAGCTTCTTTGACTGCAGAGTTGCTCTGACCCTGCACACACAGTGGGACAGGGAGCGTACAGGCCTCAGTGGGCGCTGCTGGGCTGCAGAGGGGCCCATCAGCTGGCGACTTACCACCGGACTCCCTGGAGAAATTATAGTTATGCAGCCTGATTTTTTCCACCTAACTGAGTCCCTGTGTGCATTTTCCATGTTGTTTCACAGTTCTTTCCGAAGGTTGACCCTTGAGTATGGTTCCTAACTTCTGCAAGTGTAAGTCTCTGAAATGGAGGAAAGGCAGCATTCCCCCTGGGGCTAGGCTGTCAGTTCCCCGCGCTGATTTATGCCCTGCGTTCACCACCTCGCACAGGGGAATGCTCCGTAATGGGGAGTTCATTGTCGTCGGTCTGATCAGAGGTGTTTTCAGGTTGTCATCCATATAAATGGCACTGTGGCAACGGCCTTTGTGCAAAAAGCTTACTTTCTAAGGCGTCTTTAGATGATGTCTTCAGTGTAGAATGCCCGGAAGTGAGATTCATGGGAAAAGTATATGAACGTCAGTCATTCTGTCTCTTGAAATATTTCCAGTGCTTTCCAAACAGATTGTGCCCATTTGCTGTGTCCCCAGCCTTGGATGACAGGGCTCAGTTGATAGCCCTGAGGCCAAAGTGGGTAGGTCTATACTGTAATGTTTTTAAAAATATCATTACTAACTTAATAGATGGAAATTACTATCAGAACACTCGCTTTAAAGATGAGTTTTCTGTTTGAGTATTACTCGAGGAGCTGCTATAGGCATTTAACGTCTTTAAGTCTTGACTGAATTAAAAAAGGGTAAAATTAGTCTTTGTTGAAGTTGGTGCCTCACCCTGTGCCAGGTCATGGATTTGGGTGTCCCCCCCTACCCCTCCATCTTCCTGGAGAACTGTAGGTGACTCCCAGCTGTGAGGGCCCCTCACCCCAGTGTTCCACCTAGGGAGCAGCTATACCAGGACCCCTGGGAAAACACAATGAGAAGAAGTTGCTCAGTGTTTTGGACAAGCCCTCCCCTCACCCCCACACAACCTGACGACCTTGTCATGGGGAAGGCTTCGTCTGTAGCCCAGAGAACAGCCCTCCGTTATTCTGTTTTCTGTACGGGGCATGGGCTTTGAAGCGTGTGGGCAATGTAAGGCTACCTCTCATCTCTGCCCCCTCCTCTGTTTCAGTCTGCACCCCGCTCCCACGTGCCCGTGGTTCTGCTCTCCCTCCTCCCTCCCTGGGCTTGAGCTTCTGTGTCTGCAGACTGAGGTGACCGCACCAGTATCTCAGGGTGGTGGTGACCAGAGTGTGGGGTGTGCAGCTATTGTTAACACTGGGAATTCAACTTGAAAACGGACTGGCAGGGGTGTGAACTGCTCTGTGCCTGGAACGAAGGTGGCCCCTGCCTGCCCATGTAGGGATCTCAGGCAGGGTGGGGAGATGGCCAGATTGTAAGCAGGTAAGCGTCATAGAAGGCTTAAGCTCCGATCGTGAGGGGAGTGGACGAAGGCCGTGAGGGGCCCACTGAGCAGATGCCCGTAAGGCACCTGGCCTTCTCCTGGTGCCCGGGGTGGGGCTGGGGGCAGGCTGGGGTGTCTGGGGTGAACTAAGCCAATACGAACCCCTGCCCCGTGGTCCTGGGCTGATGCACCAGAGGAGGCGGCGTCCAAGCCGACGCGGATGAGGACACGTTGCTCTTTCCTGTCTGAGGAAGGGAGGGAGAATGCACAGGCTGGTGAGGCAGGTCCCGGCGGGGAGGACCGGTGAGCCGGGCCGGGCTCGGTGACCAGCCTGGAGTCTACGGGGCAGTTCTGTTCCCTGCGTGATGATGACGCCCACTTTGGTGTATGCGGAGGGTGGTGGGAGGGCCGAGATGCGCACGGCGCACGGCTTTGACCCGGAAGCTTCGGGGGGCTGCTGCTACAGAGCGCCACACACCTGGTGGCTTTAAATAGTAGGACAGATGGTGACACCCTTCTGGAGGCCAGAAGTCCCATGTCAGGGTGTTGGCAGGGCCATGCTCCCTCTGAACCTGTAGGGAGAAGCCTTTCTTTCCTTTTCTAGCCTCTGGTGGTGGCCAGCATCCTCAGTGTCCCTTGGCTGGCAGCTGCAGCTCTCCAGCCCCTGCCCCGTCATCACACATGTTTTTCCCTTGTGTGTCTGGGCTGGTGTTTTCCCTTCTGTAAGGACCCCGGACATATTGGATTAAGGGCCCACGTGTTTCAGTGTGACCTCATCTTAACTAGTTCCATTTCCAAAAACGCTGTTACCAAATAAGGTCACATTCTGAGGTCCTGGGTCTTTTTTGGTGGGGGTGCATTCTGTCACAGCACCTGGCCAGAAGAAAGCACCGCAGGTGCTGAGTCTGCACCTGCAGCAGCATCACACGCTGCACCCTGTTTGTGGAGGGAAGGCGGGCCTGTGCTCCTGAGGGTTCACAGGGGCAAGGCCTCAGGTCAGGTGGCCCAGGGACGTCCGGTTATAGTAGAACCTCAGTTAGTCCAGAAGTGGCCCCTTCTCACCCCCTCCAGGGCTGCCTTCCTGCCCAGGCTCCCACCATTGCTCCCAGGACCAGCTATATTACGTCACTGCTCTGCCCCCTAGGGCCCCCGGCACTGCCATGGCCCTTCCATCGTGACCCATCGGGTACCCTCTGCCTATACCACCCTCAGAGCTCCCCACCCCATGAACGAAGAACCCCCCTGCTCCTTGCCCACCCCTACCCCCAGGTCTCTGCTCCATGTCTCATATTGGAACGGCTTTCCCTGACCTCCAAGCACATGAGCACGCTCTCTTCTCCCTGGCACCCACCCCCTTACTTTATTCTGCGGGCACCATGTGTCTCCTACTAGAATGCGGGCTGTAAGAGAATGGGGGCTCTCCTTAGGCCCGCAGGGGTGCCAGGCGTGGTGTGTGTGTGTGTGTGTGTGTGTGTGTGTGTGTGTGCGCGCGCGCGAAGCATGGGGGATCTCAGCCTCATTCGGGTGCTGGGGGCGAGCATGAGGCTCGGCTCTAAGACTGGGCTTTTGAGTTCTCCTTCCAGCTATGAGAGTCGTTTATGCTCACCGGGTCCCACTTACCCGCCCTGTGAAAAGGGCTGATAGAAGAGCAAGACCTTCAGGGTCAGACCTCGTCTCACTGGCTAGGGGACCTGGGGCAAGCCACCTCATCCTTAACCCCTCAACTACGGCCTATAAGCTGGGGGGCAGTACTCACTTCTAGACTGAGTGTCACTGAGATGCTGGGAAGTGCCATACAGTGTCGTGGGCCAGGCCCTGGACTCCGGGCTTTGCACACATCAACTCATTTTGTCCTCACAGCCACCCCCGAGGGTAGACACTCTGTCCTCTGTCTCCATTCTGCAGATGAGAAGACTGAGGCACAGAAAATGGCCTCCCTCAGCCAACCGAGGTCATGTGTTAGAGGTGGCAGAGCCCAGATCTGAGCCCAGGTACCCAGACTTACCCTCCACA